>JANAVB010015800.1:5787683-6182683 GCA_029216955.1 Iris pallida
TTTTCCAAAAATTCCCAGTTACCGACGGACTGGCGACCACTTTCCGACGGACTATCCGTCGCTAACTGGGGGATTCCCAGTTAGCGATGGATGCGCGACTAAAAGCCGACGGGTTATCCGTCGCCAAGGTCCTGAAATTATGAAAGATATCCAGGAGCCGGTCGACAGATTATCCGTCGCTACTCCGTCGCTTATCCGACGAGGTTGGTGACGGATTAGCGACGGTTTAACGACATATTTTGCGTACCAGAAACCCTCTGATACGCATTTAACGACGAATTGTCCGTCGCTAAACATTGCTATATTAAAATTTTAAACTGTCAAAGTTGACGGGAAATCGTCGGCTAGCCGTCGCTAACCGTTTCGATGTAGCCAACGGTAAACCGTCGCTAAGTAGTTGCTAAGCGATGGACTAGCGACGGATTTGTTTTAGCGACGAGGTTATTCCCGACGGATTTTTTTAGCCAGTATCCGTGGGTAATGTCAATTAGCGACGGATACGGCCGTCGCTAAATCGTTGTATTTTAGTAGTGTACAGGGCTAATCCATACCATCGAAACCCCTCAAACATATATTTACGCTGTCTAAAGGTCTCAAGTACAACATGTGAGTCATAGGTATTTTCTATATCTCATCCATAATATAAACAAAAGAATCCATAGATGAATAAAGTACTCGAACAAGATGACAAAATCTAAGTACAGCAAATATAAATGAAATAGTTTCGGTGGAGACAAATCCACTTCTAGGAGAGTAATTATTGGGAACAAGTAAAAAAAATAATTGAAAGCATGGTGAGCCTCGCTCACACGAACTCAGGTGGATCAATCTCTTGGTGATCTGCAACGGGTTGTAACGTCCCAAATGTTGTGCCCCGCCCGAGTCCAAGTTGCATAACCTTTCCACAGACCAAGGGTATGCCGAAAGCTTCTAGAACATTTCAGAAGATTGTGGAACTCTCTGGAAGATGGTGGATTTCTCTGGAAGGCCCAAGATCCTGCTAGGAGGCCCGAGAACCTTCTAGATGGCCCGTGAAGTTTCCTTTTATGTTCTTAGGGAATGAACCTGTAATATCCCATTCCAGTTATGGTAGGAAGAATAATCCTTGGAATATTCCTTCTAGGAATTTTCATGTAAAGCTCTATGAGACATTATAAATAAGAGGGAGGCCTCATTTGTTCCTTACCACCTAAAACTTGTAAGCATTCTCAAAGTCAATAAAGAAATCTTACGAGTCCCACTTTGCTCTACTCTTCTTATTTTCCTTAGCGATTTAGCTAAGTTGTGTTGGAAAGGCTTGCATGAGTCTTCGAGAAGGAAGATAGTGCGTCGCACGGGACGAAGTGCTAGCAAAAACACTAAGTCCGTGACAAGTGGTATCAGAGCAAAGGTTCGATCATCGTCATGTATTCATCCGAGATCGTCCACCACGAGGAGTAACCCGTATCGCCTAAGGAGAAGGCGAAGCCCTCGAGGAAGGGTAAGAGCAAGGAGCCGTCAATGGAACGGGCCCTTGGCAAGTCGGCGTCCCGTGAAGAGATGCTGGAGAAGGGCGTGATGGCCGTCGAGCATGAAGTGGAGCAGAACCAATCGGCTCACGATGAGTTCGCCCATGGGTTGGAGACTGACATTGCTATGGCGATGACGCAGTTTCGGAAGCAACTCCGCGAGATGCAAGACGAGTTCGAGGAGGAATAAAAGGCTACCAAGGCGGAGATTGCCGAACTGCGAGAGAAGTTAAAAACCAAAGTGACGATCCTCGAAAAGGCCATTGCTGGTGGTACATCTCCGAGGAGGGAGGCGGATCAAAAGGTGAAGTATCCGGAACCTAAATCCTTCAACGGCGTACGAGACGCGAAGGAGGTGGATAACTTTATTTGGAATGTTGAGCGGTACCTAAAGGCGGTTTACATCGAAGATGAGACCGACAAGGTAAATATGGCATCCCTATTTTTCTCTGATGATGCTATGTTGTGGTGGCGACACAGGTGCATCGAGATAGAAAAGTGACTCTGCTCGATCGAGACTTGGGAGGATCTCAAGAAGGAGATCAAGTCTCAATTCTAACCAGTGAACGTGGAGTATATCATGAGGCGGAGCTTGCGATAACTCAAGCACACTGGGTCCAACAAGGAGTATGTGGTGGAGTTCACCCGCCTGATGCTTTCTATTTCCAGTTTGGGCGAAAAAGATTGCTTATTCTTCTTCCTAGACGGTCTGTAACTGTCAACGCCCCGCTCCCGTAGGAGCGATCGTCCTCGCTAAGGCGAGATGCCGCATGGGCCTAGGTTGCGCCCGTGCGAGGCCAAGTCCAGAAACGGCCGATTTGAGCTAGGCCACAGAGTCGCACAGAGTGTCCCCATTGCAGCGGAAAGTAAATGAATACAAATTAAAGCGAATTCAAACTCTTTATTGATGTTCAAGAAGTTTACAAGCGGTGCTAGGCCAAATTTACAAGTCTCTCAAGCTCTCTCTCTCTCTCTCTCTCTCTCTCTGAAACATAAAAGGCGTGCCAAGTGGCTTACAACATGGAATGATTCATGGCGATATTCCGATACATTATGTCCTGTATATGGTGCTTCAGCTCCTTGCAATGCTTCAAGGCTCCGGAGATAGCTCCGCGCAGCGTTGGCGTCCGTGCAGCGCGGGTAGTGAGCCCCGTTGTACGTGCCCGTCATACCTGTCGCTAACCATTCTTTCCTTTCTTATCTTTTATTCACTCTTTTATTTCTTTCTTTCACTTGTTCGTTCATTCATTCATTCTTCACGTATTTATTCATTCATTCGTTGATTCATTCATTCACTTATTCGTTCATTCATTCATTCATATATTATGCAACTCCCCATACGGGAGTCGCCTTGGCGACCCATCGGTCTCGAAGTCTTTCAATGTTGCTATACTCTACTCGGAACGGCTATGTCGATAGTCTTCCGTTTCATTGTTGTAAACCGTTTATTGTTTCATTGTTGATCGCGTAGGAAACTTGAATGTAAGCTTGTGCCGTAGCACGAGTGTAGAGCGCGGTGCGAGAGTTCTCACATTTTCTATGTCCTTTTCCATATTCTATACAAGAATACAAGATAGGATTATTCCCTTAGCTAGGTGCGTTGAGTCATTTATTAGCATGTGCGGTGTTATCGCCTAGCGATTCTAGTAATAGTGTCCGTATTGTTATGTGTCTAGGCTAAGCAAAGACGGTTTCATCGGAGCCACCCACCTTAGCGATGTTCGTATCGGCCGAGCGATACTCCGAGCGCGCCTTTGAAAGTCTAAGTCTGGATTCATCTTGACGGGCCAATGTAAGCCTTGCATCAATTCTTCATCAGGTGGATGCCAACTCTTCGGGTCGACGGCTCGTTTGAGTCGTTGCACTTGCCGTTTGAATCGGCGTTCCGCTAAGGCGGAGCGGGTCATTACATAATACACCACTTAAAACAAGTCTCGTCCTCGAGACTTCCTGAGTACAGGTCATCCTACCATTCCTTAACTCGTGTCGTCGTATTTCTTAGACAATTCTATCGAACGGCTCTATCGTTCGATGGCATCGAACCATGCTCGGTTATCCTTCCAAGTTTTATATCGCATGTGTTTGGTAAATTTTATTGGATGACTGTCCATTTATTTTAGTCTTGATGGTACTTATTCAATTCAAGTGTTTCTTCGTCTTGGTTGCTATTTCTCCATGTCATGGGACTGAAATGGTCGCACGAGTTGTGTTGAAATTCATCAAATGCGAGGGTCGTAGGCTGAGGCAAACTAACTTTCATTTATCTCGGTCATCGAGATGACTCGATTCGCTTTTCAAGCGTTCTTGCCCACGAAATCAGTATGATTTCTTCTTAGCGGGGTCGACCAAGTCTAAGTAAATTCCGTCCGATTCAAGACCAAGTATTCTAACTTTCATCGAGTATATCTTCCTATCAATGGTTCAATTCGTTATACCAACTTTTACTTGCACGATATCGATTCCATATCATTCAATTGTTTAGGGCCAATCTCGTTGTCGTTCACGCACACTCCGCTCACACGTTTCTTTGATTCCGAGCCACGCTCGTACTAGTATCATTCCTTTCTTTTAACACGATCTCAATCCCCGATACTTTCCATTCCTCAAGTCTCGTTTGGAATTCAATGTGTCACTAGGTTGGATCGTGCACGCATTTCAGATGTCCCCAAAATACATGCATTCACCAAACCGCGTGATAAAGAATTCATCATTCTCACTCGAGTCGCATCGTGCATATACTCCGGCGTCCCTGAAATATATGCATGTCAGCAGAATCTCGTGAGGGGTATTCCTATATTCGTGATTCATGCTATCCATCCATGCCAATCCTCAAGATCAATCTTTCGATTGCTAACACTTGAAACAGGGCGTCTCGCCTAACCGCTAGGCCATTTTTCAAGGCTAAGTCAATGTCAGGATTGGAATCATAGTTCCCTAACAATAATGCCAACACTGACCCCAATCCTAGGGTCAAACCAAAGTCGGTAGTACATGATTTTCTACCCAAGCTCGCGTCACTCAGATTTCTAAACATCGAGCACGATCACCTATTCGTATCAAGGCATTCGTCACGCAGCGCAACGAATTCGAATCCGTTCAAATCACCAAATCGACATACTTCACAAATCCATTCTAACCAATTCATGTATTCGATTCACGAGTTCGTCTAGCTTTGACAATATATTGTGCCCCAATCTCACGCGAGTTCGATTATCCACGGTGGTTCATGAATCACCATGTAACGCTTCCATGGAATAATCATTCTCATCGGGGCGTAACTCTTGCTTGCGTCTAGACTAATTCATTCTCGATACGCGGATTAGACCTGTGTAATCCTCAAATTCAACCGTCACTCACGCTAAGTCATTCTCGAGTTCACCTTTGCGTCACCATAAGTCGAAGCACACAAATTGCTACGCCAAGCTAGTTCAATCACCCCCGCTGTATGAATCACCATATCAGCGCTCACGCGGAGTGATCACCCTAATCGGCACGACGTATATGCGAGGCTGGAGTTGTCATGCCCCAGAACCAGAATACTGAAGAACGAGGGCGGACACAGCCAGCTACGTATAATGAAATGGTAACCATTCCACTATACGGTCACGGCTGTCTAGATATGTGAGGGTTTTACTAAAATCCATCAGTCTCTTAGGGTCAAAATGGCCTATTGTCTCAATCTCAACCAACTAATAATAATCACAAGATATCAGATCACCAAATATATAATTGTAAGGCGTCCCAAACATTACATATCCAGATGATCATGAAGCTAGTCGTACAAAATGTAAGGACTAGCAAGAGTTTAAGTCATACATAATCAACCTCGAGTTGCCAATCATGCTTACAGCCCGTAGGCAGACAGTAGTAAAGTGCATCGAGCTAACAGGTGCTCGTCGGCTAAACGCCTCAAAAGAATAATTTACAATTACAGTGGGAGGACAAAAGAAACCCACTCGTTACCCAGGTTACGCCTGGCAGTCACCATCGGGCTGGAAAGCAGGTGGATCCTTTGCTGCTGCTCCAGAATCTGGCCATACAAAACCAGCTGGGTCAGACCCCAGAAAGAGCAAGTGCCACAAAGGAGGCTTCACTTAAGAACTAAAACCAGCAATTAGCACAAAAGTATAATTACATAATAAGAGACAGTAATTTAAGAAAAAGCATGATAGGTAATTATAAAAGACAATCTTGCATAGAATCACTAAAAGACAGGACATATGGAGAAGCATGTAAGGATGATATACGATGAGATAACCATGGGACTATTCAAATAGCTAGGTTACAACCCGTAAACCAAACAAGGACCGGGGTTGTAACCCTTCGTCTGAACGGAACTTGGTTTCTCTCGCCATTTATCGGCAAGATAAATGTAAGAAATCAGGTCAAGTAACAATTTGGAGTGGCAATCATTATAGTGACAATCTGGAGTGACAATCATTCCATCATTCTGGTACAATCCTATAATCAATCAATTCTAGACAATACTATACTGGACCAGACTCCATCCAAGCAATCACGGCCAATCATTGCCTACGGCTTTCTACATTAACTAACTAGGGTTATCACAATCCTAGTTACTAGCAAGATGCAATGAGATTGATCCACAGCCACAAGTCCTGCAGACCATCCAGGCTACCCAGGACGAAAGATTAGGGTTGAATTCAGGTGGGTACATCGCCCAGGAGACAAATGTACCCTTAGGTGACTTAGAGGGTGCAACACTCGACGGTGTGCTGGAAATGTGCCCTACTCGACGGCAGGCTACAGATCCCAAAAGAGCGCCCAGGTAACGGGATTGCCTGTAGCTGTGTCAATATCTTCATGACTACTGTGTTATTCTAGTTATTAACCTTAATCCATTTTAGTAGGTACTCCTGACCGTGGTACTCAGGAGTCCCATCCTAGACATGATGCGAGACTGGACAAGTGGATTAACAAGCAAGCAAGAAAGAACCACCCACGGTGTCAAGGCAAGTCAAGTTAAGTTATCAAGATAAATCATGTCAGGGTACTTGTCAGGAGTGCGCCACGACGGGCCACTATCATGTCAGGTTGGTCATGTCAGGAGTGCACCACCACGGGTCACTGTCGTGTTATGCTAGTTCTTGTCATATCATGCCATGTGCAATAGTCATTCCAAACATATTAAGTAAAATCAAGTTCATGACAAAAGGCGTAAGGATATAAAATGGGCGTAAAATATCTAATAAAATATCATTATACAGGGCCATAGAAAAACCAAGCTAAAAGAATTAAGACCAAAACTCCAAGAACCAATGGGTCAAGCAAGGGGTCAGGGGGGGCAGCGTACGTAAAAGTCACGCACGCTCAAGGAAGCAGCGTACATAAAGGTCACGCACGCTCAGAGAGCAGCGTACATGAAAGTCACGCACGCTCAGAGAGCAGCGTACATGAAAAGTCACGCACGCTCAGAGAGCAGCGTACATGAAAGTCACGCACGCTACAGGAGCAGCATAGGTGAAAAGTCACGCACGCTGAGAGAGCAGCGTGGGTGAAAAGTCACGCACGCTACAGGAGCAGCATAAGTGAAAAGTCACGCACGCTGAGAGAGCAGCGTGGGTGAAAAGTCACGCACGCTCAAGAAAGACACGCTTCCAACAGGAAGCGTACCCAAGGCTGCGTGGCATAAGCTAAGAAGCTCTGCCACGGCTCACTGTCTTCTCCAAAGAGCAAGAACAGCAAGAACAGCAAAGATGAACCCAAACTTCAAATGCTCATAACTTGGTCAAAACAAGTCCGAATCCAAGTTTCCAAAGGTCGAAATTGGGTAGAAGGAAATTCCCAACCACATGGAACCATCAGAACTTGCAAATGAAGAAGTTAACTAGATCAAAACTTCAAAATTCCAAGAAAGCATTTCCTAGATCTACAAAAACTCATGCACCAAAATAAAAATCTTCAAGTTCTAAAGTGGTTTAGAATCCTGCTAGGAAGCCATCAGAACCATCAAAATGAGTTCTCAAGTGAGAGCAAGATGCACTTGCCTATGGTGGTGTCGGTGGAAGAAGGAGAGGAAGAAAGAAGAAGAAGAAATAAATGAGAGTTAGGAAGGAGAGAGAAGGTTGGTGGCTGCTATTAAAGGAGAAGAGGGTGGTAGGTAGGAGTGGTTCATGCTAACCCAAACCAAGCCAAACCAATCCAAGCCCAACCCGAACCAAGCTAGGCCAAACCGAGCTAATGCAATGCCAGGATGGACCAGAAAATACTCAATAAACCAAGCTCCATTAATCAGAATTAATTCATGAATAATAAATGATAATTAAACCACAATGCTAAATATGAAATAAACCATAATTAACTAATCAAGAAAAATGAAAAATACAGGTCAGAAATACGAACACGTATAAAATACGTATTACGAATTTCGGGGCTCTACATCCTACCCACCTTAAAAGAATTTCGTCCTCGAAATTTAATCAAGAGGCTAGAGATGCAAGGACAAGCTATACTATCGCAAGCAATCTATGCTACCAATCAATCATACAATCATACATGCAAGCAAGGAATCGAAGTGCAAGGTATAAGGAAGAAATTACACCTCACGAGCCAAACCGATTGGGATGACGTGATCGGATATCATCCTCACACTCCCACGTTTGACTCCCCCAAGGAGCGATGAACTCAAGCAACACGAACTAAAGTGATAGCCTTGCGCTTGAGGTCTCTCTCTTTGGTCAAACATGGGAACGGGCCTCTCCTCATACGAAAAGGTTGCTGGTACCAATAACCGTAACCTTTTCGAATGATCTAGGACATGGCTCAGACCCGGAATATACCGTTGTAATTAGGGCACATGAAATACGACACGTGTCCCGCATAACAACGGCAGAAAGCAAGACAATAGGATACAGATACCTCTCCGCCGACTCTGGATCTGGGCCTGGGCCAGGGCGAACTGCTGAGGCCTCTGCTGCCGGAAAGCTTGGGCCTGAGACGGTAATGGACCTGGGAACGGAAGCTGCTGTGGTTGGTGAACTGGAGCTGGTTCTGGTGCTTGTGCTGGTGCTGGTCCCATAACCGAGGGACTAGATACGGCTGGTGCTGAATCAACTCTGAATAGGCAGGACCCCACCCTATGGTCCGGTGCTCCACACAATAAACACAATCCCAATGCCCTGCGACACTCTGCTATCACGTGTCCAGGCTTGCCACAATAAGAACAGCCCATAACGGAAGACTGCGCTTGCTTCTGTTTCTGCTGGGAGTACGTCTGGGTTGGGTGCTGGTCCGACGTAACTGAAGCTACTCGCCTCGGAGTCCCACTAGTTAAAGTCATGGCTGCTGGAGGTGGTACGGAAGACTGGTTCATTTGACTATGGGACCGCTTCCGATCTCTGGTCCTGTCCACTATCCTCTGGGAAGTGTACTCATGCCTCCTCGCTGCTCGCAAGACGGCATCAAAAGTTCTGTGCTCAAACTGCTCTACTGCCAATATGATCTCCAAATGGAGCCCCTGCTGGAATCGCTGTGCTCTGTCTAGCTCGGTTGACACCAAGGTGGGAGCAAACCGACTCAACCTTGAAAACTCGGCCGCATATTCGTCGACCGTCCTATTCATCTGCCTGAGATTACTAAACCTGGTCTGCAGGTCAACTCTAGCCACTGCGTCAAAGTACTTGGTCTGAAACATATCACTGAATACTGCCCACATAATAGGCATACACGAATGGTCTGCTTGCATAGCCCACCAGCTGCGGGCTAGATCTAGTAACTGCAGGCGTACTACCGCCACCTTCTCTGCTTTAGGGGTCCTAGCTGCTTCCAAGATAACTTCAATATCCTGTAGCCAGGCATCTGCAGCAATAGCATCCTCGCTGCCATCGAAGAAGGGAGGGTTCAGGCGTTTGAAATTGTTGACCGCACTGTTCCCTCGAGGACCAATTCCGCTCATAGTATCCTGTACTGCTTGCTGTAAGGCGTCACCTCGACGGCCCTGAGACGCAAGCAACTCACAAACAAGCCCTATCAAGACTCCATCCTCTGACCCTGCTGGCTGAACTGACTGGACTGGGGGCACTGGTTCTCTAGAAGGCATGGCTCGGGAGGCGGCTGCTGAGGACTGGTCTTGATCTTCTTGCTGTTGCTGGGCTGCCGGCTGAACTCCTTCTGGCTGATCAACAGGAACGGTGCTACTGAAGCAAGGATGTCAGGAATATATTAAGGAAGGACCAGGATAGAACAACGATACAAGCATGTTATCAAGTCAGGGATCCAAGAAGATAAGAAGATACTAGTGGAGATCAAAGGAGAGTACAGATTGAGACATCTATCTGGTAAACCCTCACATTTCTTGATTGACAAGACCTGCATGGGCCACCACTTAAACAATGTCACGCCCCAGAACCAGAATACTGAAGAACGGGGGCGGACACAGCCAGCTACGTATAATAAAATGGTAACCATTCCACTATACGGTCACGGCTGTCTAGATATGTGAGGGTTTTACTAAAATCCATCAGTCTCTTAGGGTCAAAATGGCCTATTGTCTCAATCTCAACCAACTAATAATAATCACAAGATATCAGATCACCAAATATATAATTGTAAGGCGTCCCAAACATTACATATCCAGATGATCATGAAGCTAGTCGTACAAAATGTAAGGACTAGCAAGAGTTTAAGTCATACATGATCAACCTCGAGTTGCCAATCATGCTTACAGCCCGTAGGCAGACAGTAGTAAAGTGCATCGAGCTAACAGGTGCTCGTCGGCTAAACGCCTCAAAAGAATAATTTATAATTACAGTGGGAGGACAAAAGAAACCCACTCGTTGCCCAGGTTACGCCTGGTGGTCACCATCGGGCTGGAAAGCAGGTGGATCCTTTGCTGCTACTCCAGAATCTGGCCATACAAAACCAGCTGGGTCAGACCCCAGAAAGAGCAAGTGCCACAAAGGAGGCTTCACTTAAGAACTAAAACCAGCAATTAGCACAAAAGTATAATTACATAATAAGAGACAGTAATTTAAGAAAAAGTATGATGGGTAATTATAAAAGACAATCTTGCATAGAATCACTAAAAGACAGGACATATGGAGAAGCATGTCAGGATGATATACGATGAGATAACCATGGGACTATTCAGATAGCTAGGTTACAACCCGTAAACCAAACAAGGACCGGGGTTGTAACCCTTCGTCTGAACGGAACTTGGTTTCTCTCACCATTTATCGGCAAGATAAATGTAAGAAATCAGGTCAAGTAACAATCTGGAGTGGCAATCATTATAGTGACAATCTGGAGTGACAATCATTCCATCATTCTGGTACAATCCTATAATCAATCAATTTTAGACAATACTATACTGGACCAGACTACATCCAAGCAATCACGGCCAATCATTGCCTACGGCTTTCTACATTAACTAACTAGGGTTATCACAATCCTAGTTACTAGCAAGATGCAATGAGATTGATCCACAGCCACAAGCCCTGCAGACCATCCAGGCTACCCAGGACGAAAGATTAGGGTTGAATTCAGGTGGGTACATCGCCCAGGAGACAAATGTACCCTTAGGTAACTTAGAGGGTGCAATACTCGACGGTGTGCTGGAAATGTGTCCTACTCGACGGCAGGCTACAGATCCCAAAAGAGCGCCCAGGTAACGGGATTGCCTGTAGCTGTGTCAATCTCTTCATGACTACTGTGTTATTCTAGTTATTAACCTTAATCCATTTTAGTAGGTACTCCTGACCGTGGTACTCAGGAGTCCCATCCTAGACATGATGCGAGACTGGACAAGTGGATTAACAAGCAAGCAAGAAAGAACCACCCACGATGTCAAGGCAAGTCAAGTTAAGTTATCAAGATAAATCATGTCAGGGTACTTGTCAGGAGTGCGCCACGACGGGCCACTATCATGTCAGGTTGGTCATGTCAGGAGTGCACCACCACGGGTCACTGTCGTGTTATGCTAGTTCTTGTCATATCATGCCATGTGCAATAGTCATTCCAAACATATTAAGTAAAATCAAGTTCATGACAAAAGGCGTAAGGATATAAAATGGGCGTAAAATATCTAATAAAATATCATTATACAGGGCCATAGAAAAACCAAGCTAAAAGAATTAAGACCAAAACTCCAAGAACCAATGGGTCAAGCAAGGGGTCAGGGGGGGCAGCGTACGTAAAAGTCACGCACGCTCAAGGAAGCAGCGTACATAAAGGTCACGCACGCTCAGGGAGCAGCGTACATGAAAGTCACGCACGCTCAGAGAGCAGCGTACATGAAAAGTCACGCACGCTCAGAGAGCAGCGTACATGAAAGTCACGCACGCTCAGAGAGCAGCGTACATGAAAGTCACGCACGCTACAGGAGCAGCATAGGTGAAAAGTCACGCACGCTGAGAGAGCAGCGTGGGTGAAAAGTTACGCACGCTACAGGAGCAGCATAGGTGAAAAGTCACGCACGCTGAGAGAGCAGCGTGGGTGAAAAGTCACGTACGCTCAAGGAAGACACACTTCCAACAGAAAGCGTACCCAAGGCTGCGTGGCATAAGCTAAGAAGCTCTGCCACTGCTCACTGTCTTCTCCAAAGAGCAAGAACAGCAAGAACAGCAAGGATGAACCCAAACTTCAAATGCTCATAACTTGGTCAAAACAAGTCCGAATCCAAGTTTCCAAAGGTCAAAATTGGATAGAAGGAAATTCCCAACCATATGGAACCATCAGAACTTGTAAATGAAGAAGTTAACTAGATCAAAACTTCAAAATTCCAAGAAAGCATTTCCTAGATCTACAAAAACTCATGCACCAAAATGAAAATCTTCAAGTTCTAAAGTGGTTTAGAATCTTGCTAGGAAGCCATCAGAACCATCAAAATGAGTTCTCAAGTGAGAGCAAGATGCACTTGCCTATGGTGGTGTCGGTGGAAGAAGGAGAGGAAGGAAGAAGAAGAAGAAATAAATGAGAGTTAGGAAGGAGAGAGAAGGTTGGTGGCTGCTATTAAAGGAGAAGAGGGTGGTAGGTAGGAGTGGTTCATGCTAACCCAAACCAAGCCAAACCAATCCAAGCCCAACCCGAACCAAGCTAGGCCAAACCAAGCTAATGCAATGCCAGGATGGACCAGAAAATACTCAATAAACTAAGCTCCATTAATCAGAATTAATTCATGAATAATAAATGACAATTAAACCACAATGCTAAATATGAAATAAACCATAATTAACTAATCAAAAAAAATGAAAAATACAGGTCAGAAATACGAACACGTATAAAATACGTATTACGAATTTCGGGGCTCTACAGGAGTTGTGCTCGCATAAGACAAGAATGTCGACGTTGTGGTTATCGACGAAGCAAATCCAAACATTTTATTTTCCTCCAAGCCAAGATCTCTATTCGATAGTCCGACCGTCATTCATTCAACCAGAAAATCCTCGAGCCAAGTTTATCTTTCCCTCGACACATTTCAACATCCCGAGTATAGCATCCATCGAAACAATGACATTTGCATGATCATCATTCGCCGAGTCAGAGTACCCCCGAGTTATCGCATATCGATCTTTGATACGTATCAATACCATCGACGATATGCGTAATCTGACGATCTTCCTTTGCAACCAATTTTGAGTCGTGCGACTGATGCTATTGTTCGAACTGGATATACCATAATTCTATTCGATTCAATCCAAGATCAAGTTCGATCGCTATTCCTCAAGTTAGTTTTAATATCGTTCTCCAAAACTCAAGTCATATTTCATTTGACCCAATCCGAAATCACAAGTGCTATCCTCTAGCTTCCTCGATCGAGACATACATCTTTATTCATCGTTCCGAGTCGTTTTCTAACTTACGTTGCCCCTTGACAAGTTGTCCGAACGACATCTCGTTCGGGACATTCGAAGTCACGATCAACTAAGCGTGACGTGTTCTAAGGTTTTACGCGATCGCATCACCTCGCCGACATACTCGTTCTATCCGTAAAATCTTTAGTCTCGTTCGAACAATTTCTATAACGTCCATACACCACTCAGGGTTCGAGCCACTCGACTAGTCGTCGACACTCATTCTTATTCTTCCTCGAAGCTATCACATACACCACTCGGGTTCAAGTCATTCTATAAATCCTCAATCACATTCGCATCATTTGTTAAGACATATTTCAGATTCGTTCGACGAATCTCTAGCATAGTCGCTCGCGTCGTCTCGACGTACTAAGTCGTCCGTACTATTCCTCAAAATCCACATTAATCTTCTGTGTACGCCTAAGCGTTAACTCGATAGCGTTCCTATCGGTAGACACTCTAAGTGTAGCTTCATTCTCGACTGAGCGATACTTGATATTGCTCGCGATTTGTTTGCACCAAAAGTCGAGGTGTGCGATGCGCGGACTAAGTTGTGCCGCATAACCATCGCATATGGACTATACTTCGAGTTTGCACGCTCACTTGCTAAGTTCGACGTAGGACTATTCAGGCACGCACACGACTTTGCTAACTTTAGCACTTTGTTTTCTTATCAAGACTAGTTGACACCGTTCGGCACAAAGGCCTTTGCCTACCGATACGTTCGAGTGAACGCTCATACGAGCTTTTGAAAATATTTAGACTTATTGTATGGACATGCCGAGGGACATTCGAGTGAGTGCGCACACTTATTTTCCAACGACGAGCTTTCAAAACTAAGAAAATCGAAATGAAGTCCAAGGACGTAAAGCTGTGCTCTGATACCAATCTGTCAACGCCCCGCTCCCGTAGGAGCGATCATCCTCACTAAGGCGTGATGTCGCACGGGCCTAGGTTGTGCCCGTACAAGGCCAAGTCCAGAAACGGCCGATTTGAGCTAGGCCACAGAGTCGTACAGAGTGTCCCCATTGCAGCGGAAAGTAAATGAACATAAATTGAAGCGAATTCAAACTCTTTATTGATGTTCAAGAAGTTTACAAGCGGCGCTAGGCCGAGTTTACAAGTCTCTCAAGCTCTCTCTCTCTCTCTCTTTGAAACATAAAAGGCGTGCCAAGTGGCTTACAACATGGAATGATTCATGGCGATGTTCCGATACATTATGTCATGTATATGGTGCTTCAACTCCTTGCAACGCTCCAAGGCTCCAGAGATAGCTCCGCGCCTTAGCACGTTCGAGGGAAGCACCGCACCCAATGACGTCTCCTGTATCCTGCAAGCAGACTGTGGGGTTATCAGTACATTGTTATGTATTGGTGGGGAGGCTAGCTCGTCCACAATGCTATCATTACCAAACACGTTCTATTTACTCTTATGCACCGTCTATCATTCATTGTCTTTCTAATCTTGCCTTAGGATCAGTTTCATGGCATATTTTGTAACCTATCTCGTGTTGCCGAATTCAAGTGTCTGCATGGAAATGCATGTACGACTTACCCATACTTACCGTCCGGCCTTCCCTGTCCAAAGTAAACCAAGTTAGTCAACAATTCACATGTAGTAACTTAACGTGATTCATGTAAACATTCAATGTTAAGGGCGTGTCCCTACCTCAGGTTCTAGCACGTCGTGGGCACGTTATCTAACTCACTTGCATAAAGTACTCTTATCATTTGGTGTGTTACATTTTAAGCATGTTCAGAGTGTTACATTTCAAGCATGTTCAGGATGTTACATTTTAAGCATGTTCAAGGTATTATATTTCAAGCATGTTCAGGATGTTACATTTCAAGCATGTTCAGGTGGCACTTCATTTAGATAACTTAGACTACTTGTTTCAATGTAAGGACTTGCACGTGGATTGCCACCAGCATAGCCCACTTAATCTATATGTACGGGTCGCTGGCATCACAAGCCATTTTGGACATATCACTTGGGCATTCTCACCTATCGAAGCGTGATGGCTGGTACACCTTGATAGTCTCTTGAAATGCCTGGCCTTACGTCTCCTTGAGTGGTCGAGCCCCCACTCAAAGCAGCCCGTAAGCCCCATGTCTGATTCCGCCTAGGCCGACCACGATATACCCCCCTATCGATCGTGCCACGAAATCCTTCCTCATGATGGCCACGGTATTCCCTCCATCGCCCGTGCCGTTTGTCCACGACCATTTCGTATTGACTTGTCATTTAACATAACGGCTGACTTGAGCCATAGGCTGTCTCTGAGCCATAATGCGTTATCGACCAGGTTGGCGTCCGTGCAACGCGGGTAGCGAGCCCCGTTGCACGTGCCCGTTATACCTGTCGCTAACCATTCTTTCTTTTATTATCTTTTATTCACTCTTTTATTACTTTCTTTCACTTGTTCGTTCATTCATTCATTCTTCACGTATTCATTCATTCATTCGTTGATTCATTCATTCACTTATTCGTTCATTCATTCATTCATACATTATGCAACTCTCCGTGCGGGAGTCGTCTTGGCGACCTATCGGTCCCGAATTCTTTCAATATTGCTATACTCTACTCGGAACGACTATGTCGATAGTCTTTCATTTCATTGTTGTAAACCATTTATTGTTTCATTGTTGATCGCGTAGGAAACTTGAATGTAAGCTTATGCCGTAGCACGAGCATAGAGCGCGGTGCGAGAGTTCTCACACTTTTCATGTCCTTTTCCATATTCTATACAAGAATACAAGATGGGATTATTCCCTTGGCTAGGTGCGTTAAGTCATTTATTAGCATGCACGGTGTTATCGCCTAGCGATTCTAGCAATAGTGTCCGTATTGTTATGTGTCTACGCTAAACAAAGACGGGTTCATCGGAGCCACCCACCTTAGCGATGTTTGCATCGGCCGGGCGATACTCCGAGCGCGCCTTTGAAAGTCTAAGTCTGGATTCATCTTGACGGGCCAATGTAAGCCTTGCATCGATTCTTCATCAGGTCGATGCCAACTCTTCGGGTCGACGGCTCGTTTGAGTCGTTGCACTTGCCGTTTGAATCGGTGTTACGCTAGGGCGGAGCGGATCATTATAGTAACTGTGGGCGGCACAAGTGTTACAGAGGCAACACGTGACAGATCTGAACACGGCCGTTGCAGCGGCCGAGAAAATGATGGAGTATCGGCGGAGCGATATTCCCAATCCCAAGGCAAAGACCACCACCAAGTTCAACGGTGGGGAAGACAAAAAGAACAATGGAAATGGAGCCCCGTCGAAGGACAAGAAATATACGAAGTCTCCGACGGAGTGGAAGATCGAGTGCTTCGTGTGCGGTAGAAATCACTTCGCACGCGACTACACCAACAAAGGCAAGAGGGTGAACGCGGTCTAAGACGGAGAGGACGAGGACGAGGAGCCTAAGATAGGGGCTCACATGGGTGCCCTGCATCTATTGAATTCTTTGAAGAGCAAGGCGGTCGTGACCAAAGCCCCAAATCGAGAGTTGATGTACATGGATGTGAAGATCAACGGCCACAACACAAGGGCGACGGTTGACACAGGGGCAACCCTTAACTTCATCTCGGACGCGAAGTTCCAGCGCTTGGGTCTCATGCTTGAAAAAGACTCAAGCAAGATGAAGGCTGTCAACTCAGAGGCCCGCATGTGCAGGTGGCGGCCAAAGGTGTGAAGATCCAATTGGGAGGCTGGACGGGGGTCACCAGTCTCACGGTCGCGCCACTAGATAACTTCAACACGATCCTTGGGATGGACTTTCTTACTTCGACAAAGGCGGTCCCAATGCCGTATTTGGGAGTCGTCGGGATCATGGAGGAGAGCTCTCCGTGCATGGTGACAGTTGCACGAGGCGAGCTTACGAAGGGGTAGGCTCTCTCTGTATTACAACTCAAGAAGGGGATGTGATACGGAGAGACGACCTACCTTACGGTGCTCAAGACGGAGGAGGCGCCCGTGCATGGCAATCTTCCGCCCGAGATCGATGGCGTCCTTGTGGAGTTCGGGGACGTCATGCCGAAGGAGTTGCCAAAGAGACTACCTCTATGGAGGGAGGTAGACCATGCCATCGAGTTGGAGCCAGGCACGAAAGCGCTCGCCATGGCTCCATATTGCATGGCCCCGTCCGAGCTAGACGAGTTGAAGAAGCAACTCAAGGAGCTGTTGGATGCTGGATTCATCAGACCGTCGAAGGCCCCGTATGGTACACCGGTGCTGTTCCAGAATAAGAAGGATGAAAGCCTTCGTTTGTGCATCGACTATCGTACACTAAATAAGGTAACCGTAAAGAACAAATATTCTATCCCGTTGGTGGCGGACTTGTTCGACCAATTAGGAGACGTAAGATACTTCTCCAAATTTGATCTGCGCTCGGGGTATTATCAAGTTCGGATTACGGAGGGCGACGAGGCTAAGACGACATGCGTTACGAGGTATGGCGCATATGAGTTTATGGTTATGCCTTTTGATCTAACAAATGCTCATGTAACTTTTTGTACCTTGATGAACAAGCTTTTCATCCCTACCTGGATCGGTTTGTCGTGGTCTATTTCGACGACATCATCGTATACTCAAACACGATGGAGGAGCACATTAAGCATTTGAAGACCGTCTTCCAAGTGCTGAGGAAGAACGAACTCTTCGTCAAACGGAAGAAGTACTCATTTGCACAATAAGAGGTGTCGTTCTTGGGGCACTTGATCGGGCATGGCAAGATATGGATGGATAGCGCAAAGGTCCAATACATTCGGGAGTGGGAGGTTCCCACTAGACCGACGGAGCTGCGATCGTTCCTTGGCTTCGCGAACTACTACTGGCGATTCATCCGAGGATATTCTGCCATTGCAGCACCTCTGATCGATCTGTTGCAGAAGGATCGGGCATGGTGCTGGACGCCCCGATACGAGGAGGCAGTCGATGCACTGAAGCGGGCTGTGACGGAGGAGCCGGTCTTATCTTTGCCGGACTACTCTAAGGCGTTCGAAGTGCATACGAACGCGTCCGACTTTGCCATCGGTGGGGTGTTGGTGCAGGTTGGACACCCCAACGCATTCGAAAGCCGTAAGTTGAACGACACTGAGTGGCTCTACACGGTACAAGAGAAGGAGATGACCGCGGTCGTGCACAGCTTGAGGACATGGCGGCACTACCTTCTTGGTACCAAGTTCGTGGTCATGACGAACAATGTTGCCACGAGCTACTTCCATTCCCAGAAGAAGCTGTCTTCGAAGCAGGTGCGATGGCAAGATTTCTTAGCCGAGTTCAATATGGAGTTGTGGTACAAACCCGGTAAGAAAAATCAGGTGGCCGATGCGCTTAGCAGAAAGGCCAAGCTCGCATCGGTGTGCTTGCTTAAGGGAGACATTCTGGATCGTGTTTGAGTAGGTATCATGGAGGACCCGCTAACACAGGCCATAGTGAAGCTTGTCAAACAGGGTAAAATGAGAAGGTTCTGGCTGAAAGATGGATTTCTCTACACTAAGGGCGACAGGGTGGTCGTGCCTAAGTGGAGTGGCTTGCGGAGATAGCTGTCACACCCCGATTCCGTTGAATCGATAGTCGTCCCATGGGGTGTGATGCCGTGCGAACCTAGTTTACGATCGCACAAGGCATAGTCATAAGGTAATTCGAGACACGAGATCTAAGAGAGTACACAGACAAATTGAATCACACATTAAGTAAAGTAAACTTTGATCTTTATTGATAATGAACATCATTTACAGACTCCAGTACAGGACTCATGCCGTGCGGGCTACAACAGACTCAATTAAAAAAGAGTGCCGATGAGATAGCCATTCCATACATTGCACACATCCCTCAATATACATCAGAGTATTCCAGTAACCTGAAATGGAGGGACGCTGAGCCATCTTTCTTGGACAGTCGAGAGCCTTCAAAAGTGGAGTTACGGGGACAAGTTTTCGACGCACGGCCGAAGCTTCAAAATCACAAACATCGTCGAGCTAGTTGGCACGTCCTTCCTGATTCGCGGGACCTGCAAAGAGCGATGATCAGTATGATCACATGTACTGGCGAACGGCTAATTAAAATCCAAACTCTGCATTTGATTCAAGCAGTTTTATAAACATGTTAGCTAGCTATTTATGTGATCTTTCTAACCATCCTGGTCAATTAGCATGTTAACATATTTCGAGACAAGCATATGAATTTATAAATATTAAGCAGCTATCATATTCATCCTGTGTCACGTGTATTAGTTAAGCAGTGAAAGGATGTGAAGGCCACTGGCAATGTCAAGCCATCACGGACTATAGCTGGATTAGACGGCGACCCTTTCGCGGCGGGTAGTGATCCCTGTGCGAAAGTTCCCGAATAACCCACGCCGATGAAAGGTTGGCGTTTGCTATACTCGTTCCTCAAAGGACGAATCGGTCCCTTGGCCTAGGCAACTGTTCGAGGAAACTACACATTGTCGACAAGTTATCCAATGACCGTTTTGCAGAGTCTTGAAATATGCTATCTCTTTTCTAGAACCTTATCATTTCTCTTTTATGTGCGAAACTTAGCCTTTGTTTTGAACTTAGTCAATTTACTCACTTAGCCATATCGTTGCGATAAACGTTAATCGATTCATTCATTGATTTGTATAGGCTAAGTGGAATTGCATAAGAAAGCATGTCTTCCATTTTCGATACCGGCAGTTTGATGGCAAGTGTTTCGTGAAGAATCGTGCCACGATTTCTTTAATTCTACACTATTATGGCAAGCATTCATTTAACTTCATATTGATTTTAAAATAGAGGGACGAGGCAAAGGAGGTCAGCCACTCGCCTTAGACTTGCTTCAAGTGAGCGACTAGTTGGCTGCGCTGACGTCGCCTACGCGATCACCTGCAATCGCATAAGCAACTGATTAGAACACTGTGTAATTCAAGGAATTTTGATATGAATGCGAAGCTCGAAAATGCAAGTCATGAAAATCCATCGAAAATATTCACAAAAAATGTATTCACGAAAACCAAAGCCAAAGCCAAATCAAGTGTGGCATGAAAACCATAGCAACGGGAGGTCTCTCCCGAATCAGCCGCAGAGCCAATCCTTGAGGCGCAACCCGCTGAATATGGGACTTGGTTCCGAAGAAGCCATTCCATAACATGGAATGGATCTTAATTCAACCGTTCCCGTTCGATCGACTCGGTCGATTCCGACCTATCGGTCCCGACCGAATCGATGACAGTGTTCCATTCTCGCGTACCCCGTGGACGAAAATGGGGCACGATGTAGGGACGGGGTACTACACCAAAACCAACTAATAAAAAGTTTTATCCTGAAACTTAAGGATAGAACCTACCTCTACGAGAACAATGAAGAAAATTTATCCTTCATTTCTGATTCAAGCTCCCACGTCGACTCTTCGACCGAGTGGTTCCTCCAGATGACGCGGATGAGAGGGATCGCTCGATTTCGCAGCAACTTATCCTTACGTTCTAAGATTTGAACTGGCTCTTCAACATAGGATAAGTCGGACTTCAGCTCCAGCTGGCCAAAATCTACCACGTGGCTAGGGTCGTGCACGTACTTCCGCAACTGAGAGACGTGGAAGACATTGTGTACACCTTCTAGCGACTGCGGTAGGACAATTTTATAGGCCACTGGGGTGATCCGCTCGAGTATTTTGAACGGCCCAACGTATCTCTGACTCAACTTTCCCTTCGCGCCGAACCAAGTAACTCCTCGCATGGGCGACACTTTGAGAAATATATGATCGTCCTCTTGAAACTCGAGGGGTCGACGATGAACGTCCGCGTAGCTTTTCTGACGACTCTGTACGATTTTTAATCTTTCTCGAATGAGCCAAACTTTTTGCACAGTCTATTCCACCAGTTCCGGACTGAGAATCTGCCGCTCTCCGACTTCGTCCCAGCAAATGGGTGATCGGCACTTTCGTCCGTACAAGACTTCATACGGCATCATTTGGATGCTGGATTGATGACTATTGTTGTATGCAAATTCAGCCAGAGGTAGATAAACATCCCAGCTTGATTTGAAGTCAATTGTACAGAGTCGTAGCATGTATTCGAGAATCTGATTGACACGCTCCGTTTGGCCGTCGGTCTGAGGATGGTAAGCTGAGCTAAACTGCAACTTGGTACCTAGAAACGACTGAAGGCTACTCCAGAATTGCGACATAAACCGTGAATCCCAATCAGAGACGATTGATACTGGAACTCCGTGAAGCCGTACTATCTCATCAAGATAAATCTACGTCAGGCGATCAACGCTCCAAGTAACTTTAATGGCAATGAAGTGCGCTGACTTTGTTAGTCGATCAACGATGACCCAGATGGCATTATTTTCCTGCGACGTCTTCGGCAGACCAACAATAAAACCCATGCACACGTGCTGCCACTTCCATTCCGGAATCGTCAGATTCTGTATCTTCCCGCCCGGTCTCTGGTGCTCAGCTTTCACCTGCCGACAGACCATGCATTGCGACACGAAGAGTGCCACATCTTTTTTCATTCCGTGCCATCAAAAGTTTGTACGGAGGTCCTTATACATCTTCTTGCTACCGGGATACAAGGTGTACTTTGCATAGTGCACCTCCGACAATATCTCCTTTCTGAGTTCTGAATTATCCAGAACGCATAGCCTACCCTTCAATCGAAGCATGCCGATTTCGTCTTCCGCAAAGTCAGTTGTCCTATCCATCGAGATTAGCTCTCGTATTTTCTTTAGGTACGGATCATCCTTCTGAGCGGTCTTGATCTTTTCTTGTAAGTTCGGCTCTAACTGTAACTTTGCCAACTGTATATTCCTGAATCGGACTCGGAGTTTGATGCCCATCTCTTCTAGGTCGCGTAGCAGTCTGCGATCGATGGATAGCGAGGCAATATACTTCCAACTCAGAGCGTCCGCCACAATATTTCCCTTTTTCGGCGTATAGTCAATAGTCAACTCGTAATCTTTGATCAGTTCTAGCCAACGCCTTTGCCGCAAGTTCAGTTCCTTATGCGTGAATAGATACTTGAGGCTCTTGTGATCGGTATAGATCGTGCACGCCACACCATAAAGATAGTGACGCCACAATTTTAACGCGAACACAATTGTCGCTAACTCCAGGTCATGAGTAGGGTAGCTGTTCTCGTGCGGCTTTAGCTGTCGGGAAGCAAAAGATATCACTTTGTTTCGCTGCATCAGCACACACCCCAAGCCCTGACCGGACGCTTCGCTGAATATCTGAAAACCCTCAGTCCCTTCTGGAAGTGCGAGTATCGGGGCCAAGACGAGCCGTTGCTTTAATTATTGGAAGAAAGCTTCACAGTCGTCTGACCATTCAAATACGACTCCTTTCTGGATGAGGCGAGTCAGAGAAAATACGATCTTCGCGAAGTCTTTCACGAAGCGTCGGTAGTATCCCGCTAAGCCAAGGAAACTTCGAATCTCGTCGACGGACGCTGGCCATTTCCAATCGACAACGGCTTCAACTTTCTTTGGGTCGACCGCAATACCTTCAGCTGAAATGATGTGTCCGAGGAATGCGACGCTGCTCAGCCAAAATTCACATTTGCTTCGCTTCGCATACAACTGATATTCTCGAAGGGTCTGAAGCACGGTCCGTTGATGCTTAGTGTGTTGCTGCCTATTTTTCGAGTAGACGAGTATATCTTCGATAAAGACTACTACGAACTTGTTGAGGAATTATCGGAACACCCGATTCATTAAATCCATGAAAGCAGCAGGGGTGTTCGTTAGGCCGAACGACATTACCAGGAATTCATAATTGTCACGACCCGCCCCCGAATAATCGGGTACGTGTTGGACACGCCCAGCCTTCGTCGATGGACACGACGAAGTAAGCTGTACAATACTAAGAAAAACTCCAAGTCACAATGTAATGTAAACATCCACAACATCTATAAACGTTCCAGAAAATATCACCACAATCCACCAAGTTATTTGTACAATATCATCCGGAGACAAATTCGGTAAAAATAAAATATATAATGATGAAATTGAAAATACAATATCCAAACATGAAATCTAAACAACGAATAATGAACTAAATCCTGCACCAATGATCTCACCACGCTCCATGTGGCCTCAAGCTCACCTGCAATATATCCTGTCAAGAAAAGAGCAAAGCACAACCCCGACAAGAACAATATACAATATAATCTGAAATACAGAATACAAGGTAAAAATAGAATACAAGAACTGAAAATAAAACTATGGTACCAGAAGTGGAGTACAAAACTGAAGACAATGGGCACGATAATCAATATGCAAAGAAATAAACACGATAATCAATGAACAAGACAATGAACACGACAATCAATACAATTAAGTGTGACCTTTTAAAATATTAACCTAATGTGTGACCGGCTAAGGACCATAATCCATAATCAATCAATTCACAATTCTATAATGTTCGGCTTAATCGTACGTGAGGTGTACGATTAGGCTATTCACAATACCTAAGTTGGGTGTGGTCACACACTAGTTAATATTTTCCCCAATCCCGCAATAACAATGACTCACAATGCCATGACGAATAAGGATGATGCAATCGTGTGTATCACGTGTCCGATATGAGAACATGGCACATGAATGTAAGACAGAAACAAAGCAAAAGCTCGAGTCGGTGTACTTGGCTCGCTTTGGAAGCACGGGAGTAGAACTGCATGGATGTATGTCACCTGGTATTTGCAATTTGTTAGGGTTTAAAACAATGATCATTTAGCTCAATATAGTTAATCTAAACAACTATTTCAATATCCATATATATAACTAACTAGTCATTTATATTAATAATTATGTGAAAATAGTTTAAAAGGTTTTTATAGCAAAATAGGCTATATATACCTTAGCAATACCACAAATCGTTGAGAGGTTACCCTAGATATCCTATTTATCAAAGTAAGGTTTAGAAACTATTTATTTGAAATATAAAGCTAGCTAAAGCTTTTACTTAGATAAAGCAATATATACAAATATTGTATAAAATCTCTACAACCAAATAAAATATACTACTACTTTATTAATTAGTCCAATACAAAATATTTGTATAAAATTTTAACAACTTAATCTATATATAATTAAGATAGTCTACCATTACAATCCTAATATATTTATACAAGCAAAATATTTTAATGATAATATTTAAAGTATCTATAACAAAACATTACTAAGAACTATAAGGCTAAATTAGTATTCAAAATGAGCAAAATATTTCCTAAATTATTTGTTATCACAGAAACGATATAGTACATAAATATACTATTTGAAAATATTTATCAAGATAAAACATTATTTAGATACATGGAACTTTATGGATAACTTTTATAATATAAAAAATACATTATTTAATATTTATAGATCTCTAATGAAAATGGCTTTAAAATATACTAATAAAATTACTTATAAAATATTTACTATATGAATATTTAATCAGTACAAATTCATGTGCCTATATACTTAAATATATTTACTCAATTAAAAGCTGGCCCAACAGCATGATCATCAAACTGGCCTAAACTCAAAAATCCCAAATCATTAACATCCAGCAATGGGATTGAAGCCCAAGCCCGTAGAGTTAATAAGACTTAAATAATAATCAAAATATGGTGGATTTGAAATCCAGCCCATAGAATTAATAATAATTTGCAGCTAAAACCAACTCCAAGCCCAACGGGCTGACCCAAACCCATTTAGGGTTTAAAACCCTTACCATTCCTCTCTATGTGGAGAGAGAAACACAGCCGACAAGAACAAAAAATCAGAGAGAAAAAAGAGGAAGGGGAAGAAGGAGGCGGAGAGTCACCTGAGATCGGTGGCGCTCGACTATACAGAGGCAGCGACGTTGACGTCGGTGGAAGGAGGCCTCGGTGGTCGACTCCGGCTTGGCGAGGTGGTGATCAACTCCAGATCTGGTAGCGCTCGACGTGGTCCACAAGAGACGTATCGAGTCTCGAGATACGCTCGCAGCGGTCACGTGTCACGACCCGCACCCACTGTGAGGGTACGAGAACGTAATAGCGCCCAGCCTACGCCGCAGTGTCGGCGGTAGAACGCTGTTCTAGGTCATGAACTATAACTAATATAATACGAATACTCTTCATAAGGAGGCCAACACAGAGGTACAACTCAATCACAATCTAGAGATAGAATATGGCACGATAAAATAGATAAGAGAATCCTCAACTGAGGTACAACAGAAATGAAATACAAGTCTTATCAACTCTAAAAATATACAAACTCTGAATCAAGAACAACAACTAAACATGGAAAGGAAAACAGTCTAAGCTATCTATACTAAGCAAGGTATCGTCCTCAGCAGCTGCCTGAACCTCCCCAGGGGTCCATGTCGCGAATGTCATCTAGGCAAGCTCCAAGGTAAGGGGTGCAGGGTTCCTCATTATTCTCTGTAAAATTTTCAACAGGTCCAGTCAGGACGGGAGCGAGCACAATACATCTCAACAGTTCATAGCAGGTTAGAAAATATAATCATGCAGTAAAGTAAGATATAAATACTGAAGGAAATGCAGTATGTAAACAGAGAGAGAACTGTAATAGAAATATCTACTATAAGTAGAGAGCTACCAGTGACTAGTGATTTAGAGTACAAAGTCGACATGTGAACGGCTTGATTTGTACATGGCTATACTAAAGAGGCGTACATGGCTATTCTACTTTGGAATTGTTCACATGACTATTTATACTCTCCCGTACCCCCAATTAATACACAAGGATCCAATCAGATTATGTTATGATTCTATGTAACAGCCTCCGAAGGGTGGTAAGCCCCCAAAGGGTGATATGCCCCCGAAGGGTGATAAGCCCCTAAAGGGTGGTACATAGTAGTCCCATAAATGGGGATTCTGATAGACCCAATAAATGGGATAAGAATTCAGAGAAGACTCTGTGATCATATGAGTATATGTCACAAGTGATCAAATAACCAAAGAAGCGTATGATACGCCATGTAAGTGAAACGCACAGAACATAGAGTACCCGATGCTCCCTGAAGGGATAACATCTCAAGAAGGGATCCATATAGTACTAATCCGTGTGACCAACGTGACAGTATCAAGTAAAGTAATTTAATGCAGAAAATAATTCTAAGCAGGATATGAAATGATCAGAGAATGTACTCGCATGGTATCTGAATATCTGAAGTAAATGTACTGTCCGAGATGAGGTACCTGACTCCTAGTTAGAGCAACACAAGTCAAAATGTATACAGGGGATGATAAATGTAATCTACTATGCATCTGCATGCTGTCTAGGTCGAACTAGACTAAAGTCAACTCTTGGTCAACTACACTAGTCAAACTAGGTCAACTAGGTCAAGACTGACTCAAACAAGTCTAATAAGTCTCACTAGGCCTAACTAAGCCTAGTCTAGCAATCACACACCAATCACAATGCTATACAAACTATCAACTTATTTATATATATATTTACCACATTAATCAAGCCTGTATGGTATTACCCATATCACATATCATTCCTGCCTACCTTGCATACATATATTCTCAAGTCTTACAAGTCACCAAACATACATTTTGCATATAAATAGACATGTATAGGCTATACCTATATAACATGATACTCATATATATGCATATATACTATAATATACTGGGCAACAATGTATATAAGCCATACATCTATATTAAGCCTAAAATCATACATTTCTATATCCATACCACTATACAACCAATAGAATCAAATATGCATAATATGAGGTAATATTATATATGTATATAGGCATGCAAGGAGGGAAAAATGTGAGAGGGGAATATGTGTGAGTGTATTACAAAATGTGGCATGTGTGTGTGATACACATGAGAGGACAGGCTTGTGGAGTGATAAGGACTGGTTTAGGACAGCCATGAGTTGGTTAAGGGGGTTTGGTTAAGGGCCTGTTTTGGACTATTTCATAACAGTGAACTAATAATATGGTTCTCATGACAGTATGGCATGGCAGGGGATATCATGGGATAGGAAAAAGTGAGTGAGTGAAGTGTGTGTTTGTGTGTTCAACACATGAGGGTGTAATGGTGGATAAGTCTTAGGAATGTGATAGTGTAGAGTGACAGTTATGAAGGAATCAACTTGGGTATTAAGAATGGGAAATCAATCATTCCTCAGGTTCCATCCCTCATTCAGTGCAATGTAATCAAAGTCAATTCCCAATATATTCTCAGATTTTACATAATAACAGAAGTGGGAAAACAGTCTCAGGTTTTAACACATTGCAATCTCAGGATTTATCAATACTGAACTCAGTTATCATGATAGTTATCAAACAGTGTGGCAGTGCATTAGAATAGGGTGTGTACATGTCATGAATGTGGGTTTTATTTCTCAGTTTAGGTTCAGTTTGCATAGGGGCACAGATATTGAACATGTGAAGGGTGAACTTGTTCTCAGGAATTTCAAAACAGAGTACTGTGTGTGTGTGCATAGGCTATAGGTGCTCTCAGTTGTAATGTGAAAATATGTGTGTGTACTCAGTCTACATCACAGGAATGAGAACCAGGTTTAGGTGTTCACAGGAAATAAATGACAGAGGTTGTACATATTATTTTGCATACATTCATATTTACAATGCATTTGATAGTGCATTCATTGTCCACATATCAATAATGAACCCAAAAACCCATACAAGGTATGAGAATTAAACTCAAAGATCAGTTTTTGCATGTGTGGTGAATAGATTTCAGTTCATGGTGTGTGTATGAGTGAAACCTAGGTGACAGTGTCAGGATTAAACCAGTATCTCAGTGCTGGAATTTAGAACAGTTCAATAGGATGTGGCCATTCAATCTCAGGTTTTCTCTTGTGTGTAAACATGTGTGCTCTCAAAACAATGTACCAGTTAATATTAGATGTAAATTGAAAGCCAAACCCCAAATCAATTCTCAGTTTTGATTGAATGCAAATCTCAGTTCTTGATTCAATCTCCATATAGCAATCCTAAAGCCAAATTTGAAAAGCCAACTCATGAATCAACTTAACAGTAAACAAATACATGTGTATATGAATTAGCATGGTAAATTAACATCAAAAGTTCAGTTTAAATATAGGAATTAAATCAAAAATTGAAAATCTGAAAGCATGTATCAGCCTACATTATTGCATATCAATTTCAACTCAAAACCCAATTTCATAAATCTCTATCTTATGTCAATATCAACCCTAGTCATGAATCAATCCTTAACAATGAGCTAATACACGTGTGGTGAAACTCTCATGGCAAATTAACATTAAAATAAGTCAGGTTTAAACAGAATCAAATTTCAGAACATTTACAGGCTGAAAACATGTATCAGTAAAGATATCAATTCGATCTCACAATGAATAAATTCTCAATGAACCCAAGACAGGTGTGTAGAAGTGTTCTCTAAATGTTGACATGCTAGGGGGGGTATTTGTGTCCAATTAAGTGGACACAACATGTCCAAAACAACCAAACATTACACAGACACAAACTGCGTACAAAATCATCGTACACGCGTGTCGATTGATCCAGGACACGACACAGACATCCATGTGTCACGTGCACGTGTCAGTGTGTTCGCCAATAGTAGGGCTACACCTTGGACACCCTGTACCGTGTCCTAGACGCGTGTCCAGGCGTGTCCGCACGCGTGTCAGTGTGAAAACTGAGTGTGCACAGCAGCTCGTGCGCGGCCCGTACGACCAGTGCGTGAGCAAATTCGTGTCCGACACGACACGAAGAGTCGTAAAACTTGGGGAGTGACTTGTCAGTCACTGCCCCAAGCCCTACACCAAATTTCGTGTCCAGGCGTGTCGTGTACAGGGAGTTATAGCTCCCGAGTAGTAGGGCATTGCCCGTGTGTGCTGCGAGCGTGTTCGTGTCCTGTTTGGACACGGACACGGCTCGAAAACCAACTCAGTCCTGGGGGAAATTTGTAAACACATATAAATTAACATTTTCATTCAATTACTTTTCGAAAATAGCAAATAAATTTTCTTTGTGACATTTAATCAAACACCTATACACACATCATAACACGTGTCCGATACGGACACCAAACGGACACAAAAATTTGAAAAACCTATACCAACAGAGAGAGGACACCTAGGGCTTCCTAACCATGCAAAGAAAATAAAATTCTATGGAAGGAATAGAAAATTACCTATATGTTCAATTTGCAATGAAAAGCTCCAAAAAGGAGGGTTTCTCCTTGTTAACCAAACTCTCCAAATTGTCCTAAGCCTGAGAATACTCTCCATGAACAGCAAGAGGGAGACAATTAGAATCTAATGCAAGTGGTTTGAGCCAAAAAGGAGTTAAAATGGAAAAGTTATGGATTGGGGAAGATGGCTATACCTCTTTCTTCAAAGCTTGAGAGAAAAATAATAAAAGAGGCAAGAACAAATGGAAGAGGCATTGAATAGGGTGGGAAACCCTAGGTTGGCTGCCATGGGCTGATTAGGGTGGGGGTTTGGGTACATGGTGTGGGCCTATGGGCTATAAGGCTAGTTATTGATTTAAGGTTTAAACACAAGTCATGGCTTATGGCTTAAATCTAACTTAAGTCAAATAACCATGCCATGGGTCAACTCTAGTCTAACTAGGGTTACATGACCTAACTAAGTCCAAACACAACTAGGGTTAGCTTCTAGGTTAGCCTACCAAGGTCTTTGCTAGTCAAAGTCAACCTAGTCAACCCTCAATCAAACAATTCTAAAATAAATTCTAAAAATTTCCATAAATTCAAATAAATTATAATAAATCCAAATAACCCTAAAAATGTCAAAATACCCTAATTATATGGCTAGGCTCTAGGGTAGGCAGTCTCTACTGTTCACTAGCAAAACACCAAAAATCACCAGTCATGAATTTAAATAGTTTAAAAATAATTAAGAATCACTAAAAATCATAATATAAAATAAATATCATTAAATAATAATTATAATTATAAAATTTTAAAATTACCCTCTCTTGGAAAACTGGGTGTTACATCAAGGAACAGCTCGATGACGATCACCACGACGTCAGCTTATAAAGACAACAACTCAGACAACGCGCGGCTCAGTCGATGGACTCCGGCTCCTGACGGTGGCTGCAAGCTCACGACGAGAAAGAAGAAGCGATGGTGCCGAGGCTCCAGTCGTCGGTTTGTTTTTTTCGTTCAGATCTGAGCCGATCCAGTGGCTCTGACGGCGAGATCGTATAACAACACACAGCAATTGAGGCGGCCTACGGCGCTCGAGACGGCGTCAAAAAATGCAGACAACGGTCAATAATGGAAGTCGCCGATTTGAGAGCTCGACGGTGGTCCAGATCTGGCCATAGGATGCCAAAGCTCGATGAAGAGGCGGTTCCGGTCGGCCCACCGCGACGGAACGTGGTGGTGGCACGGCGAACGTCGGGCAAGGATCCATCTCTGGAACGACATCCCGGCAACTCCGGTGAAGTCGCGACGACGCTCGGCCGGGCACATCCAAGAATAGTGAGGAGAGAGAGCAGTGAAGAGAGTGTGTTGTATTAGGAATAGTATTGTAATGTGTCAGTTATGTACACTTTATATAATAAAATATTGTGTGTTAACCAAGTTAACTGGATGGCACAACTAGTAATTTCCAACAGATCTGGGGGCAAGAAATCAATTTAATAACTGATTTTGTTATTGCCTTAACAACCTAGTAACTAATTACAGGACTAAATAACTACCAACTAAGTACATTAATTAATTAATCAAAATTATATTAAGAAATATTTCTAAACATTAAAAAAAATAACATATACCCCATAATGTGGGATCCTAACCAGCTTATTAATTGGAAGAGGGAAACATTCAAATATAAGCATGGGTCATTCGAACTTGAATGGACATAGGCCACTTGGCTGAGAGCCAGAAATAAGTAAATCTAGATTATAAGTAATTACGAGTTAATCAGTAACAATAATCTTATCAAAATTTGATAAATAATGAGAAAGGTTGGGATTAACTAAAAATCAGGAAAATCAAAATATAAAACCAATTAAACAGTGAAGATATAAACCAGTGTCCTAATCCACCACACTCAAAAGTTTAGGAATTTAAATAGAATTAATCAGTTAAAGTAGTTAACCGAATAAAATAATGTTTTCTGCTAAACAATCTTTAGAAATTAAGAAAATCTTAAATTCACCAAAATTGATTCTAGGGAGTTACAGTAATGGTCATATCGAGTGCGAAAGACAGACTTGGGCACATTGTCCGGCTTGATCTTGAGTTGATGGTAACCCGAACGCAGATCAATTTTAGAGAACACTGTAGCTCCTTGTAACTGATCAAATAGATCGTCTATGCGGGGCATGGGATATTTGTTCCGGACGGTGGCTTTATTCAGCTCGCGGTAATCGATACAAAGACGTAGTGAGCCATACTTTTTCTTGACGAACAGCACGGGCGCTCCCCATGGCGAGACGCTGGGTCGAATGAATCCCTTGTCGAGCAACTCTTGCAACTGTACTTTGAGTTCTTTAAGCTCTGTAGGGGCCATTCTGTATGGGGCTTTAGAGATCTGTCGGGTATCGGAAAATGTATCGATAGTGAACTCAATCTCTCGATCGGGCGGCATGCCGGGCAATTCGTTCGGGAACACATCTGGAAATTCTGCCACAACGTCAGTCTGACCCGCGTTTGCACCATCCTGTCACATGTCTCGAACGGACGCTAGATAGCCTTCGCACCCGGCATGCAGCATCCGTCGAACAGATATTGCGGAGATCACCATGCAGGTCGGCGATGCCTCACCACACGAATAGCAGAATTCAGGCACTCCGGGTATGCGGAATGTGACCCTCTTTTCAGCACAGTCTATGGTTGCATTGCACGGACCGAGCCAATCCATCCCCAGAATGATGTCGTAGTCCTTAATATCTAGAACTATCACATCAAGACTGATCTTTTGACCCCCTATACAGATGATTCCATTTTCGTGGACTAAATTTGTAAGTAGTGGCATGCCCGACGGTACGTTAACAGTAAGATCGAGACCCAGCGGTGTCAGAAGAAATTTGTGCTCGGCGATAAAGTCCGCCGATATAAAACTATGCGTGGCACCTGAATCAAACAATACACGAGCAGGTTTATTATTGAATTAAAGTATACCAGTCACGACTGCGTCAGATGCGAATGCTTCGTCTCGAGTCATGGCGTAGACGCGGCCTTGAGCACTGGAGCGACGGTCTTGGCCATTCTGTTGTGCAGTCGGTGGAGCCCGAGGTGCTTGGCCTCGATTCAGATGATGTTGTTGGGGGCGCTGGTTTGGCTTCTCAGGACAGTTGCATGCAATGTGGTCCATTCGGCCGCACCTGAAGCATGCTCCGTTCTTTAGTCGGTACTGGTTGGCCATGTGCCCCTCTTTGTGGCAGAAATTGCAGACTATTCGATCCTTCGTCTGGTTGCTGCCTCCATTGCCGTAATTTTGATGCTTGTGTGCGTTGTTGCCTCCCATATTACTATGGTGTTGGTGTTTGTTATTAAAGTGAACAGCGCCAGTAGTAGTAGGAGGATACTCAGACTCCAGACGGAGGGCATGGTTGAGTGCCTCGCCCATGGTTTTGTATTCAGACACCGATACATGAGCACGAATAGACGAATACAGGCCCACTTCTAATCGTCGAGCTCGACTTGCAGTGGTAGGTAGATAGGCTCCAGCAAATTTGGCCAGTTTGTTGAATTCGATCGCATACTGTCGTACAGTCATATTCCCTTGCCTTAACTGCAAAAATTTGTTTTCTTTTTCCTGTCGCACGGCTGCAAAAAGATATTCGGTCTCGAACGCATTTCTAAATGTGGCCTATGAGATCGCCGTCGTCCCGTCTTTACGTCGAATTGCCCGCTTCTGCACGGCCTACCAATCGTGTGCGTTCATTCAAAGTAGAAGTTGAGCACACGTGACTTTCTTCAAGTCTTTGACACCCAGAAGCTCGAACTTGTCTTCCAGCTCCTCCAACTAGTCGATCGCCACGGAGGGATCTTCTGTACCGTTGAAGGAAGTGCGAAAACTTTTTATAAATTTTGACACGTCGAAGTTAGAACTTCTCGATGCCGAAGGTGAAAGCACGGGCGCCTCCGGTTCAGCTTCGATGGATCGAACCGTAGGATCGGTCACGTCAGATGTCATCATTGAATTGTTGTTGGCCACGACCGATTGTACGATTTGCTGGAGTGTATTCAGCTGCTGCTGCTGCTGCTTGAATTGAGCCTCAAACCGATTCTCGAATTGGGTCTGACGAGCCTCCGCCTGCTGACAATGGAGCTCATTTTGACGTTGTTGTATTTCGAGCATCTGCAGCATCCGTTGCATCGGGTCGCCGGAACGTCCGGCTATGGTAGGCGTGATTTCCGTTGGGTTGACGGAATGCTCGGGTCTAGAAGTACTAAAGCCGCTGGAAGCGCTCGTCTTGTCCTCTGCCCGAGCTCCTGCAACTGCAGGAAAAAGAAAGACAACTCTCGTTAGTTTCAGAAAATGTCCTGGGTTCAGCGTATGGAACAACTCATCTCATCGACACGAGGTCAATGGTTTGAGACTAGAAACTCGACACTGGAGGCCAAGGACGTAAAACCGTGCTCTGATACCATTATGTCACGTCCCGATTCCGTCGAATCGATAGTCGTCTCCCGGACGTGATGCCGTGCGAACCTATTTTGCGATCGCACAAGAAATAGTCATAAGATAATCCGAGACACGAGATCTAAGAGAGTACGCAGAAAAATTGAATCATACATTAAGTAAAAGAAACTTTGATCTTTATAGATAATGAACATCATTTAAAGACTCCAGTACATGACTCATGTCGCGTGGGCTACAACATGACTCAATTACAAAAGAGTGCCGATGAGATAGCCGTTCCATACATTGCACACATCCCTCAATACACATCAGAATATTCCAGTGACCTAGAATGGAGGGACGCTGAGCCATCTTTCTTGGACAGTCGAGAGCCTTCAAAAGTGGAGTTGCAGGGACAAGTTTTCGACGCACGACCGAAGCTTCAAAATCACGAACGTCGCCGAGCTAGTTGGTGCGTCCTTCCTGATTCACGGGACTTGCAAAGAGCGAGGATCAGTACGATCACATGTACTGGCGAATGGCTAATTAAAATCCAAGCTCTGCATTTGATTCAAGCAGTTTTATAAACATGTTAGCTAGCTATTTATGTGATCTTTCTAACCATCCTGATCAATTAGCATGTTAACATGTTTCGAGACAAGCATATGAATTTGTAAATATTAAGCAGCTATCATATTCATCCCTTGTCACGTGTATTAGTTAAGCAGTGAAAGGGTGTGAAGGCCAGTGGCAATGTCAAGCCATCACGGACTACAGCTGGGTTAGACGGCGACCCTTTCGCAGCGGGTAGTGAGCCTTGTGCGAAAGTTCCCGAATAACTCACGCTGATGAAAGGCTGGCGCTTGCTATACTCGTTCCTCCAAGGCCGAATCGGTCCCTTGGCCTAGGTAACCGTTCAAGGAAACTACACCTTGTCGACAAGTTGTCTAATGACCGTTTTGCAGGGTCATGAAATATGCTATCTCTTTTCTAAAACCTTATCCTTTCTCTTTTATGTGCGAAACATAGCCTTTGTTTTGAACTTAGTCAATTTACTCACTTAGCCATATCGTTGCGATAAACGTTTATCGATTCATTCATTGATTTGCATAGGCTAAGTGGAATTGCATAAGAAAGCATGTCTTCCATTTTCGATATCGTAGTTTGATGGCAAGTGTTTCGTGAAGAATCGTGCCACGATTTCTTTGATTTTACACTATTATGACAAGCATTCATTTAACTTCATATTGATTTTGAAATAGAGGGACGAGGCGAAGGAGGTCAGCCACTTGCCTTAGACTTGCTTCAAGCGAGCGACTGGTTGGCTGCGCTGACGTCGCCTACGCGATCACCTGCAATCACATAAGCAACTGATTAGAACACTGTGTAATTCAAAGAATTTTGATATGAATGTGAAGCTCGAAAATGCAAGTCACGAAAATCTATCGGAAACATTCACGAAAAATGCATTCACAAAAACCAAAGCCAAATCAAGTACAGCATGAAAACCAGAGCAACGAGAGGTCTCTCCCGACTCAGCCACAGAGCCAATCCTTGAGGCGCAACCGTTGAATATGGAACTTGGTTCCGAAGAAGCCATTCCATAACGTGGAATGGATCTTAATTCAACCGTTTTTGTTCGATCGACTCGGCCGATTCTGACCTATTGGTCTCGATCGAATCGATAGCGACAGTGTTCCTTTCTCGCGCACCCCGTGGACAAAAATGGTGTACGATGTAAGGACGGGGCACTACAACAGCTGCTCAAGGAGTGCCATGATATGAAGTGGACTGGACATCCGGGACAGAAGCGGACCTTGGCGCTGCTGGAGGCCGCATACTACTGGCTTCACGTGCGCGAGGATGTGGAGGACTACGTGCGCACCTGTCTTGTGTGCCAACAAGACAAGGTGGACCATCAGAAGCCCAGGGGATCACTATGTGCGCACCTATCGATGGACTTCATCTTCGTCCTGCCGAAAGTGGGGGCGCTTGGGTCCATTATCGTGGTGGTAGACCGATTCTCCAAGTATATGACCTTCATTGCTGCTTCAACGGACAGCACAGCAGAGGAGGCCGTGCAACTGTTTATCAGCCATGTGGTGAAGTTCTGGGGCATCCCGGTGAACATTGTCAGCGATCGGGATCCCCGCTTTACGGGAAAGTTCTGGACGAAAGTGTTCAAAATTCTCGGGACAGACTTGCACTTCTCAACCAGTTTCTACCTACAGACGGACAGACAGACCGAACGGGTCAATTCGCTACTCGATGAGTACTTGCGGCACTTTGTGAGTGCCAACCAGAGGGATTGGGTGCATCACCTCGACGTCTCTCAGTTCTGCTACAATCTTTAATGGAGTGAGTCATCGTACAGCAGCCCATTCGAGTTGGTGATGGGTCGACAGCCACTCGTCCCGCATACACTGAGTGCAGGGTCCTCAGTAGAAGCCCCGCGTCCAACCCTGTTCACTTCAGATTTCAAGGCAAAGACAGATATTGCCAAAGCATTTCTGGAAAAGGCCGCGAGAAAGATGAAGAAGTGGGTCGACGCGAGGCGAAGGCCGGTTGAGTACAAGGAGGGGGACATGGTGCTAGTGAAGCTACAACCGCAACAGTTCAAGGTGTTCCGAAAAGTGCACAAAGGACTGATTCGGAAGTACGAAGGCCCCTTCCCCGTGCTCAAGAAGGTAGGCAAGGTGGCATACAAGATCGAACTCCCCGCTTGTCACGACCTGCACCCATTGTGAGGGTACAGAAACGTAACAACGCCCAGCCTACGCCGCAGTGTCGGCGGTAGAACGCTGTCCTAGGTCAATCATCTAACAATATAAAGGTACATATACAGTATATACACTCCGAATGGAGGTGACATAGCAATATACAGTCTCAATCACATCTAAGGCAGAATGATACGATAAAAGATAGATAGATGAATACTGGAATGGAAGAATATACATCACAACCAGAGAGTCTAAGTGTCTAAAATAACATCTCAGTAACCATCCAGAATACAAGTCTCTCTACTGAATATGAAATAACATATACAAACCAGATCTCAAAGACAGAAATAGTAAAACCTAGACTAAGGAGCCTCAGTCTCTAAACTAGTGGATCAGGCTGGAAATCTGGGTCACACATGTCATCTACAGCTGTCCCATAGTAAGTATCTACGCAGGCCTCATCCTCATCCTCTGTAATATTTTCAACAGGTCCAGTCAGGACAGGAGCGAGCACAAAACATCTCACACAGTTCATATCATGTTAGAAAATATAAAGCATACAATAGAGTAAGGTACATGAAGCGCTGAAAGAAAGAAGTATATAAAAAACAGTAGAGATTTGATAATAGAAAATATCTAAATATAATAAGTAAGAACTGTAAGCCAACTGTGATTTAGAGTACAATATGGTTATGTAAACGGTCTAGGAAAATACAATAGTAACTCCATTGTACGTGGGTGTACAATAGACATATACAATAGTTATACAATGTTGTACAATAGGATTTGAGTACATAACCACCCTCCCCAATCAATACACAAGGATCCACTCCTGTTACGTTATCTTGCACAATAGTGTATAATGTTATACAATGGATGTACAATATTATACAATAGATGTACAATGTTATACAATAGTTGTACAATGTTATACAATAGTGTACAATGGTCTATCCCTGGGACTCATGTGATACTGAGAGTACAATATGCACAAGGAGTATACAAGGATATAGGTATTCAATAAATACAATATAAAAGTGAAACGCACATCACAATACGTATCTAGTGAATACAAGAGGATAACATCCCAAAAGGAGATCCGTATAGTACCAATCCGTGATAACAATCGTGTCAGCATCAAGTACAGTAATCTAGAGCAAGAATATAAATCCAGACAAGTATGAAACGGTTAGAGAATGTACTCGCCTGCTATCTGAAAGTCCAAGATGGAAGTACTGTCCGAGGAGTGGTGTCTGGCTCCTAATCAGAACAGCACAAGTCACAACAAGTCTAAAATGGTAAAATGAAGTTCTACTATGCATTCTACATGAATCTAAGTCAATCTAGGCCAAAGTCAACTCTTGGTCAACTCTGGTCAACCCTAGAAGTCAAACTAGGTCAAACTAGGTCTAACCAAGTCTAAACTAGGCTATCAAGCCTAAACTAGTCTATACTAGGCTACATTAGCCTATACTAGGCCTAACTAGTCCAAACCAATCTAAACTAGGCTAAACTGGCTATGCTAGTATACTAAGTCATTACGACTCATACCACACAAGTCAAACCAACCATCACACAACCTAGTTTACATCTAGGCCCACACCTGAATTCACATAGAATATATATATATATATATATATATGATATATATTTTGTATATAAATAATGCATGTGTAATGTATGTATATAGGCTCAAACAAATTACACCTATGTGTAGGCTACCTATTCATTACATACATTACACATGCATTATTTATATACAAAATATATATCATATATATATATATATATATATATATATATATATAATATATATATATATATATATATATATATATATATATATATATATATATATATATATATATATATATATATAGTAGAGAGAGTGTATATGTGTGTGTGTGAAAACAATGTGTGTGGATGTGTGTGTATGAATGTGAGAGTGTAAATGAGGAATGTGAATGTGTGTGTGTAACTGTGAGGGTGTGTCAAAGGGTAGGTTTTAGGGCTGGAGTTTGGGACTGAAGTTGGGTTGCAAATGGGGACTGAAATGGCTCAAGTTTAGACAGGAATGTGGGGACTTGTTTGCTGTCAAATGGGGCTATCTATGGGTGGTTAAGGACTGTCCTTTGGCTGTGTTAAGGGCAGGGTTTTGGACTGGTTTTGGGTATCAATATAGGGGTTGTTGTTTAGGGGTGTGAAGGGGGTAATGTTGGACTGATATTGAGTGAACTAGGGACAGCCATATAGGCATGTTTAGGGGGGCTGCTATGGCTTAGTTTAGGACTGATTTGTTATGGCTCAAAGGGTAGGTTTAAGGAAGTACTTGGGAACTGATATGGGGTTGTGGGGACAGGTATAAGGGTGCAAAGGGACTGTTGGGAACAGCTATGGCTGTCCAATTTATGGGCTATTTTCTAGGGGACAATTGGACAGGTAAGGGACTGCTATGGGGGACATTCACATAGGACAGTAATAGGGTGCAAGGGGGACTGAATTTAGGACCTGTTTTAGGGTGGTTTAGGACTCAAATGGAGTGGTGTTAGCTGCCAACAATGGGCTGTTACATAATAGCATATAGGTGCTACATTAGGGTCAGCAAATAGGGGTAAATGACATGTCTTAGACTGTTATATGGGACTGATTTAGAGGGTTAAATATGGGCAGCAAAGGCAACCCAATATTCAAAGCTCCAATCAAATCCAAAACACAACCAAACATGCTTAAAACCCAATCACAGTTAGTTCAAGTATAGGAGAACAAATTTAGGGACTTAAACCTACATTTAAACAGTAATAAATATGTTAAAATAGGTGTCCAAAATCGTATTTGAAAACTGGGAATTCAGGATACATAACACTGTTCAGAATTTGGGGTAAATTGACAATTGCCTATTGAAAACTCATTAAAACACAAAATAAAAAGTTGGTAATAAAAATATACATTATATAAGTGTCATACAACATAATGGTGTCCACCCAAGTGGACACGATGTGTCCAAACTGAATCAAGACACGAAACAGTGCACACAGGCACTGTTTCAGTGCACACATCGTGCACGTGTGCACGCGTGTCGTGCACACGACACAAGACACAACGTGTCTCGAGGTCACTAACCTAGGTTCGCCTAGGATAGGTCCTCGTGTCTAGGTGTCTGCACTGGGTCCTAGTGTCCGCGTGTCTGACTTATAGACGCGTATCAGTGACACCTAAATCGACTGAACATGTCAGTCTCGAATCAGTACAGAGCCTCGTGCTCACTCGACACGGCACGGGGACACGTGAGACTTGACACATGTGGTGTCAGTCATTTCCCCCTAGTGTGTGTCGAGTTTCACGTGTCCTTGTGCTGTGTCCGAAGAGAAATAGCCCCCGCACAGCAGGACACGCGCACAGTCCCCCGCGCGCGCGCGCACTCGCGTGTGCATGTGTCGAATACGACACAGAGACACCCTCAGTCGTGAAGAATCGTGTAAGCGACAACAAATACTAATTTCCTATTCAAAAAGATTTCAAAAATAACACAAAAACTTCCTCTGTGGCATTTCCACAAACACAAAGAGCAGTGCACTGATACGTGTCCAGTTTGGACACGAAAGGACACGAAAACTTAGTGTTTCCTATTCCTACTGTTAGGTTAGGTCTAGGGCTCCCTAATGATGCAAAAATCTCAAGATTTTATGGTGAGAATAGGAAGTTACCTCAAAGTATCAAAACCTCCAAAAAAACTCTAAAGAGATGTGCTCCTCTTGATGGTGAAACTCCTCCAAATTGATTTGAATCTGAGAATAAATTGTAACAACAGCAAGAATACTCAGATTAAAACCTATTGCAATTTGTTTGGATTAAAAAGGAGAAAAAATAGATTTCCTAGGGATTCCCCCCTTATAAATCGTTTTTAGTGGTGGCCCATACAGGTCACAAAAGTCAAAGCTAGTCAAAGTCAACCTAGTCAACCATCATTCAAACAATTCCAAAATAATTTCTAAAAATTCCCAAAATTCAAATAAATCCTAAAATAACCAAAATATCCTCTAGGCTAAAATGTACTAATCAAACATCCTAATCACATGGCTAGGCTCTAGGTCAACAGTCTCCAAGGTTACACTAGTCAAACACCAAAATCATAAGTCATGATTTAAATAGTTTAAAAAATAATTAAAAATTACCAAAAAAATCATATTATTAATTAAATATCATAATTAAATAAATTAAAATACAAAATTTCAAAATTACCCTCATTTTAGAAAACTGGGTGTTACAAGTCTACCCACCTTAGAAAAATTTCGTCCTCGAAATTAAAATGGTAGTAGTCCTTCTAGGTCAAACACCCCACAATCAGAGTCTCAAACATACCGTCAGATAATCATATGCGTCTGTCCAAAACTATGATACTCAGAATCTCTGTCATGCCAGTGAGCAAGGCTACGATAATCACAGAGTCCTCAACTATGGTACATATCTATAGAATTATGGTATTTAAAATTTTCGCATTGCCGCGCGCTTGGCAGCGTAAACCTTAAATTCCCACACCCGAGAAATACGTCCATAATCTGACTATATGTCCTCACTATGCCTGCTAGCATGACCCTAGAGGATTCTAAAATCTCATAATCGAGGCGACCTAGCCCATACGATTCATCTCAGAGAAAAAAAAATTATAATGAAATACCAGATCAAACTTATCAACAATGAGGAAACAGATAGGAGTAGATGGAACTGAATTTCAAGATAGGTATAATGAGATAAGGTGGAAATAGAATCAAGAAGATCAGAACCTGCAAGCACCCCTCCTACTGCCTGAGCATCCTCGACTGTCATGGCGAAAGCTCGCCCTGGTTGGCCTCCCCTGGCCTGCTGCTGATGCTGTACGAACATCTGCTGCTGAGTCTGCAATGGTGGTCCCCTCTGCTGCCCGGCAGGAGCCCTAGCTCCTGGTGCTGTCTGAGCCAATGGTATCGGGTTCCTGGGACACTCTCTACACTGATGCTCCGCTGAACCGCAAAGCAAACACATGCCCAGCCTCTTCCTACAGTCGTCCCATCCATGGCCTTGCTTCTTGCAGAAGTTGCACACAGTGTTCTGCTGCTGCCTGGGTACCTGCTGATACAGTACCTGTCTCTGTCCCTGATGCTGAACAGGCCTCTGCTGCTGCTGCTGAAAGTGGACCGTCGGCTGCTGATACTGCTGCTGGATCTGATGCTGAACGTGCGGCCTCTTGGCCGGTCCTCCGCTGCTGCTGCCCCCATCTGAGTTCGCCCCCTCTTGAACCTAAGCTCAAGATCATCCTCTGCAGCTAAAGCGTCCACCAGGATCTCTTCATAGGTAGCGCTGCGGGCGTTCTTGGTGTAGGACTTGACCTCCTTTACCAAGTCCTTCCGGAACCTCCGGGCCTTCGTCGTCTCCGACAAGTCATCCATAAATCTGCTCAGGCGGCAGAACTCTCCTGCGTACTCCTCCACAGACTGGTTCCCCTGGACTAGGGCCTCGAACTGGGTCTCGAGGGCTCCCAGCGCTGCGTCTGGAAAGAACTTCTCCTTGAACAGCTTCTTGAATGCTGTCCAAGTCTGTCCTGCTGTACCGACCCTCAGGTCGGTCTGGTACCATGTAAGGGCCAGATCCTGCATCATGCTGGCCGCTACCTCTATTTGGAGCCTCGTCGGGATCTCAGCCAACCTGAAAATCTCCTCCATATGCTCGATCCACTCATCGGCATACAAGATCCCCTCTGTCCCTCGGAAGTCTCTCGGGTGCATCTTCTGGAAATCTTGGATGCCCCGTTTTTAGTGGTGGCCCATACAAGTCACAAAGTCAAAGCTAGTCAAAGTCAACCTAGTCAACCATCATTCAAACAATTCCAAAATAATTTCTAAAAATTCCCAAAAATTCAAATAAATCCTAAAATGACCAAAATATCCTCTAGGCTAAAATGTACTAATCAAACATCCTAATCACATGGCTAGGCTCTAGGTCAACAGTCTTCAAGGTTACACTAGTCAAATACCAAAATCATAAGTCATGATTTAAATAGTTTAAAAAATAATTAAAAATTACCAAAAATCATATTATTAATTAAATATCATAATTAAATAAATTAAAATATAAAATTTCAAAATTACCCTCATTTTAGAAAACTGGATGTTATACCGCTAAGTTGAAGATTCATCCAGTCTTCCATGCCAGTTGCCTGAAGTCGTACCATGAAGACTTGAAAGATCTCCAGCGAGGAGTTTCGAAGCGACCCACGACGACCATGACGACATCCTTCGACAAGGAGGTGGAAGCCATGCTGGACAAGAGGACCATTCGTCGGCGAGACGTGTCCCCGTATGTGGAGTAGCTCATCCAATGGAAGGACATGCCTTATGGCGAGTCTAGCTGAGAACGTGCTGATATGCTGCATCAGTTCGAAGCCGAGATCCAGGCGTTTCTCAGCGAGCTTGGTTGACGAGGGTGTCAACGCCTTAGGTGGGAGAGAATGTAACGTCCCAAATGTTGCGCCCCATCCGAGGCCAAGTTGCATAACCTTTCCACGGACCAAGGTTATGCGGGAAGCTTCTAGAACATTCCAGAAGATGGCGGAACTCTCTGGAAGGCGGTGGATTTCTCTGGAAGGCTCAAGATCCTTCTAGGAGGCCCAAGAACCTTCTGGATGGCCCGTGAAGTTTTCTTTTATGTTCTTAGAGAATAAACCTGGAATATGCCGTTCCAGTTATGGTAGGAAGAATAATCCTTGGAATATTCCTTCCATGACTTTCCATGTAAAGCTCTATGAGCCATTATAAATAAGGGGGAGGTCTCATTTGTTTCTCACCACCTAAAACTTGTAAGCATTCTCCAAGTCAATAAAAAAATCTTACGAGTCCCACTTTGCTCCACTCTTCTTATTTTCCTTAGCGATTTAGCTAAGTCGTGTTGGGAAGACTTGCACGAGTCTTCGAGAAGGAAGATAGTGCGCCGCACGGGACGAAGTGCTAGAAAAAAATACTAAGTCCGTGACAGGGTGCTCCTGCGTCAGGTCCTGAACCGTAAACCTGTGGGTATTCCTCGTCTATATCTAGAGAAAAGTCCAGATCCTCTGGGGACATAGTGGATGCAATGAACCCATACAAAGAATTTTCACACAAATAATTAAAGAGAGATTATACTTGTTTCCTTCCTAGATTGGAAGTAAATCCATAAAAAACATAAAAGAAAAATGCTTCAAAATACCCTTTTATCTCTTCAACCCTTGGGTGTGATTTCAGTTTAGTTTCGTTTAGTTTTACTCTGTTTAGTTTTTTAGTTTTTCTTTTAAAAAACAACACTAGAAGAAGCAACTTTTACAAAAGCCCCGCAATTGCTTTTGAAAGCTATTAGAAAAATTGAACTAATTTAAAAAAAAAAAATTATGATAAGTTATTATTACCAAACAACTTTTAAAAATATTGTCCAAGAAAACAAACATAAGCATCGTAATATGGAAACTCCAGGAGAGTACCTACTATAGACTTCTAACATTGTTGACTAATTAATTAAACATATTTTAACATAATTATACCTACCTTATTTCTCCCTAATTAATTAAACATATTTTAAAATAATTACACCTACGTTATTTCTCCTATTGAAGTTATCCAAGAAAAATGTATTCATTACACCCCAAATTAGGAAACACCATTGAAGTAAAAAATTATATAGAAAGCTCCTTAAAGTTAACATTCTAGATTGTTGTGCTAAAATTTAACTAAAAAATGTAGAACATCATTGGAGATGCTATTATTCTGTTGTCCCACCTGTTAATCAACCAACCAATTGTCTATACTATCTATATCTATATTATTATATAATCCAAATACTTAAAAATATAGTCCATTTTTTGTGATATACTTTGTTAGCTAAAATATAATTTTTGTGGATAATAAGATTATTTACACATCCACCAATTTAAGGTCTCGTTCACTCTAATGTAATCGTAGTCGCAATATAATCAAATAGTTTTTTTAATATATATTTAATTATATTGTGATTACGATTACATTACAGTGTACCAAACGAGACCAACCTCCTCTCTCTTTCTCTAAGGTTGACGTACAGTTGCTTTCTCTCTCTTTCTCACTCATTGAAATGAGAATGAGAGAGAGAAAAAAAGAGAAATTTTAGTTGCGTTACCTTTTCTCTCTCTTCAACTTCTTCTTAATTTATATTGTAATCCATTAAAATTTTATTTTTGACCAAGGTCAGCTTATATGCTCATTTCTTTCTCTTCTTGCTCGTGTTGTTAAATTTTCTTTTTCATATGGCAAGTCAAGTTTACCGGAGAACTCGAGGCTTCCTCTCAGTCGGGATCCCGACGGGCCGCTACTGCTGTTGTCGGGATGCCGCCTGGGTTCCGTCATGCAAACTCCTTCGACTTCTCCAGCGTGCATGATCTCATGGTTACTTTTATTTATTTTTATGTAGGTTTTTTTTTTCCCCTTTTTGTAGAGTTTTCTGATGGATTGATGCGACTTTTTTATTTCTTCTTCAATGAATGCATCTGTCAGTTCCATCTCAATGATGTTTCTTATCACTGGTATAATGTTCTTCTTAGTTATGATAGATTTGACTTCGTTGTGAATCTAAAAATTCGAGTAATATTACAGAAAAATTTGGAATATAGTTCTTTTTTTAAAACGAGTTTTATATGTACATTGTTTTATTAAGTCCGTTCATGATATCGCATCAGATGCATCTTAACATTCTAGTATGAACGAGCAGCTATATCTTATTTGTTCATGGTTGCATTGGAGAGAGGAGAATGATTTGCGTTGCATTGTTGTCGATATGCTTATTTTATAGTTTTGGCTACTTTTGGGGAGTTTCTTATGGCTATCGAGCAACCAGGCTCAGTCACAAGCTCATGCCATCACGATAATAGATTGTTGTATCTCAGTTTATCGCCTTCGAAAATAGAGGGTAGTTGAAGAGCCTCCAAATTGCTTTCCTTTACCGTCTTGACATTTGTATATATAGTTGTCGTATAATTTCATGCGTAAGGTTTTGCTGAAGTATTATCCATATTTCATGCTTAAGCTCAAGGTTTTGCTAGGATTAAGAAAATTAACACTCATAACTTCAACAAAGCAGAATTCTCTCTTATTATTTTCACACATTGCACTTACTAATATACAAGCATAAAATGTAAAACGTTTCTAATATACAAGCATAAAACGTAAAGCCAATTTACATATTTAAACGACTTTAGGTGATTCTTCAGTTATATTAAATTTAGGCTGAATTACAACTTGATATCCTCAACTATCACTGTTTTTCAATTTGATATCCTCAACTTTTACAGGTATTATATTGATACCCTGAAAAAGAGAGAGATCAAATTGTCCTTCTCTTCTTCCCCCAACCCCCTCTCTCTCTTTGGTTGTGGGTGGCAGCGGATGGCGGGTGCGAGCATGCGGAGGACACGGGGATGCTCGGGGGCGCGGCGAGCGGAGCAGGGGGCGGGTAGGGAGGGGGGGGGATGGCTGTCGGGGGAGGGGAGGAGGTGGGAAAAGTAGCAGCGGAGGGGGGGGGGGGGGGGGTGGGATGGGGCGGGCGGCGGGATAGACGCCTGGGGAGGAGAGGGGTGGGAGGGGGGGAGGGAGGGGAGGGTAGTTTAGGAATAAAAAAAAGGTATTAAGTTAGAAATATAAGTAGATATAGGGTATTAAGTTAGTACATTTCCTTTGTTTGGTAGCCACAAACTTGAGAATCAATTTCCTGACAAGAGAGAAAATGGGAGGGAATATGGTTCCACTCATGACCCATGGGATTGATTTTCTCTCATTTTCCAACATATATTACAAAAAATTATGACAAAACTAACCATGTGTTATTGCTTATTTTACCATTAACTCCTCGTATTTTGGGTCCCTTTGGATTTTCATAATGTCATTTTTATTTTAAAATGTAAGGATATTATTGGAACATTGATATATTTTTGCTTTTCTTTCCTGCACCAATCAAACACTGAAAATGAAATCAAATGGTCTTTCCTAGGTGGTTTTCTTTTTTTTACCAAACAACGGAAATAAAATGTGACATGAATTCTACTTTTCCATTCCCATGGAAAAGTACAAGGGAATCAATTTTCCTTCCGTGAAGCAAACGAGTAAAAGTTGAGAGTATCAAGTTGAAAAACAATAATAGTTGAGTGTATCAAATTGTAATTTAGCCTTAAATTTAAAATCTATCAACTTTAATAGTGTTATAAAATTTTAAATATTAGATTTGGATAAGGTACAATTTTCTTAATATTAATAAGTATTATATTTAAATTTAAATTTTATATAACATTAATTTTAATTTTAAATTGTGTATCAAATTTAAAAAGTTATATTTGGATAAGATCAAATTTAAAAATATCTTAAAATTTAAATAAAATCGTAATAAGTATTTTTTTTAAAAGAATGTATAGCTCTGTTGTACAAACGTGTGTCGGGCTACTAGATTTTTGAAAACAATTACTATTTCCAAATTTTGTATGGAAATACAGAAAATGCACAAGCAATGTGCATGTACGTCTGTCCCAGTGAAAACGTTTGTCAGGACCCTACGAGCACCCATCAAGCAACAGTAGTTTTTACGGTGGCACCTGCACCAAAACCTATTCAAAATTGGATTCCAAAACAATTCAAACCCAAAGCACCAAATAAATGCAGGGACTGGACACGTGTAGGGTTCATGTGGAGGGAAGCGGAGCCAACCGGGGAGCAGCCTGACACGTGGCCTCTTTTGCACGGGATCAGCAGGGCATTATAAGTGGAGCATTTCGTCGAGCACATGTTGGTGTCGTCGTTGTGAATCGTCCTCTTCTGTCTCTCTTCTTCTTCCTCTCTCTCTGTTTGTTTGGTGTTTCGCCATGGATGCTACTCGGACCTTCGTCAAGGACGTCAAGCGCGTGATCGTCAAAGTAACGATCTCTATTTTCTTCGATCGTCTCTTTCTTTCTTGCTGTGTTTTCTTCTTCGACGACAACGACGACAATATCTTGATCCAATACTTCGAAACGTGAACGTGACACGAAATGGACACGGATGCAGCGACAAGACGCCGTTATCGGCGTGTCCAGTACGCGGTCTTTCACGGACAGGACACTGAGACTTGAAGTTTTGTGTGTGTCCGTGTTTCTTCGATGATGATGACGACATCTTTTTGTCTCGATCGTTTGGAAATGTACATGCGACACGAAATGGACACGGTTGCAACGGCAAGATGCCATTTTTGGCGTGTCCAACACGCGTGCCTGTGCGTGACACGGTTCTGGAGTGTCTGTGGTTCTTTTAGTTCTTTTAGTTTTCTTGATGTCTGTCAATTTTTGTGTAGCTTGGATGTTCTTCTTATCTTCAATTTTTGTGTTTTTTTGTGTAGTTTAGATGTTCTTCTTATTTTCTTCCATTTCCTTTTTTTTATAAACAAAACCTAGGATGTCATGTTATTATTTTCCTACGTCATGTTATTATTTTCTTCTTATTATCTTCCTACGTCATGTTATTATTTTATTTCACAAAACCTAGGACCATTGATCATATGAAATCCTAGGTTTTGCCAAATTAAGCTCTTGTTTTCTTTATTTCAATGGTCCCGTAAAGTTGTTCCAGTATAATTGTTGTTTATTTGCAGCACCGTTTTCTTGATTTGCTCGTACCATGTTAAATTTAATACCCCCAAGTTGAATACCCACTTTATGGGTTGCGAGTTGGATTCATGCAGAGTTGTAATTTTTATATAGTCTGCTTATAAATTTAAAATGATAAGCTAGACTAGATTGATAACTCAGCTAGACTAGATTTATAACTCGGCAACTTTGGTACCATGTTGAAGTCCAGTCCACCGCACTATGTTGTGACGAGGAATTTAACATGGTATAGAAGCAACCAACACGGACCTAGGTCCATTTCCTGTCCTCCCATCCAACTTTCCGTTTAAGGGGTATTATAAAAATTGTATCATTAAGTGTATCCAGCTCTCTGCCTACGCGTAGGTTTGGATGCAGTGACAAGGATTTTAACAATTATTTTCTTATTTCCCAGTATGGATGCATATAAATGGTTTTGTTTTTATGCGAAAGGTGTGAGATTCGTGTATTTGATTAATAAGAAGATAGGAATATAATAAGATACATGATATGTATGGTAACAAAGATGATTGGAAGTAATTGATTGCCTATTAGGAAATGTTATTTTTCTAAAGCAGCCTACTTATAATTTAATTGTGAGCCTAATTTAAGAAATTTTGTTGCTTTCTGCATTTAGATATTCTAACTTTCAGCAGTGCGGTGGTAGCAGATCATATCTATAACAAACAGTCAGAGTTACTTCAAAATCTTTTAATATTTTTTTTTTAGTGCTAACTTTGGAGAATTAATTAGTTTTAGCATCATTTACATTGATAAAGTCTGATGCTTAGAATGGTGAGTTTAATCATTCACTACATTTCAAGGGAACCTTTCTCCTTGGGAAATATGCTTTTCTAGTCGGTCAGAAACCCCAAGTTCGCCTAGAAGCTTTCTAGATTCACTACTTATATTTTTACAGGTGGGGACAGCCGTTGTCACTAGATCTGATGGGAGATTGGCTGTAGGGAGACTAGGAATTCTTTGTGAGCAGGTATGCTCGAACTATCACAATTACAGGTTTTCTCATTCTCTTCTAATGTAGTTCCTATGGTACTTACGATCCGAAATGGGACACTTGCAGCTAAAAGAACTGAACTCCCAAGGGTTTGATATCATCCTGGTGACATCAGGCGCAGTTGGTGTTGGCCGTCAGAGGCTAAGATACAGAAGATTAGTGAATAGCAGGTTCATCCTTCAAAATTGAAAATTAACTCCATAGAATAGCAATATATAGCTACTGTTGGTATGTATAGAAAGGATTAATTGCAAACTCAACAGAATTGGTAGGAGATGGGACTTTTTATAATGAATTTGAACTAATAGGGTCTAAAAGCCATTTATTTTCTATTCCATTTTATACACTATAACACTCTGATCTCTCATATTATATATCCTCCTTGAATCCACGTTAAGTTTTCATGTTAGTTGAATACTGTCGGATTCATACTGATTTCACTTAAATTTCATTTTATTATGGTTATTACTTCCTAAATTCTTGAGGTGTTGATTGGTGTTGTAACGTCCCGATTCCGGAGAATCGAAAGATAGCCACTGGACGTGTTGCCGTACAAGTCTAGGTTGCACTTGTACAAGTCAAAACCATCATACTCATTGGCGAGCCAGCATAGGCCCAGCGGGGTAATGTGACCCCACTCAATTTTTATATATATATATATATATATATATATATATATATATATATATATATATATATATAGTTGGAAATAACAATTTTTAATCTTGTTTTTTCTTGAGGGAGAAAACAATATTTATTTTTTATAAGACCCTAAGATGACCAGGTTGATGACTAAAATGGTAAGATCCAAGTATGAATTTTAAAATACACCACATCTCTTCGATCAAATGGTCAAAATTGAGCATAAATGTCTTGTATCCAGTGTTGTAAAAATCCCTCTAGGCGTCCGACTAGTCCCCGACTAGTCGCTAGTCGGCCGCCGCCGACTCGACTAGGGGCTAGTCCCCGACTAGTCACTTGTCGGCCACCGTCGACTCGATTAGGGGCTGGTCCATCCAAAAATTAGCTAAATTGGTACTAGTCTGGGCTGCCGTCGACTTCGTCAAGGCAGCCGTCGTCGACTCTTTACTTTGTTGCTGCCTTTTTCTATTTTTGAAAAAAGTGACTAGCCTACTCTTTTTTTATTTTTACTTTTGCTTTGTTATCTCTTTGCTACTGTTGTTGTGGCTCTTTTTTTAATTTTTGCTTGTTACTTTTTTTTGCTTTTGCTTGCTACTGCGGCTGTAACTCTCCGTGTAAAATAGTAAGTTGTTAACATATTATTTAAATATTTATCGAAATAGAAATTTATGCAAAATAATGAATAAGAAAATGCACTGTAGTCTACGATAATTAAAAGTTCAACAATTAACATATTATTTTTTAAAATATTTTTATAACATATTACATATTACATATATATATATATATATATATATATATATATATATATATATATATATATATATATATATATATATATTCATTAAAAATTCTAAACCGACTAATCCGACTAGTCCCCGAGTAGTCCGATTAATCCGTAGTCCCCACAAACCGACTAGCGGCCGACTAGCGATTTTTACAACCTTGCTTGTATGACCTGACTGGAGTGACACAAAAATTTAAGGTTCTGACTATATCGGGTTAGAATTAATGTACATTTTAATACCAATCGTTTTTTTTAAAATAAATAGAAAAAATGGCAGCTAAAATAGGAAAACTAGAATAGACGACCAATGTTAGGTATAGAAAATTAGATTTGTGACTAATTTATGCAATTTTTTTCTTCAATTTTTTATTATTTCTTTGATTTAAAAATTTTCTAGTCGATTTTGACCTCCCTGTATTCAAATCCTGGCTATGCCACTGATCATACTTCATGATATTTCTCAGAGACAAAAATATTGCAGCTGAACCAAGCAGATAAATTGAAGTCATAGTAAGATATATAGAAATTAACTATTTTTTATTGATAATTGCAACGAAGTACAAGGCTTGTAGCAGAATACAAATCCTACAACACAACTCAAGGCTCTTGATAGTCAACTGTAATATTTTCCATCTAGGCTTACATTTGACTTTCCTAATTGACTTACATCTGGATGTGCCGACTTGGCTTACAATCTCACTGGTACAACTGAATTACAATGTTCCATATATTATGTCCTTTATAGCAGAAGACATCATCTTATAGGAAGAGCTTCTGCACACCCATCTGATTCATCGATGCCACAACACTGATCAAACGATTTTTCCGTACACGAACACCTGTAAAGATGCCTACAAATGTGGGTCAGTACATTACTGGTGAGCAGTGCTGGCCCAACTCACCTAAGAAGACAACACTAAGTAATCATGTGATGTAAACATTATTAAAAGTGGTCTTTCTGTTGCCTTAGGTTAACTAATAGTTAATATCAGACAGAAAGTAAAACATGCATATTGTTCATACCCAACAAAAATGTAAATCATGTGTTATCACCCCTTGGTGAATCTTACCCACGTTTGTTTAGCCATCCCTGTATTTGAATAATACTTACTCTGCCTGCATAATGCATTGTTAAGAAACAATATCATAATCTTTAGCCCATTCACATAAAGATTCCGTTTTTCACCATTTTGGTGATTCTTACCAACAGTCGATATCCTTTCCTGTAAATGAGTAATAACTTACTATGCCTGACTACACGCCATCTTGGACTATTGCATCGGCGTCCCCTTTGTGTGAGAGGTGCGAACTCCACCGAAGGTTCCGTTGCCTGTATTGCGAAGTACTTTTTAACTGGGTTGCACTGCCGCTGAAGGACTCGTAATACCCGGTTCCTTAGGCCGATACGACCCCAGTGTCCCGATGATCGTTTGAGGAACTTATAAACCCTTGTGCACAAGTTGTCCATGGCTATGCAAGTATATGCAACTTAGCTATAAAAAAACATATAATGCATGATAATGTCATATTTGCCTTGAGCCGTAGTTCCCAATACCAACTTGCCCAATCCAGGGACTTATCTTGTCCAATCCAAGGGTCTTAGTGTAATCAACATTTTACAGTGGTACCGGTTTATAGAATGTGATTACTCTACCCTTTTCACATCTTTGATATCATACATCCTTCAAGCCGTACCTCGATATACTCACCATCCAATTCTTGGGACTTAGCATCTGGGTCACCATACATTCTTTGAGACGTGGGTCGATATACTCACTGCCCAAGTATTGGGATTTTGGGACGTATTGCAACATTACACAATTCAACATTTGATTCATAACAGTTTACGAGAACTGTGATTATTTATCTTTATTATCTTTCTGGGTTCCATGCAAGGTATCATTTAACAACTTAGCAAGAAATTATAGCATACAATCATTTTTATTAAGCGTGAAACTAAAGGATCTTCAAAGAACTCACACTACTCACATTATCAAGATGGTTCCAGTCACGATCGCATAGCCTTCAAAGCGATCCTTCCGCATATCCCCAAGTCCAACAAGGCTTCTCGAACCAACCAACCATCATAATGCACCGTGCAGAGCGGGACATTACAGGTGTGACGTAAGGTTTGCACTTGCATATTGGAGAAATGCTGGTTCAAGTCACGTAAACACTCCATATATTGGTGGTAAAGTTATATGCAACTTGACCCTCCACAAACCCTATATTAGTGGGTCCATGTTGACACTCAGATGCCCTTCAGATTTTCATTTTACTTGAATTTTTCCTGGAAGTATGCATACTTGGATAATTATATGCAACTTTCTAAACTTCATCTTATACAAATGCAATTATCAGACCCCAGTTAGAGGTGCCAGTCTGTTTATACTAATTTGGAAGATACGCATTGACCATCACATCCCTTGAGAGGTCAGTTTAGGTTCATGTGCTCTTCTAGGATAAAAAAAGCATTTATAGCACTGAACACTGATTTTAGCATGTCTGGCTGATAATGTCTTCATTGGAACTTGATGGTTGAATGAACTGGAGATCCACTGCTCTGTACTTTGTTCATTTAAGAGATTTCATATGTTTAACCATTACACCATAATTAACGGTCTTCAATAACAATCCTGCAACATGCTTACATAACTCATTTCACGGTTCTATTACAACTTATTTGAAAGTAAGTTCCCTTCTTAAAGTAACCTACAAGGACTAGGATCTCCTTTGTTGTTTACTTTCATTCTTACTGGTTCATACTTAATCTGCTCGCTTGGGGCATACAGTTCACAGATTAATTGTGATGATGTATTATTCTTTGATTAGACAGCGGAAAAGTATAAACTCATGCAGCAGCAAAGGAGCTTGATTATCAATATTCCTCATATTAAGAATAATCCGTAAACACAATTTGAAGGTTCTTGACAGGAATGACATGTGCTCACATAAAAGTTGTATTTTTAGGGTAACAAAGTTTTGTAAGGGAAAGGACAACTTTGCTACCCAACCTTCTCTGTGGTCTTCATTAGATACAGTTCAACACTAATGTTAAGTACTTAGAATGTAGAAACTAGAAAGTAAATGAGGATGCCTACTGCCATTTGAATATAGAAATTATGGCTCAATTGTGAAATATTTGGAATCTGAATGGACAACTTGTAATGTCGATTTCGCAGTTGGAAAATGACAATATTGCAAAATATAAGTTTTCTTCAAGTTAAATGCAAACTTTGAATATTGACCAAATCCAACTATAATTTTGACATGCTTTTGCAGCTTTGCTGATTTACAAAAGCCCCAACAAGAACTGGATGGAAAGGCGTGCGCTGCCGTTGGTCAAAGTGGACTCATGGCTCTGTATGATGCCTTATTTAGTCAGGCATGCTTCCAAAATTGAACCTGTTGCAATAATTATTTTTGTGCACATTTCAGAACTCTACCCCTCTACTGTTCCTTTGTCATGAGGAATTCCCTTGTAGTGATCTTGTCATGAGGAATTCCCTTGTACTGATCGAAACTAGTGGAAAGCCCTCTTAGTTTCCATTTGTTGTGTTGTTTGGTTCTTGGAGAGTAAGTTTACAAACTTCATGCCATGTCAGTAAAAACGAAAACTATGGGCTCATTCAGTTTCCATTGCAAATGGTGGAAACTAAAAGAAACTAGAGAGGGCTATATAATATATATATTTATATAAATTTTATTTTAAAAAGTGAACCAAGCTAATTAATATGGTCTGAATTTACATTATTTTAATAGTGACATGTCATGATATTGCTCTAGTTTCCTTATTCGATTTTCTAAGAAACTAACAACTATTTTAGTTTCGAAACCTACATTTGCTAGTTTCTAAAAACTCAAAAGAAACTAATTTTCTAATTTTCAAATAGCTTCAGGTTGCCAAACAAGCCTAAGTTCTAGACAAACTTCCATCTCCAAATGGAAGGAAATTGGAGAAGATAAGGCGATTCTTCAAGATCTTTGATGTGGAGTTTGGTAACTCTTTCTATGGTGTGCTTGATGTCTTATGTTTCAACACCAAGGGGTGGTCCAGTCAATGGTACACTGGTAAGGGAGGGGATGAGTGGGCGTGCTTCGAGTCCAAACCCGGACCAAACTTAAATTAAAGGGGAGGGGGTCTTGGTGCTAGTAGCCCAAGATAGGGAAGCCCACTAATGATAGGCCTTATCTAAAAAAAGTCTTTATGTTTCTACTGCTGATTTTTGTAACTGTCTATGGTGTGCTTAATGTTGTATGCTTCTACTGCCATTCCCAAGCCTTGCGTTAGTAACTGAGAACAAGCATAGCACATTAATACGTCTTTTCTCCGGCAACATATTATGTTATTTTCACCTTGGTGTAATGATAGGTGATCAAGGGTGGTCTAGTCTCCAGTGTCAATAGAAGTAACATAGCAATGCTCATTCTTTTTCTTCTTTACAAAACACAGGTCAAGGGTGGTAGAGTTGACCTTTTAAAGTCTACAGATTTTATCAGAATCTAATAGCAGAGGGGTTTATTCACAGATAAGTAAAATAGGAGGGGAATTCTTCATGAATTTACAAGCTGGGTGGGGGGGGGGGGGGGGGGGGGGGGGGGGAGTACCTGAAATTTAACCATCAGTTGTTTCCTTTGTTGTTACCTAGTGTTAATGCATCTTGCATATAAGTTAGTCTATCAATTAATTCATCAGCAATTCTACGAAGTAATGCAATTTGCTCTGCAGCTTGATGTGGCATCTTCTCAACTTGTTGTGACCGATAGGGACTTCAAAGATCCAGATTTTAGGCTGCAGCTTATTGACACTGTGAAATCGTTGCTGGCTCTTAGAGTTATTCCTGTTTTTAATGAAAATGATGCAATTAGTACCAGGAGGGCTCCATATGAGGTATGTTCCGAACAATTCTTTTGATGTATATATACGTAGTTCTGTTTGAGTTTTTTTATAGAAAGATTCTTGGTATCGTTCTCTTTTTAATGTTTCTGTTAAAGAAGTTTGTAAGTTTGTAACCCACGATAGTTGAAAGTTTTCACAGTAGCCTATGATAAATGGAAATGGCCCGATGCCCATTAGTTTTGTAATAGTGACAAGTGCATAGTGTTTCAGGCAGTATTATTCGATAGCTTGAGTATGCATTAGAGCAACTTTGTGATTAATAAGTTAATGGGATTTAGTTTACGACTTACTTTTCCTATATATTTATTTAGACTTAATTGCAACAAAATATCCTCAACTATTCAAGTTTTTCAACTTGATATCCTATACTTTCACATATATATCACTAAATACCCTCAACTATTGAAGAGTTTCAAGTTGCTACCATCTGTTAGTAAGCAATTAATTTTTTCGTCCCAACAAAGAAAAGTGGTTTTAGACCAAATTACCCTTGATAACTTGGCATTTTGACTAAAAGCGGTATACTGGCGGTGTACCACCAGATTACCTTGGGAATCCCTTTAAAACTTGTTGGAAATTTTGACCAAAAGTGGTATACTGGCGGTATATCGCCAGTAGACCGCCTGTGATCTGCCTGGAAAAAGATGGTTGTTTTAGGTTATTAAACCTGCTGGTTGAAGTTATTAACTTGAACAACTTACAATAGTTGAGGGTATTAACTTGCATAATTAACAATAGTTGAGGGTATAAACTATATTAATGTTTTACATTTCTACATAATAATGTCGTAATCTGCACATTGATGCCATAATCCACACATTGATACGTAAATAATTCACTAGTTGTAAGACTAAGCTTTTGTGCCTTCACTGGATCGACTTGTACTATCTCATATGGGTGTGCAGCTCGATTTCTAAGTTTTTCTTCATTCCTACATGATTCTTTTGTGTCATGTTGGTAATTAAATATTGCAAGTTTCATTCCTATCGTTTTCATCTCATCAAACTCCATCCTACAAACTTTTCCTTTCTTGACCTTTTGACTGCTTGATGTAAATAAATGGACACTTCCACCATTTCCATCATCATCAGCTTCCAGAGTATTGGTTGTCCTATTATTACGAGTGGAGCAGTTGTCAATCAAAATAGATAAATAATCAAGATTCTCATGACCATCATCCAACAGCTTTTGCTGCACTTCTCTTGGCAACCCACTTTTGTGGATATATTTCATAGAAACAACTTCCATTCTCCTTATCTTCCTTATAGATCGGATAAACAACCTGCACAAAGAGCAGATGGACATGTTAAAAAAAGTTCAATTTCGTTGACTACAGAATATGTAAATTTCAACTATAGATGCGCTCTCCAAACTCTGAATTCGCATGCCAAGATACTCCCTAGAAGCAACTGAATGCTTCTGCACAAGAAAATTAAGAAACTCTTCCACTGTAAATTCTTATGTTTCATTCTATAGTGGGGACACAGTACAGGCAATCATGTCCTCGACTGTTATCTCCAAAATTTTCGTTGCATCAGGAGGGATCGAGAAGTTATGTTGTATGAGGGGATGCCGTAGTAGAGGCCCCAAACCCAACTCCTGAAACTTTTCTACCCCCTCGTTCTTGCAAATATCTATATCAAGTTCTTATACAGAGGTCATACGCTGGGTGCATACAAAGCAATGTATAAAAGGATTCACCTAATTAACAAAAGGTGCAGAGGAACATTATTTTCCCAATAGCCTTCCTAGACATTAGCACAAACATCACATGTGCATCGGATGGGCGGCCGTGGTGGAGCTTGGGAGGTCTGGCGGGAATGCGAGGTGGTGGGTGAGTTTGAAATGGAGAGGAGATGAGTTGATGAAAAAATGGAGGAGATGATGGGTTGTGGGTCTGTTCTGTGAAGAAGAAGAGGATGGGAGTAATTAGTTGTGCTGTGTGTAGGAGTGATGAAGAGAGGGGAGAAGAAGAAGATGATGAGAAAGGAGGGTGTTGGCTTCTCAGCAGGAGGAGTAGGTATACATTTAGGCGTTAATCAAGGAGCTGGGTAAGTTGTGCAGGGAGGGGGCAGTGAGCTTTGCAGCAGGGATCAGAGGTGGTTTGGTGTTTGCATGGAAATGGTAATGGAAGGAAGGTTTTAAAAAGGTGATATGTTTAGAAGTGGTAATGGCTAGAGGAGAGCTATGTAAGGTTACCTGGAGAGGAGAGAAATGAGAAGGGGGGGGGGGGGGGGGGGGTGTGGGGGGGGGGGGGGTTTAGAGTTTAGGTTGCTGTGTGTAAAAGAGAGAATTAGTTAGATTAGGAATTAATAGTGTATTAGTTAAGGAGTTAAGTGAGTGCTTACTTAGTTAGGAATTGGAATTTAGTTGGTTTCTCCTATAAGAAACTTAGAAAAATAGATAAAGGATTTAATAAATTCCTATTGAATTCCATTTGCTTAAATTAAATAAAATAACTAGGAATTGGAATTAAGTTAGTTTCTCTTATAAGAAACTTAGGAAACATAGATATAGGATTTAATAAATTCCTATTGAATTCCATTTACTTAAATTAAATTAAGTAATATTTATTTGTTTATAACAATTTGAAATAGGGTTTACTTAAAAGAATTTGATTTGGGATTCTTACTAAATGTCACGCCTCGGTCCCGCAGAGTCGTTTGTCCTCACATTTTTCTCTGGGAACTGATCGTCCTCACTTGGGCGTGATGCCGTAGAAGTCTAATTTGCACTTGTACAAGACAAAGACGATGCATAGATGGTAATCTTCATAATAGGAACACATCGCAGCGGCACAAACATACAAATTGAAGATAATTATGACAGATCTCTTTATCGAACATAACACTTTGTTGATTCATAGCAGCGAAAATAAGCAGATAACTTGAAGTCACAGTAAGTTATGTAGAAATATGTTCTCTTTATTGATAATTGAAATAAAGTACACGGCTTGCAATGACCACCACTTCTCATGCCAATTTGGCTTACATTGATCATGCTGATTTTGCTTACATCTCACTATTATAACAGATATATAATGTTCCATACATTATGTCCTTTATAAACAGAAGACTTCATCTTTTACAAGGAATCTTCTGCATGCCCAATTCTTTGTGTACTGAACTTTCCAAGCGCGAGCACCTGAAAAGATGTCCACAACGTAGATCAGTACATTGTCGTGTACTGGCGAGCAGAACCAACCCACTCGTCTAAACCAATACTTCTAGTCATGTGAGCAAACAATTATTAATATGATCTTTCAATTGGGGCCTATGATCAGTTTACAGTTCATGTACAGTATCATAGTGAAACATGTAAGCATGTTATAGCAGTATTCACGGAAATACAACATTGTAACATACTGGTATTAACATATTAAGCAATTAATATTGAATCAACATGTATGATAACGTATCACTTTTCCAGTGATTCTACCGACGACCGATTTTTCCACACCTGCATAAGAATACATGATATATATAATGTACTTGTCACATGCATAAAATAATCATTAGCATGCATCCTGACTACATGGCAACTGGTGTAGTGTTACTTCACCATTTATGACTCTTTGCCATATAGGACTTCATAGGGTATGCGACGTGCCATTCAGGGGCAGATAGCTAGCCTCAATGAATGTCCTGATGCCTCGTGCTCTTAAAACACGTTATGTTTTCCTCAGGGTCGGATCGGTCCCAGTGCCCCAGGCTATCGTCCAAGAAAACTTATCTCAAACCTTGTGCACAAGTTGTCCATGACCATGCGAATGCATATACGACTCAATAAGCATAAAATACATGATAAAATATTGAAAGTAAGTAGAGGCAACAGTTCATCATCATTCATCTCATCCCAAGCCGTATTCAACGACTTATCATTTCCATCATTCTCATCATTTCTGCACTTGTTGATCTATCGATCCCAAGTCTCATCATTTCATATTTCTCATTTCATCACATTGCAACATTTCTCACCTCATTCATTTCTCATAGGAACATTCAACATTCGTATCATTGTGTCAATAACTTAGCCAGTTCATTATTCAAGGGTCTTATTCATTTCAGCAGCATTAACATGAGAAACATTATCAATTCATTTATAGTGTATGATTCATAGTAGCAGTTCATGTTCATGTGTTACTCATCTCAACATTATTCAACATAAGCATCTCCATTATTTCAACAACTAAAGTATGGGGCATTTAGGGACATAACATAACAATAGAATAATCCATTTTATTAAGCGTGAGGGAGTAGAGGAGAAGGGACAGTTCCACTCACCAACACAAATGGTCTTACTGCTCCGAACACATATATGCTCAACGGACCGTCCAGAGATATTGACACAATGCATGAGCTTCCTCATTGACATAAGCATACTAGTGAGCCACGTTCTATAACTCATCCATTCAGCCAGCTAAGAGAGACTGCATCATTCTTAATTCTTTTGATTTCCATCACAATCCACGATCAAATATTCTGATCAAATTCAACAAGCCAATCAAATGCCTCCGCACGGGGCGGGACATTACACTAAATAGAAAATTGGGGTTTTACGCGCTTATAGAATTTTAGAAATGCGAAAAAAAATCCGGATTCGGGTCGGGACAGTTACATAATGTTTCTAACTAACGGCCATCTCACCCTCCACACGAAGGATTTGGAATGTAAAACAGCTGTACTTGTAGTCATGCACAGGTGTTGAATTCCCTCAATGCATTATTGCCATATTTTACTGGATGAAATCCTCTATTTCTCCATATCTCATAGTTAAGAGTGAAACTATTATAATAATGAATTATAAACATTTATAGAAAAGCCTATACTCAGTATGTTGTAATTTCTGGGATGTTTTGAGTCATCCATCAATCTTTGTTGAGCCACAACTGTCTTGTAACTGCTGGTTTATCTAATATGTAATCTTATTTTCAGGATTCTTCTGGTATCTTTTGGGATAATGACAGTCTGGCGGCTTTACTGGCCTTGGAGTTAAAAGCTGACCTTCTTGTTTTGCTTAGTGATGTTGAAGGTCTATATAGTGGCCCTCCTGGTGAACCTAACTCAAAAATCATACATACTTATATAAAGGAAACACATCAAGGGGGGATTACCTTCGGGGATAAGTCCAGGTTGGGAAGAGGAGGTATGACTACCAAAGTGAAGGCTGCAGTTCATTCTGCTGAAATAGGCACGCCTGTCATAATTACTAGGTACTTTTGACAGTACTATTCTTATGGTAAAATTATAATGCTTCCGATGATTCTTGTCTTTTGGAGCATATCCTCAGATATGTTCATTATTGTTAAGCACTATCATGTTTACATTGTACATTTCGTTTAATTAATGGGTTCAAATTCTTAAGATGCATCCTTGAAGTTGGTCTGTATACTGCCCTTTCTCTCTGAAATTGCATGGTGCATGCACCATGTAAATAATTCATACATGCATGTTCCCATGCTGGCACAAACACTTAAATGTATCTTTGTACTTGAAGATGTGTATATCTTCAACTGTTTTTAGTCTTCCCAATATTAATGCTAAATTTCCAAAATAGGCTTTGTTGCTTGCATCTTGGAGGATGTTGGTTCGAGTCACGGAAACCTCTCCATATTTATGGGGGTAAAGTTGCGTACATCTTGACTCTCCCAAGAGCTTGCGCAAGCGGGAGCCCGAGCCCTCTTGCGCAGGAGCCCTCGTGGAAGTAGGACACCCTTTACAAAATAGGGGTCGATACAATAACTTGGGGTTATCTACTAACAAATCTAAGGATTTATAGTTTTTACTTGATTTTTGGTAAAACTATTATAAATATTTCATAAGGTTGTGTTCCCTTTTTTTGGGACCTAAACGATAGGAAGAATTATACCCCCACGCTTCATTAATGATAATTAACGAAACAAAAACCATGTGCGATTGATGAAGGAAAAAAAAACGAGATACCAACTCAAACAAAATCAGAATGATCTGTCAGCTAGTTAGCTAAAATCCATTGCTTTAATTAATGAAATTGTGGTTTATCTTGATCTTACTCTTGTCCTTGGCGCAACGATTAGCTCTGATGACCTGTATAAAGATGTAATGTAAAAAACTGCACGGTTAATGGACTTTGCTTCCCAAAGTGGCTCATACCCTCGCAAACGACCATCCCGTAAATGATTCGGCCTCTCACCTAATGAACATTCGTGTCATGTTGGTGGCTCCTCCCCTTGCAATGAGCACCCAGCTCTGTAAGTGACTCGACTGCTTACCAAATGAACCCTTGGTTTTCCATCCCTCACAAAGGAGTATACCCAACTCCCAAATCTCAACTCTCAATAAGTGACTTGGCCCCTTGCCAAACGAAAGCTTGAGTTTTCGTTGGTGATTCATCTCCTCACAATTGAGTACCTACCTGTATGAGACTCAACATGTTGTTGAATGCACACTCAGGTTCCGTTAGTGGCTCGTCCCTCGCAAATGAGTACCCAACTTCCCATAAGTGACTCAAGCTCTTGCCGAATGAACACGTGGTTCCCATTGCCAAGTGATCACTTTGTTTTCCGCTGGTTGCTCGCCACCTTACAAGTATCCATTTCCATTGTCGATCACTTTCCATGTGGTTCTTGACATCTATATCGTAGTCTTGGATCAGCACGGAAAAACCTCAAGCTTCGAAACACAACAAGACAAAGAAATCATGCCCTCTTATACAACTCACATTTGTTGCCGACATCAGCCCCGTTCACACAAACCGAAAATAAACCAACCAATGCCAAACTAGAGATCTTCTTCCAAGATGTTTATCCCGTCATTGTAGTTAAAACAGTATGAATCCATCCCACACAAATGTAGCCTCGCTTTGGATCCACGTGTACGTTTGGAACGATGCATGGAGGAGCTAACTGCTGCTGAAATTAACACACATGAGTTGACCCGATCTGGAACTGTACTCCACTTGGCACGGATCCCCATGTAGAGGCACCACTGGACTAGGAGGGACAATTGTCCCCCTTGGTTGGGCCCTTGCGCAGAGGTGCCAGACAAGGTTCTAAATGTGTGTTGTCATCATGCCTCTTCTTCAAATGCTGGTAGTGATGCCGACATGGATGGGAAGAGTTGAAACCAAAAAAAAGAAGGGATACAAAGAAAACTGAAGAAGAACAATGGAAGTGAGAGAAATGAGGAGGATGGAGTGGAGGAGAAGATTTGAGGGGTGTGTGTGGGGGGAAGGGGGGAGGGGGGGACACAATGGCAAGGTTGTTTGCCGCCCCCCTCTCCGAGGGGGACTAGAGTTTCAAAAGAGGAAGACTTCGTTGCTATTACAGATTTACTCTATTTTTTTTTTTGTGCGCGTGGATGTGCACATCTTTAAAAGGAAAAAAAATAATCATGTCACCATTGTATCATTTCAAATGTTATGCTATGACGATTATGATAGACATGATTTTAATTGATTCTTTTGCAAAGCCTTTTAGACTCAATAGTGTTTTTGTTAGTTTGGTCACTTTGGCCCTTGAGGCATGGTCCATTCCAATATTTTGATATCAATTGTAAGGAAATGCATGCTAGTGTTATATCTGACATAAAAACAGCTACCGGTATGGCTTTGTTCGAAGAAAAATGACATAATACCAATTTTTCTAAGAAAAAAAAACAAGATGAATGTAGTTCCATATTATTTATCAATGCATATTTTTTAGAACTGCTAAACATTGATGCTAAAGGTACCACTAGGTCTTCTTAGACTTTTGAGTTCTAGTGATCAGGTCAAATACTGCCAATACGAGTATAGTTTTTGGGACCATTAGTCATTAGTGCCCATGTCCTATCTCATTGTCTTGGCAGTCATTGCTGCAACACCATATCCTACTCAGTATATAGGCTTCAAATAATAATACAAGTAATTAACAACATTTACATGGGATGAAGTTATCATTCCGTGTTTCTTAGCCATGTCAAAATGGACACAATAGAATTTCAGTAGTATTTGCATGCACAGGGAACTTGTTTTCATTATAATCTACTCATAATGATTCATCTGATGATTGGATTTTGATAAATAAGTGCGACATCATGCTTGTCACTACCTACTGAAATTTGTAAAAGACACGAGGGGAATTAATTGCTTTATTTTCTTGAAGCGGTTTTGCCACTGATAACATTATCAAAGTACTTCGCGGAGAGAGAGTCGGTACGCTCTTCCATAAGGATGCACATTTATGGGTTTTGCCCAAAGAAGCTTGCTCACGCGAGATGGCAGTTTCGGCAAGGGAATGTTCTAGACGACTTCAGGTATCCTCTTGAAAAACATGAATTGCATACTTTTTCATACATTCTATGCTGTATTTTTTTTTCACATGAACTATGATTATCTGCTTTCGAAATTGTATATACAGTTATATATTACAGACATCCTTGGTGTGCAAGTTTTTTAGTATCTGGCATTTTTGGATAGTCTGATCATTTCTGAATTCTCTCTGTATGCTCAGAGTTTATCATCAGAGGACCGAAGGAAGATCTTGTTGGACATTGCAGATGCATTAGACAAGAATGAGAAATGGATTCAAGCTGAAAATGAGGCTGATGTCATTGCTGCTCAACAATCTGGATATGAGAAGTCACTGATATCTCGGTTGACTTTGAAGCCTGGAAAGGCAAGTAGTGGAAATTAAATTTATATCTTGTCATGAACATGTTGGCCTTATAATGATGCTCATTTATGATACAAGTTGTATATGTTTAGATGAACTTTTTTTTTGTTGACCTTTTGCCTCTCTTCTATCCATTGTCATCTGCACTTCATTCAACTCAAACGTTTATTAGAGATACTTTTATCGGCTCAGTTATATTAATTTATTACTGACAGATATCAAGCCTTTCAAATTCAATCCGTGTAATTGCAGACATGGAAGATCCTATAGGACATGTTTTAAAGAAGACCGAGGTGAGTTAGATGGATTGAGAATTTTATTCTTCTACAAGTAAAAATTACTTTTGGATCAAGAAGTTTATATTCTACTTCCATACTATTTATCTAAATTTTATATTGTGCATGTGGACTTGCATGCACAAAATTTGGCGTTGATCTGAGCTATCATATGTCATACAGCTTGCAGATGGGCTGATCCTAGAGAAGACATCATGCCCATTAGGTGTTTTACTCATCGTATTTGAGTCACGCCCTGATGCTTTGGTTCAGGTAAAGCAAACATTTATATTTTTACAGCTTTTGAATAAATAGCCCTTGTGCATTTTCCTTATAAAGTTAGTCTTCTGAAATGTTTTGAACATTGTTGTTCTGATTTGCTATATTAAAAGTGCAAGTGGACATTTAGCAAGTCTGATGCTGCTAAGTATGCATGATTTTTTGATGTTTTTGTTCTGTGGCTTCTGTCTATAAAATTATTATGCAAATGCTCCTCATCGTTCTTAATTTGGGAGAGAGCATGCATGATTTCTATGATCAGTAAATAAATCCATTTTAAAGGAGTTTCACTCATTTTTGTTTTATCTTATATTGTTCCTTGAAAATATATAAAGATCCACTGTGGAACTATGATGGGTACCCATTTGGTCTACACCCTTCTCTTGGTGGAACATTCAAAGCTTTTCTGTCCCAGGACCTTGATTGCACAAACAATTTGTTATGATTCAGTTTCATCAACTAGCCATGTAGGTTTGCAGTAGGGACATTTATTTCCCAATATCTTCACGCTTTACAAAATGTTGGGCAACCCAATGGTTGAGACCTTCAGTAGGGGAAGTGATGGAGGACCAGTTCAACCCCTTGAATTTAGTTGGTGATTGGTCCAGTTCGGTCTAGTTTTAGATACTGTTTTTTTGGTAAGTTGGATTAGTTTCTTTGGATTTATTTAGTTACTTTGGTTTATTTTGTAGTCGGGATTATAGCTGGAACCTTTATATAAAGGCTTGTAGATAGATGGTTTATTCAGAAGTGTTGAAGAATTTATTTGACAGTTATGGTGAGATTTCCTACCCCTAGATAATTGTTCTTCTTCATCTACTTTTCTTCAAAAGCCCCATCTTGTCATCCTACAGCAGCCAAATTGTTGTTGCTGCAATCCGCCGCGAACCCAGCCTTTTACTGGCCTCCTGGGCCAAAGATTTGTCAGCGGACGTCCACAAAAGCAACCTTCTGCCTTGCTGAGTTTCCAGTATCACACCATAGTAGGTCCTTCTCTTCCTCCCATCTTTCCACGACGATCCAACAACAAACTAAACCCTACCTTCTCCTATAAAGGATAACCATCACTTTGTTCTCAAACCAAACTCCTTTGACACCCTAAAATTAAACCATGTCTTCCCCACCCTTGCATATGACATCTCTAAACTATCCTTTCTGTTAACCCTAATTCAAGTTTTTTACTTGCAACAATCATTAGACCCATAAACCATAAATCTTTATATCATTACACTTCAACTCTAGATCCTACTTCCACACATATTTGAATTCTTTCAAAGCAGTGCCGAATTTTTGGATTTGGATCAAAGTCTTCAAAGCGGAGCAATCATCATCCAGGACTTACACTTGGAAATTGGGAAGTTGGGTTGTGTGGATTGATCTCGTCAAACTTCAGATATAAACTCATCTCACATCTTGTTATTGAATTGCAAATCTTGGATATTTTAGGGTTGTCCATTGCTAGGGCTTGTGTTCGAGTGAATTTCATTGCTTATCATTTGCAATTCCTGCTAGGAATGCATTAGTTTTTTCAGTCTAGGGTCCCTTTAGGTCATGTCCGTGCCAAGAAGGGGAGGTCTGGACTCCTGGGTCCAAAACCTAGAGTGGACAGTGAAGAAACTGGCCCTTGTTCTAAAAGAAAAGTCTTTGCACTTTCAAAATTTTAAAGTTGATTTATCAGACCTTGATATAAACCAGTAAGTCATATATTCCTGTCACTAGTTCGTTAAGGGTAATTTATTTCTTTCCAGTTTTTTCTGGGGGCTCCTATGTCACCTGTGACTTTTATGTAAAATAGAAGCTAGAAAATATAAGTCATTGGTGCAAACTGTCTTAAAAGACAACAAGGTTTGTGAGTTACAGCCTTTTAAGTAATATTAGGTGTAAACATTATGTACTATCCGCATGCCTTGCTCACAAATGATATATTTGAAGTGACACCTATTTATTTGCTATGTTCCACGAACTTGGGCACGTATATGGATAAGAACACAATACTGATACGGGCCACAATGATTTTTAGATAGGTATGAATACAGAAACGGATACAGGTAAACATACACCATTTTTCTGTGTCCGTGCAACATACTTGATTTGTTAATGCAAAATGAAAAGGGTTGCTAAACAATTCATATATGTGTTGGTAGTTACCACAATGAAGGACACTTGCTCATGTTCTGGTATTCCAAGCCGCTTATGATGTCATGACATGAGGGATTGAGCCTTTGTCACAGTTACTGTTGTACTCCATAAAGATTTGTTATTAGCCATATGTTTTCCTCCTTAGTACCCTGTTTTCCTCCAGAGCACTACAGAGTCTAGAATTAGCTTAATAATTAGTTTAATACTCACTCATTGTTAGATAAAGATTAATACTTTCATTCTTCATGATATTAATATTCTCGTTGTCATTTGTGTTGTATATGTTCTTTTCCCCTTCTTGTATAGATTGCATCTTTAGCAGTTCGCACTGGGAATGGTCTTCTTCTGAAAGGGGGTAAAGAAGCTACAAGGTCTAACTCAGTTTTGCATAAGGTAGGTTCGTTCTTTAATTCAGGACTTTCATGAAGAAGAACAAACTTTTGAGATTTCTTTTCCCATTTCGCAAGGAAAATTTGTGTAATAATGCATTCTTTTCTTAGATTGTTACTGGAGCCATACCAGATAGTGTAGGTCAAAAGCTAATTGGACTGGTCACTTCAAGAGATGAAATTCCTGATCTTCTAAAGGTCAGCTTGTATAAGAGGAAGAAGATATTTACTTATAATTTGTCCACATTCTTCACTTAACTATTGTTATTTCCAGCTTGATGACGTGATTGATCTTGTGATTCCAAGAGGCAGCAACAAGCTTGTCTCTCAAATCAAAGAGTCCACAAAGATTCCTGTTTTAGGTCATGCTGGTAAGATAAACCATTCTTGCAAAGTTATCTATTTTGATGGAGATGTTACAATAATTCTTGTCGAGTGTAGCCTTTTTCTCCAGATTTCAATAGGTTATGAATTTAAGGGTTGCAATTTATTTTGTGCCTATTTGCCAGATGGAATTTGTCATGTTTTTGTTGACAAATTAGCTGACATGGATATGGCAATGCGCATTGTTCTAGATGCAAAGATAGATTATCCTGCAGCCTGTAATGCTATGGTAATTACTTTTATTTTTAGTCATTGATGCACAAATTGCTCTTTTTTCACAATTTATTCATCGATATGCCTCTCTTTGCTTTTTGTAGGAAACACTTCTCATACACAAGGATCTCCTGGACACCAGTGGGTTTAATGATTTAGTAGTACAGCTCAGAGCTAAAGGTATCACTATCATTCTCAAACTTCTAATTGATTGGCATAATTTTTCTGCAAATATGGATGACAACCAGGTGCTTGCATTGTTGTTATTGAAGAGTGAATGGTCATCTTGTGAGCAGCACCCTCTTCCGCCTGTCATATATAACCTCTATCCCTTAGCTCTAAAGTTTAAAGGTCCTCATCAAGGAACTTATAAAACCTGTGCAAATTAATTTAAGATAAGTTTTAGACCATGGACCATAACAAGGTGATGATGGCAGAGATGGTATCTTGATGCAAAAGAAGATGCTTCAACTTGGATCAAATTTCTTGTGATAATCCTACTGATCAGTATATTGTAGGTTAAAGATATGTATACAATATATTGTATCATACCAACTGGCACAAGATGAATTACCCTAAATATGAATATATACTTTGATTTATATCTTATATATAATAGGAAAGCTTTTAGGCTTCACCGTGGAACTTTCATGTTCCAAAAGTGCCCTTCTCCAACATATATATATATATATATATATATATATATATATATATATATACCTCTAGCCTAGTGGTTAAGAGAGATGCATGCGACCCAAATGGTCGGAGTTCGAGCCCCAGTGGAGGCGAGTTCACCACAATTACCCATTGCTTCAATAAATATATATATATATATATATATATATATATATATATATATATATATATAAATGATTTCGGGAGCGGGAGCAGGCGACCTAGAGAATTCTAGGGTTCTCCTCACGCCGCCTCCCCGTCCGCCGGACCCACTCGCGGAGGGGAGGAGGCGACCTGGGAGGAAGGGAGGGGGCGGGCGGCCCCCTCTGGCCGGAGTCGGCGGCCCCCTAGGCGCGGGGGGGGGGGGGGCCTGGCGGAGGGATCGGGGGGTCGGGCGGACCCCCGAAGGGGCTGGCGGCAGGTTCGAAGGGGGAGGGGGGGGCGTCCACCCCCAGGCGGTGGCGGAGGGCGGGGTGGCCCGGGTGTCGGCGGGTTCTCCGGTGATCAACGGGTCGGTTGCCCCTATGTTCGAATTCGGATCGGATTCCGGGGCTCGCGATGGTCGTAGTGATGATGTTGGCTGGACGACGGTGGTGAGACGGCATTCGGGTGGTGGTAAAGGGGCTCAAAATCAAGTTACGAGTCGGCCGGCCCTGGGAGGAACGGGAATAGGTCTTCTATTGGCCTAGGTGGGCTCTCGTCGACAGGGAGGAGGTCCGGGGCGCCCTGCGACTGGATGGCGGCCTAAGGCGACGGCGGCGGAGAAAGGAAAGGGTATTGCCGGGGATGTCGGAAGTCAGAGGACTCCGTCTGCTACTGGATCTTGTCCCAAATCCTGAAAGGATGTTTGTATGTCGGGTGGGAACAAGAGCCCGGTGTCGATGGAGTACGTGCCACCGATGCAGGTCGGAGGAGACCTCTGAGCTTTTTTCCCAGCAGAGGAGATTGCGGAGGTCACGGACTTCTGGAAGAATATGCTTGTGATGTATGTGTTGGAAAGTAAACCGTTCTACGGGCAGATACGGGGATATGCAGAGAGGGTATGGCGTCCCAAGGGGAGCATGGAGTTCTTCTCCCGTGGGAATGGATTTCACTTCGTGAAATTCGGCCTGGAGGAGGATGTGTCCAGGATTATTCAAGGAGGGCCCTGGTCCTTTGACGGGAGGCTAATTATACTGAAGGAGTGGACACCGGAGTTGAAATGTGAGGAGGTGCTGAATGCGATTCCCGTCTGGATTCGATTTTCTGAGTTCCCGGTGAAATACTGGAGTATCCCTCTGCTTATGAGATTAGCTAGCTTGGTCGGTAAGCCGATCAAGACGGATGAGGCTACGACTTTCCGTACCAGGCTGATGTACGCCAGGGTATTTGTGGAGATTAGGGCTGGGACGGAGCTTCCGAGTATGCTCGAGTATCAGGTGGCGTCCGGGGAGGTTCTGACGCAGGTCGTGGAGTATGATTGGGTCCCCCCAATGTGTTCCCTCTGTGCGTGCTTTGGGCACTCATCTAGTGCTTGCCTGACGAGAGGGATGGAGACAGCTAGGTCCTCGGCTGCGCAGATGGAGGTAGCTGAGCCAGAGGTGGCGCCCAGTCCCATTACCAGAGTGGCGGCGACAGTCAGGCCGACGGAGGGGGACTCCTTGATGGAGGTGGCCAGGAGGTCAGAGACTGACACCCCGCCGAGACAGGAGGGTTCCCAGGACGCGATGGTCCCATTCAGGCCCCAGAGGATGATGGTGACCAGGGGTATGAGTTCTCTGGTTAGCAGACAGGATGGGTTGGAGACTTCTATGGTGGAAAAGGTCTATAGCAGGAAAAGACATGCCCCGTCGCCACAAGAAGATGAGCTCCGGCCGGGGGGCTAGATGATCAGACCGTGGCCAACCCAGATTGGACCTTGGCTCTTTCCAGGATTCAGGCACATCTTGCTCCCTCCTCGGAGACGGAGATGGGGGAGGATATAGATTTGACAGACGGGACACTTCCCTCGGGTGTCAGTCCGGATGGAGTTCAAGGGGACCCCACATTTATTAATTAATGTCGGTCCTTGTCTGGAACATTCGTGGAGGGTGTTCCATTGGGAGATGGAGGAAGATTAGTAGTGTTCTGAAGAGGGAGAAGTGTGACATTTCTATTCTGCTTGAGACGAAGATTAGAGGGGCGACTATGCTATCTCGCAGGACTCCGGGGAACTGAGGGCAAGCTCACAACCTGGATCTCTGCGATATGGCTAGGATCTGGGTTCGGTGGAACAGAGATAGTTGGGAGGGGGGTCAGGTGCTGATGACGGAGCAGCTTATTGGCCTCTCCTTTATTAACAAAGGAGGATTTCGCTTCATTCTTGGCGCAGTTTATGGGCACAACGACAGGCGGCTTCGTGATACCTTGTGGGAGGACATTGTTCGCGTAGGACGGATGACGGAGCTCCTGCATCTCCCCCGGCTGCTTATGGGAGACTTCAATGCCATGCTTCATCGGCATGAGAAGGTGGGAGGCCGTCCGGTGCCGGATCCGATCCTATACGACTTCCAGAGGTGTCTCCTCTTGTCTGGGCTGAGGGGACTGGAGAGGGATGGACACATCTGGACCTGGCATAATAAGGCGGTTCATAACAGGATCGCCTGTCAGCTTGATCGGGATTTGGGAAATAGCGAATGGTTTCGATACTTCCCGAATTCCAGGGCGGAAGGGCTAGCGGCGGGGACCAGCGATCACTCTCCTATCCGGGTAGGTCTCTCTGAGAGGCCCACTTGGAAGGCTCGGCCATTCCGGTACAACAATGGCTGGTACCTCTCTGCGGGATACGAGGAGGTTGTTATGGGAGGGCTCATACTAGGGAGGGCACGACTCAGTTCCGCATGGTTCACAAACTCAAACAGGTCAAGAGAGCTATCCGGGATTGGGTGAAGAAGATGCCGCGGTCTTCCCTGGAGGAAAAGGAGGCCGAGCTTCGAGAGGTCCAGGAGGCTCTGCAGTCTGACATGCTGAGCGGGGAGTTGGCGGCTAGGGAGAGGGACCTGATTGCGGAGGTCAACATCCTGTGACTTCAGCAGGAGATTAGTGCGGCACAGAGGGCCAAGTGTTCTTGGCTCAAGGATGGTGATCGCTGTACCAAGTTCTTCTATGATGTGATCCGCGTCAGACAGCACCGAAACAGCATCCCCAGGCTGCTTAATGGCGAGGGCAGGCTTGTTGGAGACTCAGTGGAGATCCAGGAGGAGGCAGTCAGGTTCTACTCGGACTTATACCAGCAGTCAGATTATCCCATCATGTTCCCAGGGCTTGTCACGAAGCGGCTGGTAACGCACCATGAGAATAGTTTGCTGTTAGCCCCTGTGAGATTGGAGGAGGTGGAGGCTATTATGATGAAGGCAGATCCAAATAAGGCTTCGGGGCCGGACGGCTTCTCTTGCGGCTTTTTTAGGTGTCACTGGGGTGAGCTTAAGTTCTCAGTCCTGGAGGCGGTGCAGGAGTTCTTCTTGGAAGGAAAGTTGTTGAAGGAGCTGAATCACACATTCTTAACCTTGGTTCCAAAGAAGGAGGGTGCAACCTCCCTCGCCGACTTCAGGCCTATTGCGTGTTGTAATTATCTATACAAGATAATTACTCACCTCATGTGTCGGCGTATGGAGGGGATTATGCAGGGCTTGGTGTCTCGGAATCAAGCGGCCTTTATCAATGGGCGCTCGATTGCTGAGCACAGCCTTCTTGTACATGAGATGGTGAGAGATTTCAACAAGCCGGGGGGGATGAAGGCTTGTGTGAAGCTGGATTTGCGGAAAGCCTATGACACGGTCAACAGGGACTTCCTATACCATCTTATGCTTGCTATGGGATTTGATGAGAGATGGGTGGCAAAGGTGAGGGAGTGCACATGCTCCCCCACATTTTCGGTCCTCATTCAGGGTACTCCATATGGATGCTTCTCGAGCAACAGGGGACTGCGGCAGGGGGATCCTCTCTCGCCGTACCTGTTCACTTTGGTGATGGAGTACTTCACTTGTTTGATGGACCTGGCTGTGCATAGTAGGAAGATTGTTCCTCTCTTCAGGCAGGTCAAGCCGGTGGTGTCTCACTTGATATATGCTGACGACCTCTTGGTATTTCTGCATCCATCTATGAGGGGGATGAGGGCGCTTTCAGATATTATGGAGGAGTTTGGGAGGCTGTCCGGTCTGCAGCTGAATAGGGAGAAGAGCAGGGTCTATTTCAGCTCTCAGTGCACCCTCAAGGAGGAACGAGCTCTTGCTCTGGGAGTGGAGAAAAGAGAGTTACCGGTGAAGTATCTGGGGGTTCCATTGACGGTCAATTATGCCAGGGATCATGATTGTCTCAGCCTGGCGGATTTTGCCCAAAGGAGAGTGGAAGGCTGGCAGGCAGCTGGACTGTTCTTTGGTGGCCGTATTGAGCTGGTGAAGTCTGTTATCTCTGGCATCGCTATGTTCTGGTTGCAGTCGATTCAGATTCCGGTAGCTACCATAAGGAAGGTGGAGTCCATTTGTGCTAATTTCATCTGGAGAGGAGGTATGCATGCAATTGCTTGGGAACAACTCTGCCGGACCCGGGAGGAAGGAGTGGGGTTGCGACCTCTTCGGGCGGTTAGGGAGGCATCTGGGGTGTGGATGGCGTGGCGGTTCATCACGGGAGGTTCCCTTTGGGCAGAGTTGGATGGCTAGCAGATATGTGGGGCGGATGAATTTCTGGCAATGCAGGATTGATAACAAATTCTCGGTCTCATTTAAGGCTATCCTTAGGTGCAGACCGGTTCTACAGTCCGCTATTTGCAGGATTATGAAAGATGGGGCGAATACTGATCTCTGGCTGGACCCGGCGGCGGATGAATTTCTGGCAATGCAGGATTGACAACAAATTCTCGGTCTCATTTAAGGCTATCCTTAGGTACAGACCGGTTCTACAGTCCGCTATTTGCAGGATTATGAAAGATGGGGCGAATACTGATCTCTGGCTGGACCCGGCGGCGGATGAATATCTGGCAATGCAGGATTGATGACAATTTCTCAGTCTCATTTAAGGCTATCCTTAGGTGCAGACCGGTTCTACAGTCCGCTATTTGCAGGATTATGAAAGATGAGGCGAATACTGATCTCTGGCTGGACCCGTGGATGGAAAATGGCGTCCTTCTGGAGATCTTGGGTACTCAGTGGGACAGAGAGGCGAGCCGGGGGGTGAAATGCAGTCGGATCATCAGGGATGGGAGCTGGAGGCCCGAGGAGTATCCATTCACGGCTCAGTTTGGAGAGGCGATTCGTCGGATCTCTATCGATACTAGCCAGCCTGCGGACTCCTGGAGTTGGGTTGCTCCTGGTTCGGTTGGAGGGTCCGGGACATTCAGTTTTAAAAGTTGCTATAATCTGGTTCGGCCTCCACATGACAGGATTGCGGAGTATGACTTCATCTGGGCGAAGGAGATTGCCCGCAAAATGCAACTCTGCTCATACAGACTCCTTCTGGGCAGGTTGATGACGCGGGACAGACTTATCAGGTTTGGGATGCAGATTCCAGATCCGAAGTGTGTACTCTGTATGGGCGACGCGGAATCTATGTGCCACCTATTCTTTAAGTGTCCGTTGACTTGACACATCTGGGCGGAGCAGTGTATGCGATCGATGGGTGGAGTTGGTAGTGCCAGAGATATCTGGAGGATCCTCAGCTGGATCAGAGACCGCCGATGCATGGATCCTGGTTGGACCAAGATGGCTAGAGTTAGACTTGCAGCATCAGTTTGGCATGTCTGGAGGGAGCGCAACAGGCGTATCTTTGAGGGACTGGTTACTCCGCCAGTAGGAATTCTACATAATATAGAATTCGATGTAACTGTAGTGGCTCCTTAACTGGGGAGGGAGATGTGAGAATAGTGTATTGTAATACCTTTACTGCGATTTGCGTGGAATAAAATTTACCCTTGTTCCAAAAATAATAATATATATGCTTAAAATAACTAGGGGTAAAACATGTAAATTACACACCTCCCCACTAACATAATTTGTGACCACTAATAATTACACACTTCCAACTACAATAAATGTTAACTATGTAAAAAATAAATTTATTTCAAAATATTTTATACTATTTCAAAATAAGTTTGTCATGCAAGTATACATTTAAAAAGTGAGGGAAAACACACACACAAAAGTCACGTGCAACGCACGTGCGCGACTTCTATTAAAAGTATTAGTTGTATACATTGGGTCGGTCACCAGCCATCCAAAACTTGAAACGTGGAAAAATGAATTAAACACGACTTAACAACTAATTAGGGAACCAAAAGTGATACATGGGCTTTTTCAGATTCGACATCCTATCAAATTAGTTGCACAAGAGTGGACCATGATCTTACTTCTAATAGTTACATGACTAACTAACTTTGTCCCTTAATGTTCCCAATATCAAGTGCCAGTGGTGTAGAAGGAAATAAAAAATATTTTGTTTATAACAAGTTGTTGATGATTGGTTTAGAGGATCCTTTTTCCACCAACTTTCGTCCTTGTAACTAAACACCTAAACAGTCCTGCTTTTAAAATTGAAGGGGATATCATAAAAGTACAATAAATGAGACAGACTTTAACCAGATGCGACTTCCTAAGAAGCACTTTTAAGTTTTAACAAACGATTATTGCCACTTTAAGCCACCTTACAGTCCAAATACTGTATTTATTGCATTTAAAATTCATTCAGTCCTCCGTGAATTTACCCTGCACAAAATTAGCATCTTTTAGGTCCACATGAATTGAGATTGAGAATGAGAGACTTTTTGAGAAGGCAGAGCCCGACGAAAAGCATCTGTGTGATTGGCATGAATGCCACACACATCACTGCCTGAGGCTGATGAAGGTGGCAGCAGAGTGGTTTGGTTTCACTTATGGACAGGATGTAGTAAAATAAAAGACCCCCACCATAAGGCTTCTCGTTCCACCGACCTTGAGCTTCTTTCTTCACCCTTTCTCACTAGCGTTCGCCTCGACTTTTGTATCATACTTGAAAGCCCATTTGTTCGTATCTGACTTTCACCTGCACCTGTCATCATTCTGAACATGGAAGCAAAGACACCATGAAATAGGGATATCGTGCTCTTTATAATATATCACAGTTAGTTAAGGTTCCCTTGCTTTAAAAGAAAGACATGAAGTCCTTTGTGTCGACTACACTAGTTTATCTACTTATATTTGTGTTTCTGGGGATCTAGATATCTTGTATTTTTTAATTTCTTAGACGAGATATTTCTGAAGATCACATTATCTACCAACATTGTTTCTTCACTCCAAAAGTGAAAAACCATTAAATGATTAAATCATTTAAATACAGCAGGTAGCATAAACTAGGATAATCGATTGAGATGGGATCTTCCTGTAGGGTAGATGCCGTATTGCGCAAGCGGATGAGGGAAAACTTGCAATGTCAAAACGTCGCCTTGAAGTTTTTGCATGAATCCATGGCTGATGTTAGAATCTTCGAGCGAGAACCTCGGGTCCATGAGTGTTGCTTGAGCCACAAGCTATTCGAGTCCATCAATTAAAGAAATAAATCTCAGAATTAATTATAATATTTTCAAAGATTTGTAACTTAGTACATTGGGGGCCTTTTATATAGGTGTACAAGTCTTTAATTAAGGAAAGAGGTGGTTTAATTTCTTCCTTTTTCCTAGTTGCTTTCACTTCTTTGGGAGACTCTAATATTACCGATGCTTGTCCTATCAATTATCATTATGTCGAACTTTTCCGTGATGATGTTGATCTTGGTGTGAGAAGCAAACTTGTCGGCCATTACCAGGTAGGATCCTTCCCTACCACATGACATAGGGAGGTTTTCCCGTAGAGTTGTGGAAGAGGCATTGATGAGGGTGGCATCGCCAAAACAATAGCGACCCAAAATGCTGCCTTGAAGGTTTTGTCCGAGCGATGTCTGAGTTCACGAACAAGAACCTCTTGTCCGTAAGGGTTTCTCGAGTCCACAAGCTATTGGAGTCGACCAACAAAAGAGCTAAATCTCATAATTAAGAAAAATAACTCGGTACATTGTGGGCCTTTATATTCTCGTATATTCTTTAATTAAGGAAAGAAAGAAAAACCTAATCCAATCTAATTTATTCAAGTAGGTGTTCTATAAAATATTTGACAACATTCTGCCAAACAAATATTGCCAAAACTGGCCTTATTTACTCAAGTAATTGTCCTAGAAGATAGGATAAGATTTTGACCAAAATTATGAATCCTAATAAAATCCTAAGTTCCTAGCTCCCTAAAATATGTCAAGAATACAAATCCTTACTTCGACAACATATTCGGCCAACTAAACTTTAGAATATAAAATGATCCGAACACTCGAATACGGAAATCATAGACTCAAAGTTTGCTTTCCTAATCATGTCGTTGTGTTGAAGCAGACATCTGATTTGTGTTGAGCAGACATCTGAACTGGTTGGTGCAGTCTAGAGACTCTAAAACTATGACAACTGCTTATGCAGTCCAAACCTAAAAGGGTGTCCAGTGCTACGAGGTTCCTGCTTATGCAGAGTGTAGGGAGGCCAAGATGTATAATATATCTGAAGAGACTGTTTCTCTGAATCGATACGGCATCCTCCAAGATGCATGCAACAAGCCTTACTATCGCACCAAACGATGCCCCTTATGCAGTCCAACCTGAATAATAAAATTTAGACGTATTCCTACATCAGATCTCCTTTAGATACTTTTGGAAATGGCTCCTTTTAGGTGATGCCAATGTCAAAATTTACTCGCCTGTGCAAGGGAAGGCTTCACTGCTCTAGGAAGGAATGGAGAAGATGCAGACAGGATTACAACAAATATGATACTCGGCAGAGGAGAATTCAAAGGTCAAGTTATCATGGTTGTCCTGGAAGCTATGTCACGGGATTATTTTCCTTTGTCCCCACGATTCCTAATTTCAGAAGTTGGATATGTTTCCTTTTTAATTTATTCCTTCCAATACTTGATAAATAGTTTCTCTAACAAATTTTAATCCCTTACATTATGCAACATGCAGCAATGTTCTCATCTACAGTCATGAATCGATATTCTATCACATCTAATATTTGAGCAATCTAAAGGTGTGGATTTTGAAGCATATGCAACTTGTGGCAATGTTCTAATCTATAGTCTCTTCTAATATATAAGATTCACTGTCAGTGGAAAATTCATGCTGTGTCGTGTTACGTCGGACACACATGGACACTCCAAAATGCACTAGGACACACCAAAATATGTGTTGAATCCTTCTCTCCGTGTCTGAAACATGTCATGTCGAATTCTCTCTCTCTCTCTCTCTCTCTCTATATATATATATATATATATATTGGAACATGTAATTGTGTTACAGACTCCTGCTCCGAAGGCCTACAAACTCGGTCCGAAGGTCCGCATCCATACTTGTATCTAACCGCACCAAGCTCGACCCGAAGACCCGCTTATATCTAACCGTATCCGGACCGCACTCACATTTATTCCTCCACATGGAATTAAATATGCTTCTTCCATTGCTCGAACCTGCAACCTCTTGGGAGGATATATATATATATATATATATATATATATATATATATATATAGCCAATGACCGTTAGCCCAAGTGGTTAGTGTGGAGGCATGCGGCCCTTGTGTGCGGAGTTCGAATCCCAGTGGGAGCGATTCCAGAAATTAATTACCATTTTCAAAAAAATAATATATATATATATATATATATATATATATATATATATATATATATATATATAATTTTAATTTATATATAATATATATATTCTGACTTAAAAGTTCTGTTTGATAATTAAGAACAGCCACAAATGTCAGCCCATTTAATCCAAGTACATTTAAAAATTTCGGTGACAAAATTTGGAAAATAATGTTTTCTAAATCAGAGACATGGGACGTATTAGATGCTGGACATGGCAAAAACTTGACATGCCAGTATAGAGTCTTGCCTTGTTTTGTGTAAAATATCTTAGATAGATTAAGCAGGACTGGTTCTTGTATTAAATAATATTGGTAAGAGATTCTGTGCACCATATAAGAACTTTTAGTATTTAATTTCAATCACATGAAATCCTTTGCAAGATATTAAAAAGAAGTCTATTGTATCATGCATTTCAATTACTTTTAGTATTGCCCTAGTTGTCATGCATTGGCCATGTATCTTATGATATTATTACCATAAGATACATACAAAGACATGTATTGACATGGAAAGAAAATGTATCATGATTTTTATTGGTAAGAGTAAGATAGGGAACTATGCAATGAATACTTTTAAAAATAGAAGATTGATTAGCAATAAGTTGTTTTGTTGGGAAGGTTGGCTGGGTGGTGGTGGCAATGTTGCTGAGAACTTGTCTTTCTATCTAAAATAGACTTAATGCATTTATAAATGTTCATCATCCATTATAATAGATATCAAGATGTATACATATCAAAGGTGACCCACTATTAAGTTCACTTGATGTTGTCGGTCAATGACCTGAAATCTTGCAATTTTGGGGAAGGAAATTCCATAATGGTTTTAGAACAAGGTTCAAAATATTGGAATCGACATCTGGCCCTCTTTTTGAGTATCAGTATCGACAGTATCTTCGGTATCGACATTTTCGGATCCGAGTATCGGATTTTTGGTTTCAGAAAACCAAAAAAACTTAAAAATATATAAACTAGAAAATATTTGATAGATTCATATTTTAAATTTGGGTTATTAGTTAAAATTTAGTCTCACTTAATACATAATTTAAAATCTAATCTAGTTCATTTTAAATCAAATTTAATTTATAATTTAAAATATAGTCTTACCAAATTTAATTTAACTAGATTGGAATACAATTTATATTCTAAATTAGATTCGATTAGATTAGCTTAAATTAGATCGGATTGAGTTTAAATTATGGATTTGGTTTAGATAAAATAAATTTCACATTACGGATTCTCCTCTCCATGTTGTTCGATTACTCGCATCTCTCCTCTTCTCTTTCCATTTTTATTAGATTGCCAGAAGTCTATCCAATTTTGGTCTGTATCTGCCAGACATTGACTGTTACCAGCCGATTTTCGGCTCATTTCGGCTGATTCAAGCCGAATCTGGTTGATTATGACTGTGTGGCCCGAAACCGATTTCCCCTCAGTATTGGATCGGGTACCTTATTTTCGTATTGGTATAGGCCAATAGTTTGAACTTTGAACCTTGTATTAGAACTTGAGATTTTTGGAGGCGTCTGAAGTCTAAACAATACTATTAGATTGTTTTCTGAACTCATCTAGTCTTATCTACCCATGTGGTGAATGTTCGCACAATAATTTCTGTTTCTGCATGCATGGATGACGGTGGTTAAGTTGGTTTGACATGATCACATCAATGCTTTGGTTCAAGGTGGTAGAAACATAAAACATGGGACGCATTCATGATCAATTTTCATTTATGTGTTGTCCCTCTTTGTGTAGATTCTAACATAATCAATTATTTATAATTCCATTGTAGGAGTTGCTCTTTGTGGTGGACCTCGAGCTAGTGCAAAACTAGATATTCCTTTGGCACATTCGTTTCATCACGAGTACAACTCAATGGCTTGCGCAATTGAAATCGTTGATGATGTGCTTGCTGCAGTAGACCATATAAACTTCCATGGAAGGTATGTTTTAGCATTCGTCGACACTTGTATTATGATATGATTTAACTTTGGGCTGGGTAACATTCAGAATTATTCTGCAATAAGAATAAGTGGTAAAGTGGAATCTTGTTAGAGGAGCTTTTCTGTGTTAAAATGTCAATTTTTGTTGCCATGATATGTCCAGTGCACACACCGACTGCATAGTTACTGAAGATCGTGAAGTTGCAGAAATATTCCTCAACCAGGTTGACAGGTATGCTAGTGTCTTCACACATAAGGAATATGCTTCCTGTGAGCTCCTATTTCTTTGGTTGTTTACATTTTTATGCTATACCTCCATTTTATTGGCTTAGTTTTGTGACTATATTTCTACGAACCAACATCAATTAATTGTTCAGAATTATTGAATATAAATAAAAATAGTATTATAAGATTACGAAGTGGCATGATTAATATCATCTTGCACTGCCGTCTAGGAAGCACGTACGCTACTTGGACATGACAGAGACACCAAAATGCATCAGGGCACCATGACATTTGTATTTTATCTGCATCTCTGTGTCTATATTGAGTCATGATATGTTCATAACCACAGATAGGACTCCAAAGATTGGTGGCATATCAAGGTCTTGTCGAGCATGTATCAAACACAACAGACACCACAAGACACTAGGGCACACCAAAGTTGGTGCCGCATGCTTGTGTTGTGCCTGTAAGTTTCATATTTTGTGCGCGTGCAAGGCAACCGCTGAATATAGAGTGCCATGTATATTGTTTTTTTCCTTCCTGTTTTGCAACATCAAAACTTCTTTCAATGGATATACTTTTTATGTTTTGTGAGCGTGCAAGGCAACCGTTGAACATAGAGTGCCATGTATATTGTTTTTTCCCTCCCTGTTTTGCAACATCAAAACTTCTTTCAATGGATTTACTTTTTATGCTATATGACTTCGGTAACATGGCTGGTCTTAAAATTTTGTGCCTTTGATTTTTTAAGAAACAAGTTTTTTCTTGTGACAAATCTAGTCCCTCTGAGACTGTACTGTCTTGTCCTTTTGTGAAGTGTTATTTATACTTTCTTGCATAGCAAATAGAAAAAGGAATTTATATGTGGCACTTATTGTTTATCCTGACAGTGCTGCCGTCTTTCACAATGCAAGCACACGTTTTTGTGATGGGGCTCGTTTTGGACTTGGTGCAGAGGTATTTGTATGTTGAACATTATGGTATGGTGAATTTTGTGATTTCTAATTCCTTCCTCTCATTTCATCTTTCATGTGTGGTTACAAGGTTGGTATAAGTACGAGCAGGATACATGCTCGTGGTCCTGTTGGTGTTGAGGGGCTGCTAACAACACGATGGTAAGTGCCAACTAATACTTTCCTGTTTTATGGCCATTTATAATTATTCACCTCTTGCTGGGCTCTTCCTAGAGATGAGAAGGCAGGTGGAATGATTGGGGCATACATTTTGATGCCACTACACAATAATAATGAAATATTCCTGAACTAGAAAATATTCTCTTTCCTCTGCAGATTGCCCACATGAGTAAAGGACAATATCTTTTTATGGCAACACAGTAAAATATGGTCATAAACGTTTACCAAACATATTTGTATTGATCATAACTATTTAATTGGCTCCCATAACCTTTTAAATTAAACTCTTTGGGATCTTACTTTTCTTGTACCTAAAGAACCCCTCTATTTATACCTTGCTATAATATGCAAAGTTTTGAATTCTGTAGCAGTCAATCGTTGGTGTTCAAGTAATGACTATCTCGTCATAAATGTAGCATAGAGAGGAAGACAAGACACAATGTCTGAGTTGAGGATTTCTCTATCAGGAGGACAAACTTTGCACCTTTCTTACTCTATAGGGCTTAGAACAAAATCCAGCATATATTTTCCTTATCACAAGCATAATCTACCAAACATAGTTTACTCAAAGGCCCTTAAATTTTAAAGTTCGCTTCTATTACATGTTTTTGTGAGTACCCTAAGACGAGCTCTAAAGACTTAACATTGCTTGCGAGATACAAGAACAGACTTTTTAGACGACAATGATTTTCCAGTAAACCAACAAATTAGATATTATTCTAGTATATGTTGTTTCCACATACATTATCTTTTATTTCGAAGTTATAAACCCATGTCACTGGACGTTTTCCTTGGCATACCTCATCTGCCTATATGACATTGGTCAAGCAAATTTTCTTTCACTTTGTATAAGTGAATGAAACAAGTGATTTAGTTTTATTACATAGCCATGTCTTGGACTAAAATATCTATCTTCCATTGTGGAGTTTACTGTAAACCTACCACAATATGCTTCTTACAACAAGAAATTAATATCATGTATTTATGGTTGAGATCATACAGGACTCTCTATTATCAAAACCCTTTGTTTCTAGTTCTTCTCTTTCCAAACTAGTAGTGTCAGCCTTATGTGATTGAGTCAGGCTCTACTTAAAACCCTTGACAAAATGCAGTATGTGATCGAGTCAGGCTCTACTTAAAACCCTTGACAAAATGCACTTAATAGCATACACCATCAAACTTCTATAAACACAATATTCGGTTAAGTTGAATATCTTCAGTCCCTTTCCCGAGGTTGATTTTCTTCTGATATTTTGTAAATGAAAGCCAATTTTGCACTTAAGTACCATTAACTTTCACATTTCTACAACTTGCTAGCATAAACTATTTTTATTAGCACTCTACTATCATAAACTATTTTTTGCAGTTTGCTACCTTGACACAAGGAAAAATACAAAAAGAGCATTTTGACCATCTCTTGCTTCCTGACGCAATCCATCACAAACCCAGACCCTAACCCCCTAGATACTGCAGTGTGCTTTGCAGAGCACCGGTAACATGGAGATAAGCAAAGCCCACATGACCTTCTTCATGAGAGCATGGGAGCTTTACCCATCAGTTCATTGTCATCTGATTTCATTTTGATATTAATCCACTGGAGCATTGGAACAAGTTGTTCTCATGGCCATGCAAATCTTAATGATCTGCTTGATGGGCTCATAACAAAATTGAACAAACCCACTGTTGTAGGTAGCAGAACTAGTGTTCCTAGAAGGCCATTTTGTGGTATATAGGTCAAATCATCATCTTAGCTTCATCTACTCCTAATTTCAAGACATACATTTTGGTGAAGTTGGATATTATGAATGCCTGACCATGCAATCTTTCAGAGAGAGAAACAATTCCTTTCTATGTTGCGGCAAGTGGAGGGTTAGAAGGCACAATGTCATGGTTATAGAGGAGAGGGAGGCACAAAAGCTTCTTGACAGGTCACCAGAACTATGGCTATGGGTATGGTTAGATATTGGCTTGGGAGGGAGGGGGGATATGGACGGGATTTTTTATTCTTTCAAGCGCAAATTTGTCCAATTTAGTCGTGCTTTGCACATGACAATCAAATATGAAACTATGTACTGTAGTTAAGTTCAAACTTTAAAGTTCATGGTAGCAAAGAGTTAATAGAAATAGTATACAGTAGCTAAGTTACAAAAAAGTGAAAGTTGATGGTATGTAAGGGAAAATTAGCTTAAACAAAAAGTTTCACAAACTCCTTTGTTATTGAGTTTTGACCATGGTTACCGTATTTACCATATAGGTAGCATTCCCTGATCCTGGAACGCACGATCATGTAACTTCCGTTCAACTGTATGGGAACGCACATTCTGGAGTGTGGAAATGTGGTGAATTGTCACATGGAAATTCTATGTTCATCCAAATATCTTTTTTGTTAATTTTCTGTATTTTAGAGCGCAAGGCATGTTACTTCTTTTTGAAGATATATTCTTGTTGGACGCTCGGAACGTATGAATCTTTTTGTAGATTTGATTTTTTTTGGTGATCCTATATTATGGTACTTAGTTAAACTTTTAATATTAAAGGCTTAATTGCACTTTGATACCCTCAATTATTCCGGTTTTTCAACTTGATACTCTAAACTTTTTTTGTAACAAGTTGATACCCGAAATTTTTTTGGACGAAAATACCCATGGTCAAACTTTAAAATAACCCCACCCCCAACCCCTCTCTTTCCGCTTCCGGCCGCCTGCCCCCCCCCCCCCCTCCCGCTCCGGCCACCCGCCCCCGCCTCTCTCCCTAGGGCACGACGGCGTGGGAGGAGGGGGGCCGGGGGAGGGTGGACGGAAGCGGGAGGGGGGGGGGGGGAGGCGGCCGGAAGCAGGAGAGGGGGGTGGCCGGAGGGGGGGCGGGGCGGGAGGGAGGGGGCTGGGGCTGTGCGGGAGAAGGGGGTGGCCGGAGTGGGGGAGGGGAGAAGGGGAGAGGGAAGGGATAAGGACATTTTCGAAATTTTTAAAATTTTAGGTATGAAGTTGAAAAAAAATAATAGTTGAGGTATTAAGTTGTTGAGTAAAAAAGTTTAGGGTATCAAGTTGAAAAACCGGAATAGTTGAGAGTATCAAAGTGCAATTAAGCCAATGTTAAATATACATTATATATTATATTACATATTTGTTCCATAAAAATGTTCCACGCTCCGGATAAACGCATTGGGTTCCTAAGAAGCCTACCTCAATTTACTGTACGGTATTCCCATTTTAATTCCGTGTTCCGGAGGTATTCCACGTCCAGGACACAATGGTTTTGAGTCAACTAAATATCAAATGTGAAAACAGAATAACCTTGTGCGAACAAAGTTGCATGTTGGCTGAATTCTTCTTTATTGCGAAAGGTAAACTAATTTTAAGTTAGTTGGTTAATTAAAACTATTTCTGATGAAACATAGGGGCTCCCATTGATTAACTCACTCAAAAAGTAAATACATAATTAAATATATAAAAAGTAATATCCAACTCCCTACCCACTGTCAGCGCTCTCTTCCGATCTTACTAATCAATTCTGGCAGCAGAGTGAACCATCTCCATGCCAGTGTGATGAGCCAACGGTATGCCATCTGCCAAATTTGTAGACAGACCGGATGGTATCGAGCAGCATGGGCATATAGTAGATTTGGTAGAACCTAGCTTCCATTGTTGGCAGTTATTGCCTGACTTATCAGCAGGACATGCCGGACATTTCCCAACTGTCTTCTCCATCTAGATATTTAAATTAAATTAAACTAAGAGAAGGAACCTATGTTGAGAACAAGTCATTTTTATTGGGATCTAAAAGAAGAAACCATTTATTCTCAACTTCCCATGTTTGTACTATACTTTTGGTCCTATCTTATTAGTGTCTTTTTACTCCATTATTCTTCTCTAGTAGAGATTTTTGTACTGGATTTCCAATTCGTCAGTAAAGTGGGAATTACCCATCGACAGTCTTTTCATGTAAATATATATTTTAACAGATAATTATCATGTGATGAATGTAACATTGGCATTTCTTATTCATCTGAATTTGTGCCTGTCTTGACATGTAGGATCTTAAGAGGAAGCGGGCAAATCGTGGATGGTGATAAAGGCGTGACATATACCCACAAAAATCTTCCACTACAGTAAGCCATTGTCATATGTTACACAATCAAGCTCTCTTTATTTTCACTTATGAATGAATAGGTCTCCTTTGCATGTGTTGTATATAGTTTTTATTTTCCCGAAGAAGGCGGATGTATTTATCAAAAGCCGACCTCTACAAACAAGAAAAACTGAGAGAATCACCCGAGGTCACTGGTGATCCTTCCTCTGAGCCATATTACAACTCTAACCTGTCGAACTACTCCATACCATACCTACGTCGGGTTCAGGTACCGAAATGGTATGCTCCTACGCCTGTGGACTCCCTTAGTGTTACGGGAGCTCACACGTAAAGGAGATGGAAGTTTTCTTATGACAAGTCTGTCCTACCCTCGCCCCTTGTGTCTTCATCTCTAACTTCTTAACCCAGAGAGGGTTGAGAACGACAGGCTTTTGACCTTTTCCTTCGTTATCTTGCGTCCCCTCCTCCCTCCCGAGCAAAAGCAGTGCTCGGCCTTGTCAAAGTCGGGTTGGCGGGGAGAGCATCCGTCATGAGGTCAGATTGGCAAATCCTTTCTCCTTGATCCCCGGGATTACTATCCGTCTCCATCCCCTGGTCTTCGCCAGCATCTCTATCTCCATCTTGACCATCCTGATCCTCCTCTTCTTTGTTGGGGTCTGACTCAGACTCGGTCGTGCCCGCTTCAGAGCATAGACTTGTTGTGTGCCCGAAACTGTTGTGCCCTCTTCAGAGCATATATGTTGTATATTCTGATTACATTTTTTTGGTTTTATTCTGATTATATTTTCTGATGCTTAATTAGAGAACTTGCTTCTTTAGTGAAATAATAAGGTCCTAAATAGTCAAGATAGCTGGGGCAAGATCTCTTTGCTGTTGCTTAGGGTTTGGCGAATCTTGCGGTTAAGCTTACAGATTAAACAATAAGTATCTCTTTATAAGCTTGATTTTCGTAGATAAAACTTTTACACTTGTTTCCTCACTGCACAAAACAATGACGACTACCAGCTTTATTTAAAAAATAAACCTATTTGACTATTTTCAAAATAATCCGTGCACTTTATTTAACATATTTTGTCGGCTTGCAACAGGTACAATGCTTGTGTTTTCAAGAAACAAACTCTGACTGAGAATTTGGTGCACGTTTAGATTCTAAAAAATGCTATGTAATACATATCCTCATAAAGTTGTGATATCTGACGTGGTAATCAATATGGTATTCTGCCACAACACCATGCCAGTTAATTATTATATTAAAAAAATCCTCATTTCCTACAGACCTTTTTGATGCAGGAAATATCATCTTAAAGGGTCTGAATATCTGATACCTACAACCAAATGCATGAAGTGCTGTCGAGGTTCAGGAGAAAATTTCTAATAATAAAAAAGAAGTCACCATCATCATCCGAGGCTTCCCCATCACACTAAGGTTGGGTATGGAGCGTAAGAAATCTCCACAAAAGACTCAATAATGTTTTTATGACTGGGTGTTGACCTGACATCAACCCTTTATGTTGGTGCCAAGGTCCTAGCTAGCCAAGGTAGCTTTGAGCATAAGAGGATCATCCATAAAACCTAGATGGTTAGTTGGTTGTTAGGTATACCTACCCTTTGACTATGCAGCCATGGAGCATCCTCCACATTCCTCTAAACTATAAAAAGTGTCGACAAAGAGGTAGTATGATCCAATTTTCGTTTCTCCAAGTGACGAGAAGAAATAAAAACTGATGATATTAGGAAAAGGAAAGTAGAAAAACCTACTGGAGAGGGTAGGAGATGAAGTAAAGAAAATACTAGAGCTCTAGAGGTAAGCGGATGTTGCACCTTGCAAGCCATCAAAGGCTTTGGCAGTGTCTACTGCTGTCCGAAAAGGGTTTAATTTTTAAGGTGGGAAGGTTAGGTTCTGATATCTGCAGTTTGGAAACTGGAGTTATTATGTGGTTGTTTGGCTATATAGTGGTGCTGTTGTTTCTCGTGAATGAGAAGAAGGCAGGGAAAGCAGCACCAAGAGTTTTGATATTGTGAAAGTCACGCCAAATCTCCATTGGATATTTGATGACTCCAGATTTGAGGTAGCAAGGAAACTGGAGTCATCTCAATCAAAAGGTTACCTGGAAAAAAGCTCGATCTTTTTGGAGTTAATTGCACTTTTCTTTTCTCCCAAGCTAAAATAGGCCAACGTAATCCTTTCAATAAAGTTATAGTATTCAGTGTTTGATGGAAGAAATGCATTTGTAGGACTTGATGCTTGTATTGGCACTCCACAAGTTTTATCACGAGAAGATTCATTATTGCCATCTGAAAGGGTGGAGGCAGATTTCTAAACAATTCTCTCTTTTACTTGGGTTTGTTTGCCTCTGTTGTCAGTACACATGTATGGTGATGGCGTTCTTGAATATCCTACATAACTTATTTAAACTTTGAGCATTGTAACAATCCTTGCCCATAGATGATAAAGTTTAGGGGTATTTATAACTGCATGAGGAATTTCAATACACTTGTCTGATTAGTGCAATTGTTAGAATCTAAATGGAAGGTCATAAAAATTGCATTATGCCATAAGCTCACATGCTTACTTCCGTAAAATAAAGTGAGGATGAATTGCACATCTGAACCCCTGTGTGGGTGTATAAGCATACAAGGAGTAAAGGATGACACAGCAAGAAAAAAGAAGGTTGTATACATCTATTCAACAATTTAACTACGCTGCTGCTAGAGTATATATTCCTCTCCGTGAACATGCATGTGTGTAATACCTTTTTGCTGAACTTTACCATCATTTAACATTTCATTTTGTATATGGTAGTGTGCTTGTATAATGTTTTGATGTTTTTACGACTTCTATAAAGAGATTGGGAGTTGGTATATAATCTGAGCTACATGGAACTTACAATTCTTTGATCACTTTCTAGGTAAGTGGACCGAGGAACGTGCAATCCACAGAAGGGTCGATCCATTCATGAAGCATTTATGATTTTTTTGATACAACACGTCCTAATGATGGAAATCTTAACTTTTTATTCCATGAAGGGTCCTATACATTTTTGAGGTGTTTCTCTACGAGTCTTTTAGGGGTTCTTACTGTTGAGGAGATTGAGAATGTAACCTAGTCATACATAGATCATGGATTTAATTTATTTAGAGTCAAATATCACGTACCCAGAGAAAGAATAGTTGCAGTTTATCGTCTTTGTGGTATGTAGTTCATGAAAGTTGCAATAGAGATTGTTCTTGATAGACCAATTTGTCGATTCTTTGCACATTCACTGGATTTTCTTGTTTATTCACATGGAACAGGTGATCTCATCGTCATGCACGTAAATTGTCAATAAGGATATTGTTGTATGCACTTGATGTCTACGCTTGATATATACGATTCATTACATCAACTGTTATCCAGGGAACAACTTTATTTTTCCTCTAAATCCTTTTTTGTATTTCATTCCATTCAATATTTTTCAATATTAACCTACAGATCAGATCTTAGGACATAGTTGGTTAGTGAGAGTAGGAGTTAACGAATTGAAAGTGTTTAGAGATTTGATAGTCATGACAATTCTAGCTCCTTGTGATTGGTCAACCGTCTGCAATGGTAATGTGAATGTTAAGATCGATGACTGGCAATGTATTCAAGGATGCAATAGGAAAGGAATATACAGTGGGAAGTTAGGGTTGGTGCCAATTGAGGACATGGAGAAAAGGAAAAAAAAATGGCTTAGGAGGTCTGGATATGTGCAACACAGACCTATAAATACTCATGTAAGGAAGAACGATAATACATTAGTAAATTGAGCTTTTAGGACTAGACTAACATGATTTGAAGTGCTAAAGAAGAATGTTGTTTTTGTTAGTGTTACAGAGACCCTTAAAAAAGGGACATAAGCATAGGATTCAAAGAGGCCTAAAAGAATTGGGTTAATATTTTATATATATATACTCATAATTGGAATACATAAAACCTTCAAGGATACCATACCTTTTTCCAATTTGCATGCTTTCTTGTGATTCCTCCTATTAGTTTGAGTTCTTTATCATCTTTCAATATCACTACGTCAACCGACATTAGAAGTTTTATTTATTTATTTTGTCTTTGGAGCAAATATACCATATCCACAAATCATGCTACATAAGAGCATCCACAATAGGGGTGATCTGAAGTGATACATTTTTGATTTAGTCAAAATTTGTAGTACTTAAATTGAGTATATGTCCAGGCTTAGATGACTACATATAAAATGTTCTTCCCTTTCCGATAGGGATGGCAACGGGGCGGGTAGGGGCCGGGGACCATATCCTTCATCCCCATCTCCGAATGGTGTTTGAATTTTCATCCCCGTTCTCCGTCGGGTTCAATTTTTTACCCCCATCTCCGTCCACATTAATCAATGCATTCCCCGTCTCCATCACGGTCCCGTTAACACTTTCGGGGCCGAATTTTCTCGTCTCCGTCTCTCGTCCGTTAACAATTTTTTATGTACATTATAAGCTTAAAAAATTATTTTTATTCCAAAAAAATTACAAGACATGTAAATAAGACATGGTTTTCATAAAATATATTACTAGATAGATCATGAATCATACCATTTTCAATGGGTTGCACATATGGATATGTATGTAAGTAATGGGGTCGAAGATTTACCGGGACGGAGAGTACTATATCCATATCCGTCCCTATCGGATAAAAAAATGGGTCCCCGTTGGATTCGGGGGGACATTGCCATCCCTACTTCCCGACACGACACGATGAACATGCAAGCAAACGAAACAAATAAGTAAACGTGTGAAATTGCATGCAATGTATAATTTAATTGAGATACAAGTACTTGTCTTTAGTAGATAGATTTGTCTTTAAACCTCCTATTCAAAAATAATAAAATAATATTAGATTCTACTTATGATATTTTTCTAAACTCAACTAACTCTAACTAGCTAACCAGAAGGCAGTGTGAATGTTATGTCCAATCTATTGGTTTAGTTTGATTGGCACATAGTATGTATTCTAACTCCCAATCTAAATCTTAACCCAATATCCTGTCTATGAATCCAAAACTGGAACTGAATGGTTCCTTACTAACTAATTACCTTTTTCCTAAACTTCATGAATAACTCACACCCAGCCCATAGATCTAGATAAAGCCCTACATGCTTAAAGATGTTCTGATGCATGATTTATGTAGCTAGTACATATGTCAGATATTTCTTCCTATTCACTTGTTAGTTCATTCCATTACCCTTGATATTCTGTTGTTGATTTAGTTGAGCTACTATGTACACTTTGCTCTGTTTTCTGATTGGATCGTTGATTACAGGTGAGACTGATCAGTTAGCTTACTCGGAGTACTATGAGCAGCAGAGAGACCCGGCAGTGGAGCTCACTCCAGATGTTCATCAGGACCAGGACTACATTCCTGAGCTTTAGACTCATGACTAGGATTGTGACTTGGATGTATTGTAATTTGAGGACAGGTTACATGATTTAGATAGCCTTTATATTCATTACCGGATTTGTATCCGGAGGTTTATTGTAAAATGCTGTAATAACTGCTTATAGTGATCTGTGGTGACAGTAGTAGTTATATCGTGATAGACTGATAGTCGCTGTGATGAAAAATGAATATAATATATTACTTGATGATTATTAAAGTCTAGACGTCTAATTACCGCTGTCAACGACAGCATAGGCCGGACATGATCCAATTCGTATCCAATTATTTGGAAGCGGGTCGTGACATATTTTTGTGGGGCTACAATGACTCTTGTCCACAATTAGAAAATGCTAGAAAACCAAGAGGCTCTCCAAATATGAAGTCTGTCTGTGAATTGTAACCAAATTGGACTCACCAAGAGAAAAAAATGAAAAAAATAATAATGGAAAGAGGGAGAAAAATGAAGATATTAATTTGGAGTATGAATTTGATGTGTAATTTGGAGTGTATCATTATGTGCCAATATGAAGGGGACAGTCCAAAGATAATAATTTACACGCTTTTCAAAAAATTTGGAATATGGTATAGAGTATCCCCATTTTGGATGCTCTAATACATTCATTCAAAGTGCACTTCATCTAAGAAAGGGAGGTGTAATTAAGGATACGGTGCCTTTGCATGAGTTTGATTAGGGATGATTTTTCGGTTTATTCTGTTTCAATCGAACCGAAATAGTTACAATTGAATAAACAAAACTTCTAAAAATCTAAAATCAAAATTGAACAGAACTTGAACTGACAATCGATTCGTTTTATTCGGTTTGTTTCGTTGAACTATTTTTATTCTTTAATGGATCGGACCAAAAGTTGTATTTATGGTTAAACTATATTAGAAATATAAATCTTATACATACGTTGGATTATTTCAAAGTTGGACCCAAAGTTGAACATGTTAAATTATGTTAGACATTAAAATACATACATAAATTAGTGATCTCAAAATTTGCACCAAAATATGCACATTTTAATCATAAAATATGCATAAAATTGAGGATAATTATATAATTACGTAATCAGGTTTTCGATTTTTGACCGAAAACGAAATCCAAAATCGAAACCGAAACCGTCGTGCTTATATTTTTGTGAGAAGTTCAATGGTACTAGTTGATAGTAGGGGTGGGCACGGGTCGGGTCGGGCCTAAATTTTATGGACCCGGACCGGACCCGTTAATTGGCGGGACGGGGCGGGACGGGTCCAAAAAATATTGGAACCGGAACGGGCTCGACCCGTTCAAAACGGGTCCTGTAAGCCTCCTGAATTTTAGGGTTTATTTTAAATTTTCTAAATGAATTATTTTCAGTAATTATTTTATTATAATTAGTTTTGGTCATTAAATGTTCTTTTTCATGACTTTGACTTCTGGAGCGCAGAGATACCAATCTCTGGAAACTCTCTTTATGAGGTTTGTAGTAGACAAGATTATCTTCGTTTTGATTCCACTTAAACTCGTTCCCTTCTACTCTTTTTGCTTCACACAACTTCGGGTCAATTTAGGCCAATTGATCGTTGAATAATTATTAATTAAATTTCCACTTTTATCTTCGATCATCGTATGCACGTTACCGTGACTTTTAATTTAGGAGCACAAGACTAGTCATTTTATCCAAACCAACTTCTCATTAATGATCTACTCGAGACACCCTATGTCACGCCCCGACCCGGAATCACCCGAATCATCGTCCTCGCAGGGGGCGTGATGCCGCACGAGCCTGGAGTTGCTCTCGTGCAAGGCAAGATGACAAGTTCTCAAATGGTTATCTTTTGATTCGATATTAACAACAAAAGGAAACAGAGTATACAAAACAATTCTCTTTATTGATATCTGAAACTGAGATTATAATGGCTTTCGATAGCCTAACAATACATGCCAGATTGGCTACAACACTCAGATTCTCTCTTGCCCACAAAGGATTTCACCGTTCCATACATCATGCCTTCTATATCTCGGCCGCATCAATCCAGCTGCGTAGTCCGAGCGTCAATGCGATAGCACGCTTCAATGCGCTTCGGCATTCCAAGCCTTAACACGTTCAAGCAACGCTTCGCCGCGAGCAATCCATTCCCTGCACCCTGCTTGAAGCTGGTGGGGGATCAGTACGTTCGTCCTCGCATGTACTGAAGCAAAGATCATCTTTCCAAACCGATATTTTAATATTTATGTTGAATCATGCAACTTAGCTTATGATCTTGCTATGTTCTCCTTAGGGTCAATTTCATGGCATCTTCGAAAGCGTAAAGCATGTTATCATAGCATCATGTTATCGAATTGAATAGGCAAACAAACAAGCAATCTCGTGTTTGATTCGTGGCGCGACTTACCCAGTCGACGCACTCGCCCTTGCACCGACGCAAGGTGAATACGCCGTAATCCTTCCCTGTCATGTTATTGTGCAACTCTAAGCAGGATCTTTATGCGGGACGCATATGCTCCTACACTTTCAATCCATCGTTCCTTAACTATATGAGGGCCGTTGGCGTATCCGCGTCGGAATGGACTAAAGGAGTTCCTTTCTTTTCTCTCCTTCTTTTCTCACTATTTGGTTGGGCTGCTGGGCGTTTCATGGGTTGGGTCACATCCCAAACAACCGAAACGTTCTCGCTACATGCCATCATTTGCGGCTTCTCCCATTTTGTTTAAGGATGTGCGCCTACAAAGATTATCCATCCCTCCGCGGCCAAATCGGTTCCGGGAACCTCCGGCATTTAACCGTTTGGGGGGATACTCGTGCACGAGTTATTATCACATTAATCTCGAGCCCATTCCAATCGACCATGCAACGCCCTATCATTCAACAGTTTAATTCAAACAACCAAACATAGTCTTGAGTCCGAGACTCAGACTTATCGTCTCGTATCTCTTTCGTTAACTTTCTGTGTTCTTACGTTTCTTGCTTCATTTCAATGTTTCAATGGCATCGTGCCTCAACTCAATGCTCGTCAACCGAACGACCCGAAGGTCTTGAACACCTTTCGAGGCACCATGTCATATCCGACAGTTCTGCCACATTCATGCCACAACTGTATTCTCTCGCAACGAAGCCATCTTTTATTATCTCGTACACGTAGGCACGTTCCGACCATATTCCCATGTTCTATAACTTAGCATTCAATGTTCGGGGCTTGCGCGCTAGGGCGCTCGCCTATTGTCTTTCAATGTTCTAGCCGTCTAACTCGTGCAGCAAAGGCACGGTATGGTTCGTGCACTAAGGCACTTACCGATTACAGTTATCCCATGTTCTTACGGCTTGCGCACCGAGACGCTCGCCTTAGCGATATCCAATGTCCCATAGCGACTCGTGCATATTGATGCACGTTTCATTTTAATTGTTCTAACTTAGTGTTCGACTCACACTACGATTTCATCTCCGATCGGCCACGCCCGTGGCGTCGATAGGTTAACTTAGCATACAATGATATATATTTGACTTATCGAATGAAGGAGTAAAAAGAAGTCAATCCTCCCACTTTGAGTCGATATGCCTGCGTTGTTTCGCCGAGCCGATGCGGCTCGATTCCCTAACTTTGTTGCACGACCACTCTCCTGACTTAGCCATTCGAGCACTTCGTGCTTCATTGAGTTATACGTCCGATTTGCCTTAGCGTGCCCAAGTCTCGGCTCGTCGTAAGGCGACGATTTGATTTCGCGGACCCCTTACTAAATATTGCAAAAGATCGACCTCTAATATTTTTCCGTCAAAGTATAACCTGCACACGAAACCAACTAAAATCAATACTTCAACGATTCAGACTTGCGCCTTGGTCGATTCGATTTCTTAGAATCTTCGAGCCGATTCAACGCACTCATCCTTCGGGGCAACGCGACGCTTCGCATCGATTTAACTCGATGCATTCTTTCGGGACAAGGCAACTCTTCGTATCAACTTAGTTTGATGCATTGCTCGGGACAACTTAACTCTCGTATCGTTTTGCATCGATACATTTCCTTTGCGTCAACGCGACTCGTTGAGTCAACGCTTCAGCGTAATGCGCCGTGCGGAGCGGGGCATTACACCCTACACCCATGACTTTCGTGTCCTACTCAGACACACCATTTTGTGCTTCATTTGCTTCGCACAACTTTTCAGACACGAGACCCAATTTTAATTCGTCCCACGGAGTCATATTTATTTCCCGACTCGAATTGGGGATACCCTTTCGACCCAAACCTGTCAACCCAATATATGGACCTGGGCCACATGAAGCCTACTACCCACATGACGCTTGTGTCCCATTTAATTGAGCTCCCGCATGTTACTTATTTACCCATGATAAAAAAACACCTAAAATTAATCTATTTTATTTCGCCAAACCCGATTTTGACCCGATCCGGCTCAACCGAACCCAAACCCAAGCTCCATGTTATCCCCTTATGAACACCCCACACAATTCCTCTTTTTTCCTATTTTAAAATATTCCTCTCTTTTATTTAATAAATATCTTTCACTCTTTTTTCTAAATTATATATATATATATATATATATATATACACACACACACACACACACAAATATCTCTCTCCTCTCAAATATCACACTCTCTCTCTTAATACTCACACACACACAACCCCCCATACCAGCACACACTCTCCCCCTCCCCTCTCTCAACCGACTTCTCTCTCTATTCTCACTCTCTCACTTTTTATATATAATATATATATACACACATACACACCTCACTCATCTCTCTCTCTTCCCCACCATTTAGCCCATGGCCGAGCTTCCCTCCTTCCACCTCCCTCCATGGCCAACAGCCTTCCCCTCCATTATCCTTCGTCTTAACTTCTTCTTCACAACACCATCATCAACACAACACCATCATCAACACCATCTCCACCACCACCACCATCACTACTCACCACCACCATCATCACCACCACCCGTACACCGCCGCCGTTCGCCACCACCGCCGGGCTGCCACCCTGCTCGTCGCCGTCGCACGCGTGCGCCAGCAGCAGCTGTCACGACCGGATACCCAAATTGTTGGGCCGGGCCGAGCCATGTCCAGCCTACGCTTGGTTAAAGCGCAGTAAGCTGTTCTAGAATAAACAATAAAGGATCTAAGCAGCTAACAGTTCTAAAATCACATTTAAGGTTCATCACAACACAGCATCTATAAGCGAAGGTAACATAAGCACAGACTTAATAATACACATCCAAAGTATCTAACTGGAGACAAAGTCCAGTATCCAAATATAAGTACAGGCCAAAGTCTAAGTATCAAAACACATGAAAGATAACTAAGCAAGGTTCCCCGCTGGGGCCTCTTCTGGAGCTAAGGCCAGGTCCTGAATGCAGTACCATAATATGTAACACATAGCGTTTCCTTCTCGAAAAGTATACCTACAACGTTATCCTGTCAGGACGGGAGTAAGTACAACCTCTACAACTAAAATACTGAACATATAATGAAAGAGATGTACAACAAGAAACATGGTGTGATAAATCTATAAAACAGAAAATACATGGGAACATGGCCTCATGGTACAACTGGGATGACAATATCATAGTAACACAGGGAACATGGCATAACTGGAATCATGGTATCTCATAATCTATCATGGCAATGATACATATGTCATAGAGACAGATGTATATGTAATATTTAAAACTGTAGCAGGTACGTGATCGTCAATAGGTGTACAATGTACTGTGGTACATGTAAATAAAATGTACATACGTACAAGTTAACAAGCATAGGTGTACATCCGTACAGAAATGCGGAATAATGGCCTGCGGTAAGGTATGCATATAAAATGCGACCTCGCTCGCTACTATAGGGGGGCATGATCACGTACTCAACTGTCAGTTTCCCCATAACCCATATATATAACATGTAAGAGATACGAGAACAGTAAAAACATGTAAGAGATACGAGAACGATATAGAACATGTGAGAGATACTGGGATCGGTATAAAGCACGGTAGGTACTAATAGCAGTAAAACATGTGAAAGTACTGAGAGCAGTAAAACATGTGAATACTCGGGCAGATATAAGCATAGTGAAACATGTACGGGGAACCAGTAAGAAGCATGTGAAGATATGATAACTGTCCTAAGCATGGTAGGGACTAAATTAATGTAACATGTGAAGATTTAACTTGCTACCTCGGTTAATACATGTTCTAGCATTAAAAGATAGTAAATGAGTTTGTAGATGTACTTGCCTCGAGCAAAGCAAGAATACTAGTACGAAGATATAGATGTCCGGTGTCCTGTCAATAATGATATACAAACTCAGTTCTAAGCTATGTTCAATATTACACTAGTGGTGTGACACGACTCCTAACTGGATACTAGCTAAGTGGGGACCTAGCATAAAAGTCTAATGTGGAGTGCCACTATATCCAAACTAATTTCCAAGGGTCTTTACACTAGTGTGGGGTGAGGTCCAATATGTCTATAACTCAAAACAACATAAAAAGTTGCAAGTAGTAATTATTCAATAATTAAATCTACTGTACACTATGTTCCAATAATTTTTGAGATAGACAAAAAGCTTAAATATACATAAAATAAAGTACCAAAATGATCCTTGTTAATTATAAAAATTTATACTAATTTTTTTGGGATTTATAAATCCTCATAAATATTTATTAAAAATCAGCAAACATATGAATCATGAAAATGAGTTCTGTTTTCCTATTTTTATAAAATACCAAAAGTACTTATTAAATGCTGGAAAAATTATAATAAATTAGCTAAATTAACATAGTATTTAAATACAATTTTTCTCAAATTTTTACAGAAATTAAAAAATATATAAAAATTTAAAAACAGAAAGTAACAATTTTTGGAAAAATAATTAATTACAAATTAAGGATAATACATAAACAAAATCTACATATGTTGTCGGATGATAAAATAAATATCACCAACGTGTCCAAAACGGTCAAATTAGCTAGGATAGCCTATCCAAAAGTCCAATTTGGACACAGGGGCAAAACGGTAATTTCGGATCAAAATGATGTCCGCCGTTGGACACACTTTGCACCGAAAAATGTGTCGGGATAGAAGTCTACTAAACCTAGCAAATTATATGTTCACGAATCCAGAATGATGATACGAACCCGACGGTATGTCCAAAATGGAATTCCGATGTGCCGATCTCAAAATGACACGTTGACGCGGACACTTGGTATCCGGTTTGCACCGAAATGCGTGCCGGAGCAAATGTCTTCAAAACTCAGCAAATTATATATCAACGAGTCCAGAATGACGATACGAACTCAACGGTATATCCGGAATTGGATTCCGATGAGCCGATCTCAAAGTGACACGTTGACTCAAAAAGTGGGATCCGTTTTGCAACAAAATACGTGCCAGTGCCCACGTTCTCCAAATCAAGAAATTTTATATGAAAACATCCCAGAACGATGCCACGAGTCTACTGGTGGTGTCAGAAATTGAATCCGGAGTCCCGGATTCAAAAATAGAATTTAACAAGTGCAAATTAAAGAATTTGGACGGTCAACTTTGGCGTCGAATTCGACCAACCGAACGTGCTTATAATGAAATGAAATCTAAAGGAGACATGAAGATGGTTATACCAGCTGCGCACAGGAACTTGTAGCGCGCCAACCGGAGCTGCGACGGTGGAGTTACGAGCTGACGAAGTCGGCTCTACGAAACTGTCCAAAAACAGTTCAATTTAAAACGTCAACTTGGTGGCCAGTTTTGAGGTATCAAACGACAAAATTAACGGACAAAAATTGAGGGGAGTGAAGATGGATATACCGGAATTGCGACGGAGCAAGGAAGTCGCCGATCCAACGGTCGGATCTCCCAGAAAATATGTGCGAAGTCGCTATCCCGAAACACAATTTCTGAAACTTTCCTTCGCGCGCGTCGACGGGATTTCGACGTAAATGCACAAATAGTGTGTTTCACACGTCGGGGAGGATTGTGATGGCCGGGGGGTGATCGTCGGGGGGTCGCGCGCCGGTAGGGGGGTCGCCGGTGGCCGGTGGCCGGCCACGTAGTGGCGCACGGCCACGCGGCAACGCGCGTTTGCGTGCGCGCGCATGCGCACTGTGGCTGCTGCTGCTGCAGTGCATGCGCACGGCTGCGGCGGCGCGGGGCGGCTGCGCGTCGCCGGGGCACGACGGGGAGGGGCTGTGCGGTGGTGATGGTGTTTATGATGGTGGTGGTGATGGTGTTTATGATGGTGATGATGATGGTGAAGATGATGAAGTTGATGATGGTGATGTAGTATGGAGGAGGAGGAGAAGAAGGTGGTGGAGTTCACAGTGGAGGTGGTGGTGGTCGACAGCCATGGGGGTGGGAGTCGGCTGTGGTGCATGGGAGTGGTGTGTGTGGGGTTTGTTTAGAGGAGAGAGAGAGAGTTGCTTTTGTGTGTGTGTATGTATATTAATATATAGGAAGAGAGAGAGTGTAGGATAGAGAGATATTTGAGAGGGGAGGAGAGAGAGAAAGATATTTGAAAAGAGAGGGGGGTTGAAGTCGGTCCAAAGGGGGGGGGAGAGTGTGCTGTAAAGTGGAGGTGAGGGGGGTGAGCTGGTGTGTGATAATAATAGGAGAGAGAGAGTGAATTATATATATATATATATATATATATATATATATATATATATATATATATATATATATATATATATATATATATACATACATATAGAATATTTGTAAAGTGGAGAGAGAATAATAAATATTTAAAATAGGAGAAAAATAGGGAAAATTATGTGGGGTTTTTGGGCAGTCATGGGAGAACAACATGGGGCTTGTGTTCGGGTTCGGTCGAGCCGGGTCGGGTTAAAATCAAACAGGGTGCAATAATTAAATTAAAAATGGGTATTTATAATCACGGGAAAATAAATAATATACGGGGACTCCAATAAATGGGACACAAGTTTCATGTGGGTAGTAGGCTTCATGTAGGCCACGTCCATACTTTGGGTTGACTAGGTTAGGTCGATGTCGGGTCCCGAAATTAAATTGGAAAATAAATCAGGTTTCACGGTAGAAAATAAATCGGCCTAAATTGACCCGGAAGTTGTGCGAAGAAAATGAAGCACAAAATGGAGTGTCTGAGTGGGATACGAAGGTCATGGGTGAAGAGCGTCTCGAGTAGATCATTTATGAAAGGTTGGTTCTGAGAAAACGACTGGTCTGGTGCTCCTAAATTAAAAGTCATGGTAACGTGCAAACGATGGTCAAAGATAAAAGTGGGAATAATTATTCAACGATTAATTGCTCTAAGTTGACCCAAAGTTGCGCGATACAAAAAGAGCACAAGGGAACGAATTCAAGTGGGACAGGATATATCAAAATGAAGATAATCTTGTCTACAACAAAACTCGTGAAGAGAGTTTACAGAGATTGGCATCCCTGACGCTCCAGAAGTCAAAGTCACGGAAAGGTACATTAATAATAAAAAACAATTAAATAATAAAATATTTATCGAAAATAATTGATTCAGAAAAATAAAAATAAACCCTGAAATTCTGGGGGCTTACAGCAACTGCGATAACAGCAGCAGCGGCCGCGCCACCGCGCGCCGCCACCGACGTACGCCGTCGGGTGGCCGGCCCCGCCACCACGAGCAAGCCACACCTCTAGCGAACCTGGATGACCACCCCGGGTGAGTCCCGGCCTCCCCGACGCGTGAAACACACGATTCATGCGTTTGGCACGAGATCCCGTCGACGCGCGCGAGTTTTGAACTCAGAAAGTGCGCTTCGTCGCAGCGACTTCGCACACGTTTTTCGAGAAATTCAACCGTTGGATCGACGAACTCTTTGCTCCGTCACAATCTCGGTATATAGCTCTTCACTCCCTTCAAGTTTCATCTGTTAATTTTATCATTTGATACGTCAAAATCGGCCACCAAGTTGACACTTTAAATTGTACTATTTTTGGACAGTTTTGTGGAGCCAACTTCGTCAGCTCGTAACTCCGCCGTCGCAGCTCCATTTGGCGTGCCATCAGTTCCTGTGCATAGCTGGTATAACCCTCTTCCTTCCCCTTCAGTTTTGTTTCATTGTGAGCACGTTTGATTGGTTGAATTTGACGCCAAAGTTGGCCGTCCGAATTTATAATTTCTAACTTGTAAAATTCCATTTTTGAACCCGGGACTCTGGATTCAATTTCTGACACCACTAGTAGACTCATGGCATCATTCTGGCATAATTTCATATAAAGTTTATTAGATTTGGAGGACGTGGGCCTTGGCACGCATTTCGGTGCAAACCGGATTCCAAATGTCCGAGTCAACGGGTTATTTTGAGATCGGCTCATCGGAATCCAATTTCGGATATACCGTTGAGTTCGTATCGTCATTCTGGACTCGTTGACATATAATTTGCTGAGTTTTGAAGACATTGGCTCCGGCACGCATTTCTGTGCAAACCGGATTCCAAATGTCCGGATCAACGTGTCATTTTGAGATTGACTCATCGGAATCCAATTTCGGATATACCGTTGAGTTCGTGTCGTCATTCTGGACTCGTTGACATATACTTTGTTAGATTTAGTGGACCTTGGCTTCGACACGCATTTTCATACAAATCGGATACCAATATCCAGGTCAACGGACCATTTTGTGATCGGGCCATCGGAATCCCATTTCGGACATACCGTTGGGTTCGTATCTTTATTCTGGATTCGTGGACATATAATTTGTTAGGTTTTATAGACTTCTATCCTGACACGTTTTTCGGTACAAAGTGTGTCCAACGGCGGACATCATTTGACCCAAAATTACCATTTTGCCCCTGTGTCCAAATTGGACTTATGGGTAGGCTATCCTAGCTAATTTGACCATTCTGGACACGTTGGTGATATTTGTTTTGTCATCCGACAACATCTGTAGATTTTTTCTTATGTATCACCCTTAAATTATAATTAATTATTATTATTAGTATATTTATATGCTTGGTTTTTTGTGAAACTCTAAAGTGATCCTTGTGTTTCTAAGAACTAGGGCTGCAAACAAGCCAAGCTAAGCCAAGCTTTTGTAAGCTTGAGCTTGGCTTGACTAGAATTAATCGAGCTCAAGCTCGAGCTCAAGCTTGATAAATTTTTTATTTTAGAGCTTGAGCTTGGCTTGAGCTTGTTTATGTTAAGCTTGAGCTTGGCTTGGTTTGAGCTCGAGTTTGGCTTGATAATTTGATAAGCTCAAAATCGAGCTCGTTAAGCTTGATTTCAAGCTCGCTCAACTTTATTTCAAGCTCATTAACCTTGATTTCAAGCTTAATGAGCTCGATTTCAATTTAGTTAGATTTGAATTCAAATACCTGTGATATTATTAATTCAAAAGTTCCTTAATATCAATTATTAAGGACATATAAATATATAATGCACACAAATATACATATATTTAGAATTCAACAAAGAACAAACGAGCTTCTAAACAAGCTCCTAAACGAGCTTCTAAACGAGCCAGCTTGTAAGCTCATCAACGAGTCAGTTCGCGAGCTCAAACGAGCCGAGTACTTATAAGCTTGAGCTTGGCTCGTTTATTAAACGAGCTCGAAAATGAAGCTTGAGCTTAGCTTGTTTACTAAACGAACCGAGCTCAAACGAGCTTTTATCGAGCCAAGTTTCGAGCAGCTCGCGAACGGCTTGGCTCATTTGCAGCCCTACTAAGAACCCTAAGTGTTGGTTTAGATATAGCGTCACCCCACATTGGACTTTTATGCTAGGTCACCACTTAGCTAGTGTCCAGTTAGGAGTCGTGTCACACCACTAGTGTAAAATCTTGAACATAGTTTAGAGACTGAGATTGTGTATCATTTTGACAGGACACCGGATATCTATAGCTACATATTCTTATCCTTGCTTTGCTCGAGGCGAGTACCCCTACAAACTTTATTTTACTGCATATGATAATAAATTGCGTATTAACCATGTTAATACAGTGATTTAAACTGAAAACCGTATCTTACAGGTTTCTATATATCTAGCGTATGCTTCACATGCTTTAATTAAATTGCTCTCAGTACCTACCATATTTTAAATTGCTCTCAGTACTTGCCATGCTTATACTGCTCCCAGTATCTTTCACATGTTTTATGCCGTTCTCGTATCTCTCACATGTTTTATACTGTTTTCGTATCTCTTACTTGTTAGAATCTGGGTTATGGAAAAACTGATAGTTGAGTACGTGATCATGTCCCCTCTACCGTACCGAGCAAAGTTTTATTTTATATGTTACCGCACCGTAGGCCTTTTCTCAAAGCTGTATTTGTGCGTATGTACATCTATCGCCTTTACACTTGTACGAAAGTACATTTTATTTACATGTCCCTCCCGTACATTGTACACCTATTGACGATCACGTACCTGCTCCAATTTTAAACTCTAGATATACATGTGTCGCCATGACAAATGTATTCCTGACATGATAGATTTGTGATATGACATGATTGTGATATGACATGAGATATGACACGATTCTTATTTATTACATCTCTTTTCATTCCATGCTCAGTATGTTTAGTTTGTAGAATCAGTACTTACTTCCGTCCTGACAGGATAACGTTGTAGGCATACTTTTGGAGGAAGATTTGCTCTGTGATCTTTTCTATGGACCCACTACAGAGGACCAGGCTTTTGCTCCCGAGGAAGTCCCCGCAGGGAACCTCGCTTGGTAGTCTCGCTTAGATTCTTTTTGGCTTAGTTATTGAACTGTTTAGACTATATCTTGTAGTCACTGGACTTTGTCTCCAGTTTGATACTTTGAAAGTGTATTATTAAGTCTGTACTTATTTTACTTTCGCTTATAGATGCTGTGTTGTGATGCCCCTTTTAAATGTGATATTAGAACTGTTAGCAGCTTAGTTCCTTTATTGTCTATTCTTAGAACAGCTTACTACGCTTTAACCAAGCGTAGGCTGGACATGGGTCGGCCCAGTAGCGGGTCGTGACAGGTCCAAACCGAGTCGACCCGCGGGTCCAAATGGGTCAAAAAAGAGTTAAAAAAGTTCTAGAATAGTAAACATTTACATATGTTCTATTATCCATGAGAACAAAACAAGTCTTATGTCTTTCAAAATCTCTAGAATTTGTTCAGTAAACAATACTATGTTCTATTATCTATGACTATAATAGCAAAAAATTCCAAAATTGATAAAAAAAAATACATACCCTATAAACGGGTCGGTCCGGAGTCCCGTTTATTTTGAAAATAGGACCCGCCCCGTCCCGTTAGTGTCACACGATCCGTCCCGGCCCGTCCTGCTTAAATTCTAAATTTTAGAAACCGGCTTGTTTGGACATTTTACGGTTCGGACCGGACCAGAACCGCGGCTCTTGGGACCGTATGCCCACCCCTAGTTGATAGTAACTTGGAGGATATCTGGATACATGTACAATTTGCATTAAATGAATGAATTAGTATATGATTCATATACTTGCCAACAAAATATCAGAAGATACATAGAAGTAAAAAAATAAAAATAATCATACACTCCGACTTTCACTTTCATTCGAACTGACCATTACCTAAAAAATCTCTGAATTTAAGCCTGTATATACAAAGGGTCTACTGTTTGATATAGACATTATTGTCTTACAAAGATTTCGTCTTTTATCTTTTGTATTCTCCAAATAAGTACAGAGAGCAAACAGAGAAATGTCATACTGCAAGCGCCTAAATAAAGATGAATTTGATGTGGAGCTTATGCTTGTTCATCCTATTTTTCTAGCTAGTCTTTTCTAATCACAGAGCACATTTTAAACCTTGTGTTCAAGTTCCTTTAGTATAATTGTCCAGTCATGATGTGGAGCTTATGCTCGTTCATCCTATTTTTCTAGCTGGTCTTTCTAATCACACAGCACATTTTAAACCTTGTGTTCAAGTTCCTTTTGTATAATTGTCCAGTCATGATGTGGAACTTAATAACTTATGCTTGTTCATCTTATTTTTCTAGTCCTTCTAAAACTTTGTTCTTTTTTTTTAGTTCACTACTTTGTTCTTTTATTTTTAGCTCACTACTTTGGCATGAATTTCTGCAGGCCATTCTGCACCTACAAATACAGCATCAGATTGAACCACAAATACAATGCATAAACCATTAACACAATGAGAAATTGCTGAGAAACCCAATTTCGGGGTGGGCTTTTATGAAATGCCCACCCGCTGGATAAGTTTTATGAAATACCCAGAATTAAGTATTTTCACGTTAAATATTCCAAGATTCCCTTTTAGATGCCACCCGCTAGAAACTGCTATTTTTATAATACCGAAACTACCCCTCCGCGCGAATTGGTCATCTATATGTATTTGAATTCAAAAAACTCAGATCTGGATTGCGATTTTCGTCTTCTTCTTCTTCACGGGAAATCTGAATTCCATTGCTCTCATATTCAGCAGAGATCGCAAAAATCGTTCGTAGTTCGGTGTGTTTTTCTTCAGTCGAACTCAGATCATCGCTCGTCATCATCATCACCATCATCATCATCTTCATCGTGGAGACATTTGAACTCAGATCTTCAATTGTGGAGAGAAGATCTTTCTTCTTCTTTTCCATAAGAATTATCATCGCTTTGAAAGAAGAACGAAACTCTTTATTCCTGAAAAAACTAAATTACACGTTTTAACACTGGAAATGACCATTCTCCGTCTTAATTAGGACGGAGAATGGCATTCTCCGTCTTAATTAGGACGGAGAATGCCATTCTCCGTTTTATTTAAGACGGAGAATGTCATTCTCCGTCCTAATTAACACGGAGAATGACATTCTCCGTTTCCGTGTTAATTAGGACCGAAAATGTCATTCTCCGTCTTAATTAGGACGGAGAATGGCATTCTCCGTTTTATTTAAGACGGAGAATGGCATTCTCCGTCCTAATTAACACGGAGAATGGCATTCTCCGTGTTTCTAACACGGAGAATGGTCATTCTCCTGCGTTTTAACACTAGAATGACCATTCTCCGTGATAAATTACACGGAGAATGGCATTCTCCGTCCTAATTAAGACGGAGAATGGTCATTCTCCGTTTAATTTAGCACGGAGAATGATCATTCTCCGTTTAATTTAGCACGGAGAATGGCCATTCTCCGTCTTAATTAGGACGGAGAATGCCATTCTCCGTTTTATTTAACACGGAGAATGACATTCTCCGTTTCATTTAACACGGAGAATGGCATTCTCCGTGTTTCTAACACGGAGAATGGTCATTCTCCTGCGTTTTAACACTGGAATGACCATTCTCCGTGTAAATTAAGACGGAGAATGTTATTCTCCGTCCTAATTAAGACGGAGAATGGTCATTCTCCGTGTAAATTAAGACGGAGAATGCCATTCTCCTGCATTTTATGGTTAGCTGAAACTTTGGAGGGCCATAACTTTTGACTGGGAGGTCGAAACGAGGTCCCGTTTGTCGCAAAATGAGCGTATCGTCGAGGAGACTGAAAGTAACAGCTTCATGGTTAGACGGCCTTCCGAAATTTTAGATTCGCAAAAAAATGATGTTTGGACCTCCGTTTTAGCACTTTTGTCGTTCGTTCCGGTCTTTCCGAAATTTTTCGACGAGTTTTTGAAGATTTTTGAGGAGAAAACCTAGATTCGAAAGTGAGCAGCGTATGGAAGAAGATGGAGTATTGAAACGTTTTTTTTAAGAGCAGTTTTGTGGGTGTTTCCAATAAATTAAAAGGAAGGACAAAAGGGTCATTTGGAACCCGCTTTGGATAAGTTTCTTTAATTCTGGGCACGCGATGAAAATTTTTTTAGCGGTGGGTTTTACATAAAACTTTTTTAGTTTTTGGGCATTTCATAAATCTTCCCTTAACACAACTATCAATGGCAATCTCTCTCGTCTCCACCTTCCTAACCCTCTCTTCGCTCCTCGCTCTCCTCTCGCGCGACACCGTCGACCCTCGCAAACGAAAGCAACATCCTCCTCACCGGCGAAACCATCCCCGCCGACGGCCAGCTCTCGTACCTGGGCGCCTCTTTCGTCATGCAGGGCGACTGCAACCTCGTTCTCTACGGCAAGTCCGGCACCGCCAACGGCTTCGCATCCGGCACCGACGCATACGGATCAAGGAACTGCACGCTCACCCTCAACGAATACGGCCAGCTGGTCATACGGGACGCCGGGGGACTGACGCTCTGGACCACGCTCTACTTGTTCACCGGGAAAGGTAGGTACGTTGCCGTCCTTCGACCGGACGGGCAGGTGGCAATCTACGGCCCGACCGTCTGGTCCAGTCGACGACCGCAATCAAGTTCCACAGCCGCCGCCGCCGCCGTCAGTGCCAATGGAGCAGCAGAAGTAGCGGATACTAACAGGATGGTGGTGAAGAACGTGCTCTTCTCGTCGCAGATTCTCAACGCCAACGACACTCTGGCGACGAGGGACTACGCGCTCGTCATGAGAGATGACTGCAACCTGGAGCTGATCAAGGCAGGACGCGGCACGTCATGGCAGTCTGGAACTTCAGGCAGAGGGAATCATTGTTTCGCAAGGCTCAACAGCAAGGGGTTGATAAATATTGAAGATGACCTACATAGGAATGTGTGGAGGAGTAGTAGCCTAGTTTCAGTGATGGGAGACGTTGAGAAGGACGGGGAGTATGTTCTTGTTCTTCACATCGACGGAGAAGCGGCTATCTATGGACCCTCAAAGTGGTCTACTTCTTCCCTGTATTAAGTGATGAGGTCACTTCGGCTCTCGAGCTTGTCTCTGGATTGTGTGTTTTATGTTCTGTTGGATTCGATGTAGTTCTTATAATAAGCTTTGTTTGCCGCGCGTAGTCGAGCTGTTTGAATCTTGAATAATTAATGACTTCAAATTAACTGTGCTGTGGCTGAGTCCCTCGACTGGCGATCAGATGATGGACTGTATTTACAGAAAATTCACTTGACGTAGGCAAATTCTATTTATTGCTCCGTTCAACTCTCCTCTTCACGCCAACACATCACATAAGCTGTTCTCACCGTCTTAGAAGCTCCCTCTCCATCACAGAAGTTAGACTCTTCCATCTTCACACCACCACACAGAAGCACCATTTCACTGAAACGCGACTCTCCTCTAGCTAAAAATTCGCAAAGTCTTTCTTATTCTTCATGGATCGTAGCATTAAAATAGTATGCTCGCATGGAGATAGAGTAAATGAGTTATATTACGAAGGAGGTGAAACTCAATTTTTTACAACTTATCACAATATTACTTTAATTTTTTTATATATATATATATATTTTTGAACGTTTTTCTATTAGTTACCAATTTACTTTAAAGTCTATTTTTGGTTCTACATGATTATAGATAGATGACGAAGAGGCATAAAACTTTATTCTTGAGATTAATTTGCAGTCATCATATATTAGTTTATATGTTACTCAAGTATCATCATTTGCTAATAGAATTAATGATGAATTTATTTCTAATTACTAGTATGTTAATACGGGTGCTAATTCTTCTTCTCAACCAATTGCTACATTGCTAGATGAATATGATCACGATGATGATGATGATGATGATGATGATGACAACGAAAATAATGACGATTTAATTAAAAATACAGGTTATGAGGCAGATGATGATGATGTTGATAATTCTAACAATCATGAATAATTTATAAGACAAATATTCGACAGTCATTCAAAATTTAGAAGTTATGTAAGTAGTTTAGCAATTCAGCATAATTTTAGTTGTTCAACTAGTACTATGAATAATTTCCATAAAATTATATATACTTGTGATCAACAGAATTGCAATTGGAGAGTATATGCCAGACCCATTGGAACATGCCAAATAGTTGAAGTTAGTACATTAGAAAGCCGTCATTCTTGTTTAAGTGGACTTACCATAGGACGTCATCGCATAGCTACCGCTGTGTGGGTTAAGACAAGAATACTTGATGTAATTAGAGATAATCAGTCTTATAGTGCATCACAAATTATCAAGATTATATTCAGGGAACATCGTATACATATTACATATTCCAAAGCATGGAAAGTCCGAGAGATGATATTACGTAAAATAAATGGTAGTTATGTTGAGACATGTTGGTCTTGAGGAATATGGTTTTAGAATTATGGAGTTGAATCCAGGTAGTAGATGTTTCCTTAAGACTTTCGAAAACAACAAATTTGAAAGAATGTTTACTTGTTTCAAGGCATACATTGATGGATTTTTAAGGGGTTGTTTACATGCTATTAGTACTGATGCCACTTTTCTTTCATCTAAATATCAAGGTATTTTGTTTATTATTTGTGCTCATGATCCTAACTATCAATTGTATCCTATTGCTTATGTTGTTGCTGAAGGTGAAAATGTTGACTCTTGGTCTTGATTTTTAAATGCTTTTAGAATATTATTTGAAACTTATTTTAATGAATGGAGTAGAATTTCATTTATATCTGACAAGCAAAAATGATTAATAATTCTATGCGAGCTATTTTCCCATAATCTTCTTATTTTTTGCATTCAAAATTTTAAACAAAATATGAAGTCTATTGTGAAAGAAAAAAATTATAGATTGTTAGACTCGCTTGCTAGATCGTACAATCAAACAGATGTAAAGTACTTATTTGAAGTAATTAAAGCTGAGAACATGATGATGTACAATTTTCTTGTTGGTGTAAATGATGAAAGTCGTCATTTTGCACATTGGATTACATCGTATGCTCCTTGTCCTAGATTATATATTAACACTTCCAATCTTGTTGGATGTTTTAACCATTGGATTAAGAGCTAACGTGATAACCAATAACTACACTTCACGATGGTATTAGAGCCAAGATTATAACACTGCATGATAGAAATAATATGGTATTAAAAATAATACCTAATACAAACTACTCTAAGTATTTATTTTTTATTTTTACTTGAACCAGTGTCATACACCCACATAAATTTTTGCTAGGCTTCGATCTAGCAAAATCCGTCAAGCATGCATATAAATATACTAAAGTAGCAGGTCCTCTTGCATGACGAGTGGGTTCTTTTAAATTATCTAAGAATGGTAATAGTCGCACATTTATTCTATTTTACTGTCCGTCGAAAAATAGAATTGCCCAACATAAACAAAGCAAATATGCTCTAGTGCAACGAATGATCTGTAAATATTAAAATTTACATATTAACACGCCATTAAATTAACTGATAAATAAGCCTTAACATTAAAATACGTAGCCTTAATTCATCAACCTCGACTGGACCGTCGATAGTGCGATCTAAATCCATAAAATTACCACGAAGCCAACTTACAAAACTACTACCTCCTATGTCCGATAGATGCATAACACCGAGATATCTCCCGATTAGTTCAGATGAATTTAATTGTGTATCAAAATATATAAGGTCACCTGTAATAGGTAACCCTAGTATATTTGCAACATCCCAAAATGTGATAGTAATTTCACCAACTGGTAATTGAAAATTATTGCGTTAAGGCCGTCAACGTTCAATGAGACTTAAAATTAGGTGGACATCGTGGATTAAAATTTTAATTTCTTCTAAATGTTGAAACCCAAAGGAATGTAGCAGCTCCTTCTGGGAGTAATTAACTCCCATTTGCGGTATCCTCTCTGCATCCTCCAATTTGCATGCTCATGTATTCATAAATCCAAAGGATAATCGTATAGCTAAAAACGAAATAAAGTTATTATGTTTATGTCAATTTTTTTTTACCATACTTACAATTTAAATTTTTACCTGACCGTCAAAAATCATCTTAGAGAGGTGATTGTTTTGTTCCTGAATGATGACATCTGTAATCGGTCCACTAGGAATACGTCCGTCATTTTGGTGAGCCATATGCAATTTTTTTCCAACAAATATGATTACCAATATCGATAGTTACAGAACATCTAACATAGATGAAATAATAATAATATTACTTAAATATGATTACCAATTTTTATTCTTTCCTTTATGTGAGAGAGCAATAGAGAGGGAGGGATGAAGAATGCAGGGGAAGGAGATGCAGAGGGAGGGATGAAGAATGCAGGGGAAGGAGATGCAGAGGGAGGGGATGAACAATATGAGAGCTTCTCTTCTTTCCTACTTTCTTCTTTCTCTTACTCTACTTATAACAAGTTAGGGGGAGGGGGCTCTGTGGTCAAGGAGATGGGGGCGGGGGGGGGGGGGGGGGGGGGGTAAGTAGGGGGAGGGTCTTCAAGGTGTGGGTTTTCGAGGTAGTCAATGGGGGGCGGGTCTTCAAGGTGGTCAAATATGAAGGGATAGCCTGCAGGCTCTGCCTCCCAAGCCAGGTCCCCACCTGAAATCCCTACCAATGCCAAGTTACTTGGCGTGTGCCAACACCCCCACTCCCCACGCCAACAACCAACATCATACGCCAAGTTACATGGCGTGGACCCACACCAAGTGACTTGGCGCCACCTCTTTGTGCCTGCGTAATTTGAAATACACACGCCGAGTGACTTGGCGTACCCCACCCCCATGCCAAGTCACTTGGCTTGTTCTCCCCCTCTCCACGAATTCCCCAAACTTCTCCCTTTTTTAAAAGTTTGAGAAACTTCTTTATCCTGTATGAAATTTTCTGTTGTATTTATTCTTCAAAACTCTTAACAAACCCTGTTTAATCTTATGATGAGTTACAATATCTGTCATGAAATTATAGAACAGTACAAGCATTAACTTAACAGTTCGACTACATAAATTAAAATAATAATTCAAAATAAGAACTTGCAATATGAATGTGGCACATGATTTTTTTTAGTCCATTAAAAAAATTAATGGATCCGATGGATGCATGTAATTCAACGACTTTTCATGGCCAATTATTAAAAATTAAAAACTCATGAGTTCCTCTAGGATTTTTGTAACCTAACTATCATACATAGTTAGTCTTAAAAACAATTAATGTGACGTGTCGATATATATTATATCACTATTTTGTTAATGTAGTCTAAAAAAATTACCAATGGTATATGGAATAAATTATTCCTAATACTTTCTTTTAGATAAATGATGGATCTAGGCTATAAACATTATCAAATTGTATTTGTAGATATTTTAATATGTTTTGTATTACAAGATTGATAACAAAAATGAACTATATAATAACTATATATAATTTTCTTTTGAAAATAAATGGTAGGAAGAATATAATGTCCCATTCTGCAATGTGCATTGAGATGAATTGTTGCTCGAAGGACTATTTAGACTTGCATTAATCATGCATAGGATGTTTCAGAGATCTGCTCGGTCGAGATAGATCGACGTTTCTTCAGGTGGGTGATTACGATGATCCTTCGCTTCTTCACCTTCATACTAATTAAATAAAATGATACTACATGTTTAGTGTATAGGGAGTGGTCGATGTCGCGTGGCGGTACGTGTCGACCATTGTTGATGTTGTTTCAGTCTTCTTCTCCGGAGGGTTCGATCGACACAAAGACGGAGGCATGAGGTTCATGAAGTAGGAAAACTCGTTGAGGGTGCAGGGTGCGGGGTTCGGACAACGAGAGCAATGCCAGCGGCGAGGCATGTCGTTGTTGCTACAGCTCATCCTTGGCTATTGTTGCAGTCCGACGATGACAACGACGACAAAGATGCTGATCATGATCACTACCAAAATACAGCCTTTTGGCGACGAACATACAGCAACGGATTCTGTCCGTCGCTATTGGCAACCGACTACCGACAAAGTTTCGACTGATTGCCATCGAAAAGCCGATAATTTTTTATTTTATTTTAAGGGCGAGCAAAGGTCGTCAATCCGTCGTTAAGTCGACGGAGATATAGCTACGGATGAAGATTATGTCGCTATGCTGTCGCTTAGTTGGCAAAAGTTGGCGGGGAATGTTGAAACAAATTTCCGCAAAATTTAACGACCACATAGCGACAGATATTCCGTTGGCCAGCTAGGGTGGTATAGCTACAACGTAGCGACGGAATATATCTGTCGCCAGTCCGTCGCTAAATATCCAGTTCTAACTTAAATTTAGTCGACGGAGGAAAACTTTTTATTCCCTCCCAAATTTTTTCTCTCTCTCTCTCCGGCCGCAGACTTTCTCTCTCTCCAGGTAATCTTCTCTCTCTCTCTCTCTCTCTCTCGGTGGTCGGGGCGGCGGGGGTCGGTGGTGGTGGGGGTGGGGGTCATGGTGGTGGGGGTGGGGATCGCCGCGGGGGAGGATGTTTTGGGTCGGGGCGGCGGGGAGAGGCGGGGGCTGGTGGTGGTGGGGTTGGGGGTCGCTGGGGGGGTTCGGGTCGGGGCGGCGGGGGGAGGCGGGGCCGGTGGTGGGGGGGGTGGGGGTCGCGGTGGTGGGGGTGGGGGTCGCTGGGGGGGTTTCGGGTCGGGGCGGCGGGGGCCGGTGGTGGTGGGGGTGGAGGTCGCTGGGGGGGGGGGTTTCGGGTCGGGGCGGCGGGTTTCGGGTCGGCGGTGGGGATGGCGGTCGGCGGTGGTGGGGGTGGGGGTTGGGTTGGGGGTGGGGGTCGCGGTGGTGAGGAAGGCGGCCGACGGTGGTGGAGGTGGGGATTGGGGGCGGGGGCCGGTAGTAACACACATACACACACACACACACACACACACAAACACACACACACACATAAACACACACGCACAAAGTATCGGTATCGGAATATAAAGTTATATATAAATTAGTGTATAAATTAGTATATATATAAACTTAGTATCAAGATTCAAAGTATTGGTATCGAAATCGGTATCGGACTATTCCTATGAGTATCGGTAGTATCGGCAGTTTCGGATCGGAGTATCGTAGAATAGTATATAAATTAGTAGCGGATCAAAAGCCCCCTAGAAAATCCTCTAAAAACCCCCCTCACTCTAATCCGTAATTTAATGTTAATATTAATATTAATGTTAATATTAATGTTAATATTAACATTAAATACTAAAATTAACATTAAACTTAACATTAAAATTAATATTAACATTAACATTAACATTAATATAAAAAAATTAAAAAATAATAATATTAACATTAACATTAATATTAACATTAATATTAACATTAACATTAATATTAACATTAATATTAACATTAATATTATGAATTAGAGTGAGGGGTTTTTTAGGGGGTTTTCTAAGGGGGGCTTTTGATCCGCTCCCAAATTAGTATATATATAAACTTAGTATCAAGGTTAAAAGTATCGGTATCAGAATCGGTATCGGACTATTCCTATGAGTATTGGTATCGGCGATATCGGTAGTATCGGCGGTTTCGGATCGGAGTATCGTAGAATAGTATATAAATTAGTATATATATATATATAAACTTAGTATCAAGGTTCAAAGTATCGGTATCGGAATCGGTATCGGACTATTCCTATGAGTATTGGTATCGGCGATACCGGTAGTATCGGCGGTTTCGGATCGGAGTATCGTAGAATAGTATATAAATTAGTATATATATATATAAACTTAGTATCAAGGTTCAAAGTATCGGTTTCGAAATCGGTATCGGACTATTCCTATGAGTATTGGTATCAGCAATATCGGTAGTATCGGCGGTTTCGGATCGGAGTATCGTAGAATAGTATATAAATTAGTATATATATATAAACTTAGTATTAAGGTTCAAAGTATCGGTATCGAAATCGGTATCAGACTATTCCTATGAGTATTGGTATCGGCAATATCGATAATATCGGTGGTTTCGGATCGGAGTATCATATAGTAGTATATAAATTAGTATATATATATATATATATATATATATATATATATATATATATATATATATAAACTTAGTATCAAGATTTAAAGTATCGGTATCGGAATCGGTATCGGACTATTCCTATGAGTATTGGTATCGGCGATATCGGTAGTTTCGACGGTTTCGGATCGGAGTATCGTAGAAGGATATATATATATATATATATATATATATATATATATATATATATATATATATATATATATATATATATATAAAAGATATCTTAGTAGGCGGTTTCAGATCGGAGTATCAAAATCGGTGTCGGTATGGGTATCAGACTATTTTTATGAGTATCGATATTGATCGCTTAGGCGTCTAGGCGGTGTCTAGGCTGTAGGTAAGTGTTGAAAATTAAATTTAAGATATCAGTATAGAGTGAGTATCCTAGAAGGATATATATAAGATATCTTAGTAGTAGCTAGGTAAGTGTTGAAAATTAAATTTACTTATGCCAAGTCTTTTGGGCCTATCAGAGTTATAGTTTTTTTTTTGAAAATCTAGTATAATACTGATTACCTCAAAAGGCTTGCATAATTAAGAGTGTATAGAATGTATATCGTAGGCGGATGAGTGTATAGAGTGAGCCTCCCTACTTCCCTTCTTCTCATTCGGGTCATGAGGCATCCTATTCCGCATCATATGATATACATCTCAACCAAAGCATGGAGAAGTGTGAAAATATTAATATTAACCAAGGATTAGTATCGAAATCAGTATCACCATGAATCTCATAGCTTGTTCTGACAGAGCATAATATAAAACCAAACGTGAAGCAGAGCTTCATGGTGATACCGATTCTGATACCATGAGATTCATGGTGATACCAATTCCGATATCGATCCTTGGTTAATATTAATATTTTCATACTTCTATACTCGTTGGTAGAGATGGATATCATATGATGCGGAATAGGAGGCTGAGAGAGTCGAATGAGAAGCAGGAAAGTAGATGGGGGTCAGAGAGGGGGCCTTCTTGAGAAGCAGGAGAAGTAGAGCGACGAAGTATAGGGGGGTCGGTATCGGACTATATATTTTTAATTGTAATTCTGTTTACTTTGTCTTCCGATACCGATCCTTGTCGTAATAGACGTTACGAAGAAGTGGTGACTATGAGAGATCATTTGACCTGTAAGGATTTCGTACGTGATTACGGCCTGTGGTCATCGCAAGGTGAACTATATGCGGAAAGACATGATATGGTGTACGATGCGGATACTCCTCTATATCCTGATTGTGAGACTTATTTTGTACTGTCAGGCTATGTCGTTAATGGCTTCAAGTTTAAGGCAAGACTGCTGAGGGTCATTCACCGTTGGAGGTTGAAGTATCCGAAGAGGAAAACGAAATAGATGAAAGCGAAGATGAGGAGGAAGAAGAAGATGAGGACGCAGAGGACGTCTAATATTGTCATTTTCGTACAATAATGAATCTTCCATATTACACATCTAATATTGTCATTTTGTTTAATCCCTAATTAATCTCCATATTTCCATCAATTTTATCAGATGGCACCCAAGACCCGAGGACGTCGCTTGAGAGAGGCACAATGGCTGCTGAGGAGGTAGTGGCACCTCCTGCTGCTGAGGAGGTAGTGCCACCTCCTGCTGCTGAGTCGGTAGTGGTACCTACTGCTGAGGAGGTAGTGCCACCACCTCCTGCTGTGACGGAGGAGGTGGCACCAGGGGGCAGTTGTACCGGGTGTTCCAGTCATCAATCTCCTATGGATATTGAGCTTGCTGGCGTGGATCCTACTTATGCGAAGTGGCCGAGGAGGGAGATCTCTCTGCACGTACGTAGAGGACTATATATATATATATATATATATATATATATATATAATTTTTGACCGGATTTATTTTTGGTAGACTTATTTATGGGTTTTACTTGCATGGTTTTACAACTCTTGACGGATTTTTATTTTCTAGATATGGTTATTTTATAGACTTGGATGTTTTTGGATGCTATTACCTAGACTTTTATTATATAGAAATTCAACGGAGGGTTGCTCCGGGTCTCATTGATGTATGTTAGTTTATGTGATGTATTTGTGATAGATATTTGTATATTGGTGTGTGATGTATATTGGTTTGTTGGTTCATTGATGTATGTTGGTTTTTGTGATATATTTGTGATAGATATTTGTATATTGGTGTGTGAGGTATATTGGTTTGTGGGTTTGTGTGAGGTGTAATTCATATTATGATGTTCGATATTTTGGATGTTGTACGAACAGGGAATGCTGTATTTCATGTAATTTTTGTTAAAAATTTTCCAGTTAGCGACGGACTTGCGATGAAAGGTGACAGCTGAGCGACAGAATATTCCGTCACTAACTGTAGAATTTCTAGTTAGCGACGGATGTCCGCGGATTAACGACGGATTATTCGTCGACAAGGTTCTGAAAATATAAAGATTTCCAGAACCTAAGCGACGGATATTCCGTCGCTAAACCGTTGTTCTTCTATCGAGTATTAGCGACGGCTAGCGACGAATTTGCGTCAGATTTTTCGTATTAGAAACTCTATGATACGCAGTTACCGACAAATTATCGACGGACCTGTCCATCACTAAAAAGTAGTATCAAAAACTTTCTGATAATTAATTTGACGGCAATTCGTCGGCTAGCCATCGCTAAATGTTCGATCCTTGAAGACGGTAATCCGTCGCTAAGCAGTCGAATGGCGACAGAATAGCGACGAACTTTGTTTAGCGACGGGCTATTTTTTGACGGATTTTTTCAGCCAAATTTCGTTGGTTAGTCGTCGTTAAGTTGATTTACCGACGGATTAGCGACGGATATGGCAGTCGCTAATTTGATGTATTTTAGTAGTGGATGTGGGGGTTTCTGGATTGAAGGTGAAGTAGAGGAAATGAGAGAAACTGATGTAATGCCCCACTCCTAAAGGCGATGTCGGTTTACTAGATCAAGTAAGAAAAGTCTTTAGTAAGAGCTCATTTCCTGAGGCAGGAAATGTTTCATCATAGGTGAGTGGGCAAGACTTCGTTTTCTGATTCTTTCACGATTAACAAAGAACTCATAAAGAATGATTACATGCTTAAGATAATATATGAATACAAATAAAATAATTGTTTATCTACTTGTTAAATAAAGATAGAATAGTTGCCTAGACTCTTTATCGTATATGCTATTAAAAGAAAGAAAGAACGACTTCATGTTCATTTATCGTATGTTGTTAAATTATTGCTTTTTATACTTGTTAAAGGATTATTGTTAAACGATTTCTATATTACTTGATATAGAAGACAAAACAATTGCATAGACTCTTTATCATATGTTGTTAAATTGATATAATTGCATACTTGAATTATATAAACAATTGATAGATTGAAAGAGTTATATTTGTTATTCTATAGAAATAATGGAAACTATAGACTTGAGAAATATGCTTTATGACGTTGGAGTGGGTGAGATTCCCAACCTATGTGGAGAAGACCCCGGAGTGCGACGAGCGCCATCTGTGTGTCAGAGAAGCTCGGAAAGGTGACGAGGCCATTCGAAGACGAAGAAGAAGCTCGGGAGCTACCATAGTACATTCTGGAACAGGGGAGGCAGAGTTCTGGCCGAACTCTGCCTCCTTGGTTTCAAAACTATTTTGTCACCAAAACACAGAGTTCTGGCCGAACTCTGTGTCGACGGGTTGAGGCTAATTTTAGGGTATTTTTATACCGTTGGATCATATCCTACGGTCCAGGTTTTGCTACAGATTCGGGGTTTATACATGATTTTTTCTAACCCTAATCACAACACATGACCAATGAGAAAAATAGAGAGAAAAGAGACAAGAGTGCCATTGCAACTTTGGGAGAGAAGAATGAGGATCATGGCCGATTTTAAAGGAGGATCGTCTTTGGGTAATCTCTACTCGTCGTCTTTGTTCTTCGTAGCCTTATAATCAATTATTCTTGCTTCCACTAAGTTGTGGATATCCGTATTGGATCGAAAAAAGTTTGTAGAGGGTGTACCCCTTTATTTCATTATTGAAGGCTTCTCAAGGGTTGGACTCCGATCGTCCCGTGGTTTTTTTCTCGTAAGGGTTTTCTATGTCAAAAATTCTATGTGTCTGCGTGGATTGTGTTTGGTGTTTGGTTCGTGCGTTGTATTGCTCGGTTCTCTCACAGGTACTCTCTAGTTTGGGAAAATATTTTTGCGCTTCTTTTCCAACAATGTGGTATCGAAGCCAGGTTCTAGAATTCAGAAGGGTGTCAGGAGTTGACAGAAAAAACTAGAGAGAAGAGATGGACGCGAAGCCGGTGCGCATGGTGAACCTGAACGGCACTAACTATCATTATTGGCAGAGCAAGATAAAAGATTTGCCATTTGTCAAGAATCTACATCTGCCCGTATTTGCTTTCGGGCGACCAGTTGATAAATTCGAGGAGGACTGGAATTTCGAGCACATACAGGTGTACGGATATATCAGGCAGTTCGTTGACAAGAACGTGTACAACCACGTTACCAATATTGAGCACGTGAAGACATTATGGGATAAGCTAGAATCTTTGTACGCGAAGAAGACCGGGGTAAACAAGTTATTCCTGATCCGGGCGATGATGGATCTGCGGTACAAAGATGGGGTATCTATTACGGATCCCTTGAGTGATTTCCAGGGCGTGGTTGGCCAGCTATCTTCGATGGGAGTCAAGTTCGACGACGAGTGATTTCCACTACGTAGTTGACCAGCTATCTTCGATGGACCAGTTCGTGGTAGTGTTTATAGACCACATCTTGGCCTATAGCAAGAGTGAGGCGGAGCATGAGCAGCATCTCCGTATAGTTCTTCAGATTCTCAGGGAACACCAGTTGTACACGAAGTTCAGTAAGTACGAGTTTTGGCTTAATCGCATTTCGTACTGAGGTAATATCATCACCAGAGATGGAGTAAAAGTTGACCCCCAGAAGATAGTGGCTATAGAGACATGTCCAGTTCCCAGCACCATCGTAGTGGTTTACAGTTTTTTAGGATTGTCGGGCTATTACCGGCAATTCGTATCAGACTTTGCTACGATTTTAGCATCCTTGACTCAGTTGACCCGCAAGGATGTGCAGTTTGCTTGGACAACAGAGTGTCAAAGTTCATTTGAGAAGTTGAAGTGAGGATTAATGATGACCCCCATTCTCACTCTTCCAGATGGGAATGGAGGATTTTCAATTTATTGTGACGCTTCAGGCAGAGGATTGGGATGCGTATTGATGCAACATGGTAAGGTAGTAGCTTATGTGTCACGCCAGCTTCGTGACCATGAGAGGAATTGTCCTACCCATGACTTGGAGTTAGCAGCAGTAGTTTTTGCATTGAAGCTTTGGAGGCATTATTTATATGGAGATCGGGTAGAGATTTTCACCGACCACCAGAGTCTTAAGTATGTGTTTACTCAGAAGGATCTTAATATGCGTCAGCGAAGATGGCTAAAGCTACTGGTGGATTATGACATCAACCTGCAGTATCATCCCGGGAAGGCCAACGTAGTAGCAGATGTATTGAGCAGAAGAGCTGGAGTTTATTTCCTAACAGCGCAACCAGAATTGTTAGCCGATCTTTAGAAGATGGGGATAGAGATAGTTCTCCCTACCAATGTGGCATTGATGGCCAGCATGCAAGTTCAGTCCAGCATAGTTGAGAGGATCAAGATGGCACAATCAGTAGATTCTAAGCTTTAGCGGCTCAGAGTAGAGTGTGAAGCAGGACGGAGAACAGAGTTATGTATTCACGAAGATGGTACTCTCCGATATGGGAGGCATCTTTCTGTGCCCAGTGGTGATATTAGACATGAGATCATGGCAGAGGTTCATAGTTATCAGTATTCAATTCATCCCGGTGGCACGAAGATGTACCGAGACATCCGTCAGCATTTCTGGTGGAATAGCATGAAGAGGAAGATAGTCCGGTTTGTCTTTCGATGTTTAGTTTGCCAACAAGTTAAAGCTGAACATCAGAGACCAGCTGGACTTCTTTAACCTTTATCGATCCCAGAGTGAAAGTGGGAGCATATAACCATGGACTTTGTAACTGGGTTACCTAAATCCCCGGCTGGCAGGGATGCTATATGGGTTATTGTCGATCGTCTCACGAAGGTAGCTCATTTTCTTCCATCCAGAGTTGGTCAGTTGACGGTTCAGCTAGCAGAGATGTATCTCAGGCAGATTGTTAGATTGCATGGAGTGCCAGTTAGTATCATATATATCAGACAGAGATTCAAGATTCATATCGTACTTTTGATGGAGTCTTCAAAAGAGTTTGGGGACACGTCTCAAGTTCAGTTCAGCATATCATCCGCAGACAGATGGTCAGTCAGAATGCACGATTCAGACTCTTGAAGATATGTTGCGATCTTGTACGTTGGACTTTGTTGGTTCGTAGAAAGAACACCTGTACCTAATGGAGTTCTTCTATAACAACAGTTTCCAGGCCAGTATCCAGATGGCACCCTTTGAAGCAATGTATGGAAGGAAGTACAGATCTCTGTTAGCCTGGAATAATATAGGTAAAAGACAGATGCTTGGTCCAGAGATGATTACGCATACAATCGAGGTGGTCAGACAAGTCAGAGATCATCTTCGAGTTGCTCAAGATCGCCAGTACCATTGGGCCGATTCTTATCGGCATCCCCTTGAGTTTTCAGTTGGCGACCATGTGTTCCTTCGGATCTCGCCTACCTGTGGCGTCATTCGATTCGGCATACCGAAAAAGCTTAGTCCTAGATATATAGGGCCGTTTGACATTTTCGAGCGAGTAGGTGATTTGTCCTATCGCTTTGCTCTTCCACCATCGTTACGTGAGGTACATGACGTATTCCATGTATCCCAATTACGATAGTATATCCTAGATCCGAGCCATGTCCTTGATCATTCAGAATTTGTTGTTGGAACCAACCTTTCGTATGAGAAAAGTCCCGTATCCATATTGGACCGAAGAGAGAAGGTACTTAAGAACAAGACTATTAGTCTAGTCCGTGTTGCTTAGGGTTACCACTCTTTAGGTGAGTCAACATGGAAGCGTGAGGATGATATCCGCTCGCGATATCCACACCTGTTTGCCTCATAAGGTATAATGTCTTTCTTATGCCTTATGCTTTTAAATTTCTTGCTTGCACGAATGATTGCTTGATTGGTTGCTAGTCGTAGATGGCTTGTGCTTTAGTATAGCTTGCCCCGACATCTCTAGCCTCTTGATTAAATTTTGAGGACGGATTTCTTTAAGGTGGGTAGAGTTGTCACTCCCTTTTTTCGTTATACGTATTTTCAGTGTACGTATGCGAATTTTGACCCATATTTTGTTTACTATATTTCCGTATTTTTTTATTGCTTGCCTTGATGTATCTTGGCTAAGGTTGACCTTGGGTTGGGTTGGTCCAACTTGACTTGCTTTGGATGGCTTGGTTTGGTTTATTTTCATGGTTGGTTCAACATGTTGAACCATCCCCTCTTTTTATAAAACCTAACCACCCATTTCTCTCTCTTCATTACTTCCATTTATTTCTTCTCCTTCTTCTCCATTACTCTTCTACCAACCTAGAGAGCTTAGGCAAGTACAACTTGCTTCATGATGGATCTTTTATTTTATTGTTCTATCTTCTTCTCTATATGATTCTAAACATCTTTAGTACTTGGAGTTTTCGGTTTGAACGGATAAATTTTTGTAGATCTAAGTTTGTAGCCTTTTCGGTTTTCTTGGGTTTTGATCTACCAAACTTCATTATTTTCAAGTTTTGATTGTTCTATGTTGTAGAGAATTTAATTTTATTCAAAATGGACCTTTGAAAAGTTAGATTTTGACTTGTTTTGAGGAAGTTATGGCCAAAGGAAGATTTGGACATCTTCTATGTTCATATGTCCTGATTCTGGCAGGGACAATGAATAGTACTGGCCGCATAGCTGCATAGTGCCGTATAGTGTTGGCCGTATGGCTGTATAGTACCGCATAGTGCTGGCCGCATGGCTGCATAGTGCCGTAGAGTGCCAGTCCGCATGAATGCATAGTGCCGTATAGTGATGGCCGCATGGCTGCATAGTGCCGCATAGTGCTGGCCGCATAGCTTGTAACACCCAATTTTCCAAATGAGGGTAATCTTAAACTTTTGTAATTATAATCATTTATTTATTGATATTTATATCACATTATGAATTTTGGTGATTTTTAATCAATTTAAAACTGTTTTAAGTCATGACTTGTAATTTTGATGTGCTGCTAGTGAAACCCTAGAGACTGTATGACCTAGAGACTAACCATAACCAAGGAGGCCTAGCCATGTGATTAGGATGATTATTTGTGACTTTTTAGCCTAGGAATATTTTGGTCATTTTTGACTTATTTGATGAAAATGAATTTTGGATGATTATTATAGTGTTAATTATTTTATTAGAGACTAACCTAGTTTTGACCTAACCTAGATGCTAATGATGTTCATGGAGGCTTAGTTAGAGGGTTAGAGAGATTAGACAACCTAAGTTAGAATCTAATCTAGCTAGAATGACATTAGGAACTACACTTTGACTTAAAACAAGGAGCTATATAGAGCCTTCCCTTAAGGGGCCTTAAATTGACAAATAGGAAGCCTTTTTAGACCTTGTAACCCAAACCAAACCCTAAGGGCAGTCTTGTTCGGCCACAAGACCCCTTCTCCTTTGCTATTAATAGCTAACAAGCCTCCTTCTTCCCTCATTCATTACAAACCCTAACCCTAATTTGTGTTATTCCCCAATTTGCCTCCAACATCCAAATTGAGTCCAAATTTCTCAAAACGAATTACAATCTCTTCTCCTTGGAGAGAGGAAGCCTCTATTGCCTAGCTTGGGAGCATTTGGAGCAATTTGACCATTGGAACTTGGTGGAGATCTAGATCTAGAAGCTTTCATTGAGAATCTATCTCTCAATTGGTAAGAGCCCTCTAAACCCTTCAAATTTCTATTTTTTTGATATAGATGCATTCATTTAGGGTCCCTCTTACATTAGGAAGGAGTTGGGTCAATTTTGGATTCGTTTGATGTGCGTATCACGAGAGTATCGGATACGCACACCAAATGTTCGATGAAATGACTCTTAGGACTTTTGATTCTTAAAATTCAGATTTAACCTAGGGTTTATGTTGATAATATGTTGTGTTAGCTATGTTAGAATTATCTTGAGGTTCGGGATCTATTTGATAGATCAAACATGGTTTGGAAGGTGGTTTTTGTATTGCCCTGTCCTGTACACTGTGTGCAGACCATGTTGTTCTGTCCATATTACTTGTGCAGTCCCGTAGGTTCATTTTGTTGACACAAAATCACAGTCAACCAAATATTAATAAAATTGACTATATGATACTTGTGATAATTCAATACGACACATGAAGACTAAAGTCAGTACAAGCCAGACGACAGCTCGCACCTGCAATGCAACATATCTTTGAGTCTGTATTTTACAATTTTATTGAGTCTAAATTTATGTAAACTGAGCTGTGTTGAGCATCTGAGACTTAACCTATACCCATACCCCAAAATCATAAGCTCCACGCAAATCAAAATGAGCCAATTTACCCATTGACCCATTCTGTGCTCAGGAGACAGAGTTCGGGCCGAACTCTGCCTCCACACAGAATTCGGGCCGAACTCTGCCTCCAAAAAATTAGCACCCTAATTTTTAGGGTTGGCTGGTTGCAAGTTGTCCAACGGCCAAATTTTTGAATATTCCAACCAGAATTCTGGCCGAATTCTGCCTACCTAGTATCCTATAAATAGGCCATAAATTCTCTCATTTTCAATCATCCAATCTTCTCATCTCTTCTCTCTAAAGCTCTATACAAGCCATACCCTTCTTCATCTACTAGCCACAAGCTCCCTAAGCCTCAAGTGCTCAGTACTTTTCAGTTAGGAGTTTGTGCAAGAGTTCAAGAAGTCGCTTGAAAAATTTCAAGCATCGCCACTGCGATCTTTGTAAGAAGTTGACGTACTCTTCTGAAGAAAAGGCACGGGGTGTAACTACTATTTCACAAATAGTGGATTTAATCCTGAGCTAGAGTTCTCAGGCCTGGACTAGTCCTCCACGAGGAAACCAGGTTAAAAATCGGCTGTGTTTGCGTATGCTTTCTTGCTCCTTATTTATTTTCGTATTTACTCTGATTACTTTCAGTTTGTGAAAGAGTTTAATTTTTAATTGGCTATTATTGTTATAAACTCTATTCACCCCCTCTTGAGTTGCCATCTGTTCTTCAATTGGTATCAGAGCTCTGTTCTCTCTACAAGGACTAACATCCTAGAGCTGATCCATGGCAACCACACCATCCATGATTTCCAATCACGGTGAAGGGCAGTCCACTCATAGGCCTCCCCTATTTGATGGAACGAACTACACCTATTGGAAAACAAGGATGAGCTTTTATCTCAAGTCGCTAGACTTCGACCTGTGGACCATCATCATCGATGGTTACAAAAAGCCCTCCAGGATAGTTGTCAATGGTGATCTTGTTGAGAAACCACATGACAAATATTCTGACGAGGAGAAGAAACAGGCAAGTCTAGACGCGAGAGCTATTAATGCTTTATTCTGTGCTATAGACATGAATGAGTTCAACAGGGTCTCAATATGCACCACCGCTCATGAAGTATGGAGACTTCTAGAAGTGACGCATGAAGGAACCACCCAAGTCAAGGAGTCAAAAATAAGTCGTCTCACTCAAGAATATGAGGCTTTCAAGATGAAGCCAAATGAGACGATCACACAAATGATTATAAGATTCTTCGACATCATCAACCCCTTGTCTTCTCTCGACAAATAATATACAAATCACGAGAAGATCCGCAAGATACTTAGGGGGCTACCAAAGATTTGGAACCCTAAGTTGACAGCCATCATAGAAGGAAATGATCTCACAACTATGTCCATGGAGACTTTGATGGGAAAGCTGATGACTCATGAGCTTGACCTCAAAGACTTCGAAGAGCCTGCTCCTAAGGCTAAGGAGATCGCCGTCAAAGCTCACCGACGAAGGGCTGACCCCGAAGAGACGGATGACGACAACTCGGAAGGTGATGATGAAGCTCTCCTTGTCCGCAACTTCAAGAAATTTCTTCGCTTCAATTGAAGAAAGAAGGAACCACAAGAAGATGACGAAGAAGAGCCAACATGCTACGGTTGCAAGAAGACTGGACACATCCGAAAAGACTGTCCATTCTTAAAGAAGAGCAACCGTTATAAGAAACCACACAAGAAGGCTTCCTCAAAGAAATATGCCAACACAAGCATTTGGCATGAAAGCGAAGCTAGTGACTCCGAGGAAAAAAGGACTCTCCTCAAGATACTGCAAACGTGTGCCTAATAGCAACATCCGACAAGGTATCAAACGAAACTCTTGATGATTTCACTTTTGATGAACTTGGCGATGCTTTCACCGATTTACTTGATGACCACAAGAAAGTCATTGGTAAATATAAACATGCCAAGGAAAAGATCAAAAGTCATGAAGTCAAAATTCAAAGACTCTCTTTATTGCTTGATAACATTAGAGATACTTCACCAACGGAAGTCACAAATGAGGTGTCTAAGCTTAAATTAAGCCTTCATGATGCCGAAGCACGTATTGAACAACAAACACAAGAAATCACCGCACTCAACACGGAGCTTGCTGAAGAAAAGAGTAGACACAAGATTTCTATTACTAAGATATATGGTTTGAATGCTAATATTGATGAACTGCAGGCTGTCTCTAAGAAATTAGAGACTAGATTGGGAAAATATGTTGTTCAACCTCAAACCCAATCACATAAGACACACACAAAGCATGACACTACTCATACTAGTCAACCACGCCATCCACCTGCAGCACGTAATCATGCTTATATGTACACTCACTTTCATAAAGCACACAAACCACATGCACGTAGAAATAATTCTCATATGACACATAATCATCATGTTACACATAGATACAATCATCACTATGTTGCACCTAAACAAAATTACCATCATACTACTAATAGATATAAACATCATCCTGCAGCCACATATAGTCATCATCATGCTCCACACCACTCTTACCATGCTACATATAGACATTATCACCATGCTACTCCACACCACTCTACATATAGATATTATCACCATGCTACTCCACATCATTCTACATATAGACATCATCAACATGCTCCTAGCATAAATAGGAATGCTATCTGTACTTATTGTGGATTACATGGACACAATTCACCACAATGTAGAGTTAGAAGATTAGTAGATAGAAATATATATGCATGGTTTCCGAAAACTAACTTTTTAGGACCCTCAAGAACTTAGGTACCAAAGGTCACATCTACTCTTGATGTAGGTGGACCTTCCCTCCTCAACTAAGAGTAAGTGGATTCTCGATAGTGGATGCTCGCGACATATGACGGGAAACGCAAATCTTTTCGCATCACTATCGATGAAGAGAGAAGGATATATATCATTCGGCAACAACCTAAAAGGGTATATTATAGGTAATGGTATTATTGGACATCCTCCTTCTCCCGTAATAAAGGATGTCTGCCTAGTGACCGAGTTAAAGTATAACCTGCTCAGCATTAGTCATCTTGCTGACCATGGATATGATATTAACTTTGGACAAGATAAATGCTTTATTTATGATAGGTCAACGGGAGACATCGCTTTTGAAGGGATAAGAAAGGATAATATTTATATTTTCTATCTATCAAGAGATACTAACAGTATAGGTAGATGCCTATATGCTCACAAGGATGAAAGATTACTGTGGCACCAGCATCTTGGTCATGCCAATATGGATACTATATCCAGGCTAACGACTAAGAAGCTAGTTAGAGGCTTGCCCGACATCACATTCAAAAAGGACACTGTATGTGCTGAATGTGAATTAAATAAGGCAACCAAGTCCTTATTTCATTCCATAAACTCTGTAAGTACTACTAGACCCTTGCAATTACTTTATATGGATTTATTTGGCCCTAGTAGAGTAGCCAGTCTTGGTGGAAAACTCTATGCCTTTGTTATTATTGATGACTTTTCTACATTTACTTGGGTTTTCTTTCTTACAAATAAAAGTGATGCTATTTCAGTTTTCAAGATTTTTGTTAAGAAAGTTCAAAACGAAAAAGTCTACATGATTACTCGAATCCGAAGTGATCATGGAGGCGAATTCGAAAATACTGATTTTGAAAAGTTTTGTGATTCAAATGGTTTTGATCATGAGTTTTCTTGTCCAAGAACTCCTCAACAAAATAGTGTTATGGAGCGGAAGAATAGGACTCTTGGCGATATGGCTAGAGTCATGTTGAATAAGTTTTCACTTCCGAAATACTTTTGGGCTGAAGCTGTCAGCACAGCGTGCCATATTTTGAATAGGGTGCTTATTCGTCCTATTACGAAGAAAACACCCTATGAGCTTTGGTTTGGAAGAACCCCAAATGTTTCTTATTTTAGAGTTTTTGGTTGTAGATGTTTTATCCTTAACACCAAAGACAACTTAGGCAAATTTGATGTCAAAGCTGACGATGGTATATTCCTTGGCTATGCTGCCAAGAGCAAGGGATATAGAGTATTTAACAAACGCTCATTAATTATGGAAGAGTCTACAAATATGACTTTTGATGAAGATAACAGTGCAGCAGCTACTCTTGATGATGATGTTGAGCCATCAACTTCTACTCCAATGAATACCACTACCGAAATCAATTCTTTGGAGGGCTTGCCAAAGAAATTCTCTTTCAAGCCGTCACATCCAGAAAATTTGGTAATAGGTGAGATTTCACGCGGAGTAACTACGAGATCATCATTAAGAGACTCCATTGCTAGTACTGCCTTTATTTCACAAATTGAGCCAAAAAATATTTTAGAAGCTTTTAATTATGAATTTTGGATTTCTGCCATGCAAGAGGAACTCAACCAATTCGAGAGGAGCCAAGTATGGGAACTCGTTCCTAGACCGACAAATCATTCGATTATTGGAACCAAATGGGTTTTTAGAAACAAAATAAATGAAGATGGTTCAGTTACACGCAACAAAGCTCGTCTACTAGCTCAAGGATACAACCAAGAGGAAGGTATCGACTACGATGAGACGTATGCTCCTGTTGCGATATTAGAATCCATTCGGATGCTTTGTGTATTTGCTAATTTTCAAAATTTCAAATTATTTCAAATGGATGTTAAAAGTGCTTTCTTGAATTGATTTATTAAGGAGGAAGTTTATATAAAACAACCCCCTGGTTTTGAAAATCATAAATTTCTCGACCATATTTTTAAGCTGAAGAAAGCGCTATATGGCCTCAAACAAGCCCCTAGAGCTTGGTATGAACGACTAAGCAATTTCTTGCTTAAAAAAGGTTTTTCAAAAGGGAAAATTGACCCCACACTTTTCATAAAATCTTTCAAAGACACTATTCTCCTAGTACAAATATACGTTGATGATATTATATTTGGTTCTACTGATGAAACTCTCTGTCAAGATTTTGCCAAGTGTATACAGATCGAGTTTGAGATGAGCATGATGGGGGAGCTCAACTACTTTCTTGGACTACAAGTTAAACAAATATCAAATGGAACTTTCATCTGTTAGTCAAAGTATACAAAGGACATGCTGAAGAAATTTGACCTTGACATCGTCAAACCTATCAGCACTCCAATGGCCACTACAACTAAACTAGAACCAGATGAAAGCGGCAAACCTGTGGATCAACGTAAGTATCGAGGTATGATAGGCAGTCTACTTTATTTAATTGCTAGTCGTCCTGATATTATGTTTAGCGTTTGCCTGTGTGCTAGATATCAAGCTAATCCTAAGGAATCACACATGACCACTGTTAAGCGTATCTTTCGATACCTTAAGGGTACAGTTACAGTGGGCCTATGGTATCCCAAATCAACATCGTTTGACCTTATTGGTTACTCTGATGCTAATTTTGCTGGATGCAAGGTCGACCGTAAAAGTACAAGTGGCACGTGTCATTTATTAGGAAAGGCTCTAGTCTCTTGGTTTAGCAAGAAGCAAAATTCTGTCGCACTATCCACAACCGAAGCTGAATACATCGCAGCTGGGCGTTGTTGTGCACAAATTCTGTGGATGAAGCAAACCCTTGAAGACTACAACTTATCTTTTATGCACATTCCAATCTTTTGTGACAACACTAGTGCTATAAATCTCACTAAGAATCCCATATGTCACTCACGCACGAAACACATTGAAATACGTCACCACTTTTTGCGTGATCATCAGCAAAATGGCACTATTAACTTAGATTTTATTGACACTGATCATCGGCTAGCAGATTTCTTTACAAAACCATTATCCGAAGAGCGTTTTAATTTTCTCTGTCGTGAACTTGGAATTTTGGATGAAGCTGTTATTTATTAAAATAACCTGCATAAATATCGAGTATGTCTTGATTCTTTATGATGAAATTACTATGGGTACAAGCCGAAAGGGTCCTTCTGACAACAAGGCGTAAAAGCCTAAGCGACACGGTACACTAGTCCTCAGGACTACCGCTAGCTGGGATCCGGCCCCTGCTGCTAACCCATGGTAGCTTCAAAATATTGAATTATGGCATAATTCCTTGTTTATTACATGGTTTATTTTTATTTATCACATGCTACAATACAAAATTTTTCCAATTTCACTGTCATTCAGCGTTGATTATTTAACAAAGTCTTTCTAAATTTTATACATGTATCATATTCTCTTAGCCTCTCTCACTTCATCATTCTTTTACACTTAATTATTTCTTTTTGTCTCTCTCACCATTCTCCTTCATATTTTATCATCACATTGAGGTATATTTCAACATTTTTCCCCATCTCAATTTCCTCTATTGTCTCTATTATTTCATGGCTCCACGATTGTTCAATAGGGAGAAGAGACTTCAAACCGAGGGAGCGTCCTCTTCGAATGCTCCTCCCCGTGTCGAACCGCCCGTTGAACAACCCAATCAACCACCTATCCACCCGTTGTTCAACCTACCTCGTCCACTCGACCCCAATACGTATGACGACCGGATATTTGTATCACTTGACGCCTCCAATGCATGGTTTAGTAATTTTCGGACACGTCCGGTGTTTGCGGGTCATCCTATCAATTTTACTATTTTTTCTCAATATGATTCACTTTTCCATGATCTTTGTCTTGATGAACTTGTCACCACCAACTCGGTTATCTATCGCAATGCTATACAAATGTTCTATTGCAACCTAACTCATGATGATACACATATTTTTTTACGGGTTGCGGGCATTGATATTTCTTTCGATGATTTTGACTTGGCTGAACACCTTGAACTCCCGGAGCCAAACTCATAGGAAAAACTTGTTGAAGCTCGATCGTTTTAATTTCCCGATGGGTCTTCCCTCGAAAGCTTTAAGGACAACTTGTGTACCCCTAATACACGTCCTCGCAAGCTTTTGGCCAAGTTTCTCAATCCCTATTTTTATGAACTTCATCGGATTATTTTTAACACTATTCTATCCAAAGCGGGATCCACCGATGAGGTTACCTACTTTAAAATCTCGGCTTTGTATCATCTCCACTTTTATGTTCCATTTAATCTTCCATGTACCATGATGGACTGGATGATTAACGCTAGGAAGAAACCAAGATCCTTGGTTTATGCTCTTTATCTTCCTATGCTCTTTCGTGCTTTTCGCGTACCTCTTGATGAGTGCCAGTTCCTACCTGCCCCTGTCTTCCTCTCTAAGGCACGGCGGCTTCAGGCAAAAGTTGGCTCACCTGTTGTGTCCGAGCACTCAGACGATGAGCCCGATGCCCCTCCTCTTGGACAGGATCCTCCTCCTCCCCCTCCTGCTACTCTTGAGTCACTGCAGACTATGCTCCACGATCGATTCACCTTAGAGGATGATCGCTGGACTCAGCTTGACTACCGGACTACCTTGCAGATGAGTGCCATTAGCAACTCACTGTACGATATTCGGTACTCTATGTCCCGGCATCCTTCTATGCCTATTCCTATGGAGCGGGACCCTGCTCGCGATGGATATCGTATCGATGACCCTTGGGTTATCCGCTACTTGGATCCGGATGCGGCCTTTGTGGACCCTCGTCGTTCCTTCACTGATCCATCCGACGACGCTGGGCCTTCACGAGCTCGATGATGGATATGGATGTCTACTTGCTGCTGCTACTGAGGATCGTAGTTTATGTTTTCTACATTTTAGATTTTAGTTGATGTAGTTGCTTTTATGCACTTTGATTGTCGTAGACTTATTTTTTATTTGTGACTCTTGAGACATTCGGTAGTTTTATCAATTTTTATGCAATATCATTTATTAGTGTGCTTGCCAGTTATTATAATTTTTTTGATAAATGCCAAAAGGGGGAGAAATATTTGCTTTGCTATATTCATTATAGCATATTGCTTTGCTATATTCATTATAGCATATTTTCTATCATTATGTATATGTGCTTTGGGAAAAGAATGGACAACAGGAACAGAGCATTATTTACGGGGGAGCTATTGCTAGCTCGGTACTGATTACGAGGGAGCTACGCCATTGCTTTTAAATGTGTCCAGGTATGAATATTGAATATACAAATATCATTTTGTCAATTATCAATATGGGGGAGATTGTTGACACAAAATCACAGTCAACCAAATATTGATAGAATTGACTATATGATACTTGTGATAATTCAATACGACACATGAAGACTAAAGTCAGTACAAGCCAGACGACAGCTCGCACCTGCAATGCAACATATCTTTGAGTCTGTATTTTATAATTTTATTGAGTCTAGATTTATGTAAACTGAGCTTTGCTGAGCATCTGAGACTTAACCTATACCCATACCCCAAAATCATAAGCTCCACGCAAATCAAAATGAGCCAATTTACCCATTGACCCATTATGTGCTCTGGAGACAGAGTTTGGGCCGAACTCTGCCTCCACACAGAGTTCGGGCCGAACTCTGCCTCCTAAAAATTAGCACCCTAATTTTTAGGGTTGGCTGGTTGCAAGTTGTCCAACGGCCAAATTTTTGAATATTTCAACCAGAATTTTGGCCGAATTCTGCCTACCTAGTATCCTATAAATAGGCCATAAATTCTCTCATTTTCAATCATCCAATCTTCTCATCTCTTCTCTCTAAAGCTCTATACAAGCCATACCCTTCTTCATCTACTAGCCACAAGCTCCCTAAGCCTCAAGTGCTCAGTACTTTTCAGTTAGGAGTTTGTGCAAGAGTTCAAGAAGTCGCTTGGAAAATTCCAAGCATCGCCACTGCGATCTTTGTAAGAAGTTAACGTGCTCTTCTGAAGAAAAGGCACGGGATGTAACTACTATTTCACAAATAGTGGATTTAATCCAGAGCTAGAGTTCTCAGGCCTGGACTAGTCCTCCACGAGGGAAACCAGGTTAAAAATCGGCTGTGTTTGCGTATGCTTTCTTGCTCCTTATTTATTTCCGCATTTACTCCGATTACTTTCAGTTTGTGAAAGAGTTTAATTTTTAATTGGCTATTATTGTTATAAACTCTATTTACCTCCCTCTAGAGTTGCCATCTGTTCTTCACATTTGAGCAGCCTTAGTTTAGGTTCAGACCAAGTTTATATTGTCCTACATGTTGTGGTGTCCATTTCCCTAAAACTGGAGATGTATCTCTGTGTTCAGACCCTTTTTCCTCTCTTGAGCAGTCCATTGCAATATATTCAAGTCCTTAGCATGTGTAACAGTACTTGTTTTGAGTTTGCCTTGTTAGCTTAGCATTCAATTCTCTGCTGCATCCCTACCAAGTTCACTGCATCAAGCTAAAATCCTTTCACCTTGATGTATCCATCATATCCATACTCCACAGTCAGTCTCCTACATTCTCTATGTGCTAAACCATTTAGTTCATACTTTAGAAGGCTGTAGCAGTCCTCTCTATGACTTATGTTCAGGTAAGGTGAAGTGTCGAGAGGGGCTTGGCATCCAAATTGTTCAACCCCAGATCACTAATTGGTTCAATTATTAGAATATAGAAGTTCAGTCCCTCTTGGTAGCAGATAATGCATGTCCTGCACACCCATTCTTGTGCTGCACTCTCAATTAGCTTACTGCACTACACATTACCTCTTGCATCCTCACTTGTTCACTTCATTTCATTCATAACTGTCCTGCATCTTGAATAAGCCATTGAATACATTTGACTACAAACCCTTCACAGATGTCCTGCACATAATATACTGCCACATAACATTTTCTACCTTCATTTACTTTTCACTGCGTACTAGACTAAGCCATTACATGTCCTGCACTTCATACATACACTGCAAACCAAATTGTACTACTGCACTTTAACATTCATGCACCTCATGTCCAGACCTTCTTCCTATTCCATGTTCTATCCAACTAAATGTTCAAGTTGTTTCCTTAGATGCCCTGCCCGGCCTTCATGATGTAGTTGAGCTCCAATATGTACCTGTCCTGTACTCCATTAGAGTTCAGTATGCATGTGGGCTCTAGAGGTCAGTCCTAGTATATGTTATATTTTGGTTCAATCAAACCTTCTCCTTGAGTAGCAAGTGCACATTATCTGCCTTATGTCCTGCCCCTTTGAGCATTGACACACATCCATTGGTAAACTTCAGCTCATTACTTCCTTTGTCTAGGATTGGGTGTTAGATGTGCATGTATCATAGGATATGTTAGTGTAGTACCTAAGTCTAGATGTTAATTCAGTAGAGGTGAGTTCAGTTGGGTTTTGGGCAGGCAAGGGCCTTGCTCTGCATTACCTTGCAGAGTTTGATTGGCTTTGCAATGCCACAACAGCAGGCAGCAAGGTATGTTTTGGCCCTTTACATTGGGCTATTGGCCATTTAGCTCAAGGAGTTTAGAGACTTGTGGGTGGTATCAGTTAGAGAATTAGAGAGGGAAATGGCTTAGAGTTTAGGTAAGACCATGAGTTATGAAGGCAGGCCATTGGCAGTGGGCATGAACCCTGTAGGCAGCAGGGGATTAGGCCATGGTTTAGTGTCAGATATTGGTGTGGTGGCAGCTCACATGTTAGAGCAGTCTCTTTGTTTCAGTAGACCTAAGATACCATCTATAGTGTTATGTTCCCTTTTGGAACTTTGGTACAAACATAGTATATGCCGAGCCCATGATAGCAACAGTAGGAATATATGTGATATATATATATATATATATATATATATATATATATATATATATATATATATATATGATATAGGTTTTGTGTTATACCTTAGTATATGTGGTGGGTGGATTTGAGTAAGGATTATGAGTTTAGCCTTATGATAGAGCTTGATTAGGTAGTTAACTTTGACCTAGTTATTGACCCAGTAGCATGGTAGACTAGAGTTTGACCAAAATCTTAGTCAGTTGACCAATTAGCTAAATGTTGACCTAGTTTGACTAAAAGGTTGACCGAGAGTTGACCAAGTTTGACTTTGACCTAGATTGACCTAAAAATCATGTAGATTGCATCGTAAACTTTATTTACTTTATATTAAACACATTTTAACCCATATTGCTCTATTTAGGACATTGTGACTCCGGTGCAGACATCTGATATTACACTACTTTTTTCAGAGTATCAGGCACGTACATTCTCTGATAGTTATCTCATTTACTTGTCAATTACTGTACTTCAGTTCTAGTTAGTTCTATGTGATTCTCTGTTACAACACGTATGGATATTTCTGGATTCATGTATACGACACACATACCATCCTGTCTGGCCTCTATTACTAGAATAATTCTAGAATCATTACTGGTATCATCACGTTTGGCTGGACTCATCTCGATTCTCGTATCGAATTCTGGATTCACTTGTATACGGGGCAAGAAAATATTGAGTAAGACATGTAGATATACCCCAAATCTGGAATCTTCAAACTGGAATCTACTGGAAGCATAGCCATCCCTTGCCTGATCAGTGAGTGATGTGCCTGATACCTACAGTCGTTTACATGTCGATCTCGGTATTTTAAAATACACTGTTAGAATATAGCTGGTCTCACCTGGATTCTTGATTACTGACTAGAAGTATCTTGTACTGGATTCATCTTGTATTAGATTCGTCTCGTACTGGATTTACATTGGATTTACACTTGACTTATATTTACTGCCTGGACTTATCATGTTACTCTAGTTCAGCTAGAATCTTATTTTACAGTCTTCATTGCCATGATTCTTCTCTTGTTTTAGTTACCTTACTTACCTTGTATCTTAACTGTTTCTCTATACCATCACCTGAATATAAACTACCATGTTCATCAATAAAACTGTCTATAACTATTTTATAGTTCTCTGTTATTTACTTAGATTTTCTAGATGAGTTGTACTCGTTCCTGTCCTGACTGGACCTGTTGAAAATATTACAGATGATTTCCCTGAGGACAATTGCCCTACTTGCCTTGGAGCAGGAGATGGCTTAGCTACCTTTGGCCCCGACACTCAGCAGTGATCGGGAGACTAGCTAGTAGACTTGGTTTAGTTTTTATGTTTTAAAACTTGAATTGTAATAAGTTGAGATATCATTTTGTTTTGAGATTGTTTAAGATTATTATTATTTAATAGTTGGTTTTGTTGTTGTTATTTAGTCTTAGTTATAAATTTCTGTGTTATCATATCGTGCTTACACTGTGATTGAGATTTTATTATATCTATACTTGTCCTCCGTTCGGAGTTAAGATTTTGACAAGTACATTATATAATTGCGTGATTTGTTGTTTAGATAGTGACCGAGAACAGCGTTCTACCGCCGACACTGCGGCGTAGGCTGGACGTACCCACTTCTCGTGCCCCTACACTAGGTACAGGTCATGGCATAGCTGCATAGTGCTGGCCGCATGGTTGTATAGTGCCGATCCGCATAGCTGCATAGTGCCTGGCCACATAGTGCCAGTCCGCATAGATGCATAGTGCCGCGTAGTGCATATTCTGGCTATTTTATGCCCCATTTGGCTTATTTGTGGGTAGAATTTCTCCCAACTTCCAATATGATAGTTCTTTTTTTTGGCTTCAAGAATATGTTACTAGCTATTTTATGTAAGTTTCTCTCATTCATGATAATGTAAGGATAGAACATGATAGTGACATGTTAAGGCGCACTCTTAACAAGTAACAAGTAACATGACATGATAGTGGCCCGTCGTGGCACACTCTTGACAAGTAAACCTGACATGTAATCTTGAATGTTGTTACGATGGCTATCTTGACATACTGAGTAATAAATCGTCTTGACACTGTGGGTGATTGTTCTTGAATGTGCTTGTATAAGCTACCAGTCTCGTCTTGCATCATGTCTAGGACTTGCATTCCTGGTTACCACGGTCAGGGATTCATGTTGAATCTGACTAGGTTAATTACTAGATTGATCAAAGTAGCTCATATAGAGAGATATTTCCAGTTACAGGCGATCCCGTTATCCCGACCACACCTGATGGACTTGTAGCCTGCCGACGAGTAGGGCACATTTCCAGCCCACTGTTATGTGGGACACTTCTTGAAACAAGTAATATGCATACTGTCATGTGTTGCACTCAAAGTCACCTAATAATTCTTGATAACTCTTACATGAACCTCGTCTGGATAACCTGGATAGCTGTAGGGCTTGTGACTGTCGAAACATCTTATTGCATCTTACTAGTAACTAGGCTTGTGATAACCCTAGTTATTTAAAGTATCAAGTCGTACTCTTTGCTTGGCTGTAAATATTGGATGGAGTCCAATCCTGTCTAGTCTTGTCTAGATCCAGTACATGGCTATCTCAGGACATGCTTGCTTATGCTTCACACTTATAGCAATAAATAGCTAGAGACCCGGTTCTATTCAGGCGAAGGGTTACAACCCAGATCTTTGTTTGGTTTAAGGATTGTAATCTGGCTTCTGGAATAGTTCCTCGTCCTCTCGTCATTTGTTGCGTTATTTACATTTTATGTTTTCGTATTATTATTCTTGTTTATGTTCTGACATGCTGGTTTTAGTTCTTAAGTGAAGCCTCTCTTGTGGCACATGCTCTTTCTGGGGTCTGACCCAGCTGGTTTTGTATGGCCATATTTCGGAGCAGCACCCGAGGATCCCCCAGCCTTTCAGCCAGATGGTGAACACTAGACGTAACCCTGGCAACGAGTGGGTTTTATTTTGCTCTTCCACTCGATTGTAAATTATTCTTTTGAGGCGTTTAGCCGTCGAACAAGTGTTAGCTCGTGTTGAATACTTATATTTCTTGTCTGCCTAAGGGCTGTAACATGATTGACAAATCCTAGGGTTGATCATATATGACTAAAACTCTTGCTAGTCCTCGTATTTTGTACGACTAGTTTCATGATCATCTGTATATGAAATATATGGGACGCCTTACTATTGAATATCTGATGGTCTAACATCTTGTAACTATTATTACTTGCTTGAGATTGAGACACTAGGATTGTTTTTAACCATAGAAGACTGATGGCTTGTAGATAAACTCTCATACATCTAGACAGCCGTGACCGTATATCGAGATAAATTACACTTCTATATACGTAGCTAGCTGTATCTGTCCCCCGCTCTCCAGTATTCTGGTTCTGGGACGTGACACACTGCTTAGCTGGAAAGCAAAATAGGATGTCTTTCCAAAGTCATCCATGTTCAAGGAAGCCGACGTTGCCCGAGTTGATTCACTCGGATGTCTGTGGTCCTATGAAGTTAAAATCTATTGGTGGTGCTTCTTACTTTATAACTTTTATTGATGACTGTTCCAAGAAGGTTTGGGTCTATGTCTTAAAGACCAAGGATCAGGTTGCCCACTTTCAAAGAGTTTCAGGCCTATATTGAAAAAGAGACGGGCAAAAAGTTATTATGTGTTCGGTCCGACAACGACGGTAAATAAATTGGTCCCTTTGATGCTTATTACAGAGAGCAAGGGATACGACACCAGAAGACTCCGTCCAAGACACCTCAGCTCAATGGTGTAGCGGAGCACATGAACAGGACACTGATGGAGAGGGTGTGGTGTTTTCTGTCATAAGCAAATTTGCTAGGCAGTTATTGGGGTGAGGCTCTTCTCACAGCTGCTTATGTTATTAATTTATCTCCTAGTGCTTCTTTGCAGGGTGATGTGCCTAACAAAGTATGGTTATGCTTCCCCCAACCTTTTCAGTATTGAATCTCACTTTCTTCTATCACCAACCATGGAATGTTCAGATTCTGTCCTACAGTTATTATATCAGTCCATAGGCTTTTCCTCATTGACTGTAGGTTATGACCGAATTCAAGAATGCCCGTCGTACTTCCTTTGACTACTCTGAGATATGGTAGAAAAATGTGGTTATGGTGGAGAGTGGGGAGTGAAAAACCAATGTTGCAGAGAACGACCGCATTACAGCTCGATCCGCTCTTGTTCCTGTAGAGGAATGTGGAACAAGGATTCTCACAAGTATAGAATGGAATGCCTCTTGTTTGGTCTAGGTCTCTTCCTTGCCACTCTCATTTCAATCCATGATCAATGTGGCAGGGTCAGTTTCTTGACTTGCTCGGTATCAGGCTTTGCTCACTCACAAGGTACTACTAAAATACAACGATTTAGCGATGGCCGGATCCATCGGAAATCCGTCGGTAATTCATATTACCGACGAATTTTCGACGGATACGGGCTGAAAAAATCCGTTGGGAATAACCTCGTCTCTAAAACAAGCTCGTCGCTAGTCTGCCGCTCTGCGACTAATTAGCGACGAATTTTCGTTGGCAAAATAAAAACTTTTAGCGACGGCAAGCCGATGGCTTCCCGTCAACTTCGACTGTTTAAATCTTTAATATATTCATATAATTAGCGACGGATACTACGTCGCCAAATCGTCGCTAACCGCGTATCAGAGGGTTTCTGATACGCAATATCCGTCGCTAAAGCGTCGCTAACCTCGACGGATTAGCGGCGGAGTAGCGACGGATAATACGTTGCCACGCTTATGGAAATCTTCCATATTTCCAGAACATGAGCGACGGGAAATCCGTCGCCATTTCGTCGCTTAGCGACGGATAATCCGTCGCTAAGCTGTCGCTATTTCGTATTCATACAATTAGCGATGGGTTACTTTGTCGCTACGCTGTCGCGAGGCCGTCGCTAAATACACGATCTCGTCGGGTTAGCGATGATTTGGCGACGGATAATCCGTCGCCACTCTTCTGGAAATCTTCTATATTTCCAGAACATGAGCGACGGGTATTCCGTCGCCATTCCGTCGCTCATCTGTCGCTATTTTGTATTCATACAATTAGCGACGGATAGCTGGTCGCGAAGCTGTCGTAAGACCGTCGCTAAATACTCTACCTCGTCGGATTAGCGACGATTTGGCGACGGATAATCCGTCGCCACGCTTCTGGATGTCTTCCATATTTCCAGAATATGAGCGACGGGATGTTCGTCGCCATCCCGTAGCAAATTATTTCCAGAAACAGGCCGACGGATAATCCGTCTGGCAACCGTCGCTATCTGCAAAAGTTAGTCGATAACCCAACGGTAATCCGTCGCTACCTGCAAAATTCCGTCGGCAACCCGTCGATAATCCGTCACTAACTGCAATATTTTTGAAAAAAATTGGCAGGAAAGAGACTATTCCCTGTAACATAACATATTCAGCATCCACCATACACAAATTTAACATATCCGACATCCAATATATCCAACAAATATCCATATTGACAACACAATATCTCCAAACATCCAATATATCACAACATACACAAAAAATATCCAACACAATGACCAACAAACATAAACAAAATATCCAAAAATTTGTGGCAGATCCAAATGTCTAAATGTCCAAAAGCATAAACAAAATCACTGAGAAGGAGGAGGTGGATCGTCTCGTGCTCTCTCCTTCGCTCTGCGTATATAATCCTCCACCATATGTGGCGGCACTTGGGACAAGACGTGGTCTGGAAGCGAGCGTAGCTGCTCCGACGATATCATGTCAAGGAGTGCCACGATAGTAGCATCCGGTACCAGGCGGGCCTCTGAAAAGCGGTCAAAAGAAAGCCGTCCGGAACAAGAAGGACCAGGTCGATCCGAAGCACCGGCAGCAGCAGTAGACGGAGCGGCAGCAGACGGACCAGGAGCAGACGGATCGGAAGCAGAAGAAGGATGCAGATAGTGCCCCAGCACTATCGACCGCAAATCTGACACCGCCGTGGCGAGAGTCGCAAGCTGCGTCCTCACATCGTCTGCGGGGGGCGCGGGAGGAGGCGGAGACGGTGGATATCTCGGAGTCGACGTCTGCAAAAAATTTGCCACGGAACCTAAGCCGTACAGGCGCCCTTTCCTAAAGCCGCCGACGGATTCTATGAACACGTCGTCGTAATGAACGGCCATAGAAGAGGGCGTCTGGGTGGACGTCGTTTTGCCGACATTCTCGGTAGGGGGCTCAATCCGACGTAGTGCCTCACGATACACAGCCTATCCAATGAATGTGTTTATACTATAACTTTTCTAAGTTATAATCTAAATCCTATGTTTTCCTAAGTTATAGTTTTAATCGTAAGTTTACCTAATTAAGTTATAGTTATAATTTCCTATGTTTCCCTAAGTTATAGTTATAATCATGAACATAAGTACTTACATCAGGCTCCTGGGCTCTCGCGTCGACAAAGCTTCCGTCCTTCCGCCACTTGTGCATATGCACGAATACGTCGTGAGCGGTGACCGCCTCCGCCTCTCTCTCCTCCTTCACTGCCTGTTGGGCCTGCATACGTAGAATTTAATTAACTTCGTATATTAATAGTACCGAATTAAATAGTGGAATGAATTTGCGGTATCTCACCAAATCTGCATGCGTCCGTGCGTGGGGCCTTGATCCCCCCGTATGCAGACCTGCGGCCTGTCTATTCGCCTTGGCTTTCTCTAATTTTTCCTTGTATTGAGGAGTATCCATCTTCTCCAATATCTGCTCATAGTACTCCGCCCGGATCCAGTCCTTCTTCGTATGCGCCGTACGAAGGTCGTACACCGCATCCCGTATCTTCTTTCCGGCGGCGGCTTTGTAGGTCCTGCGGATCACCTCCTCGCGATGGAGGGGCCACCAGAATTTCCTCTGACACACAAATTCAAATATCACATAATTAAAAAAATTAATAAATTAAAGAATAATTAATAATTAACCAAAAGATATATACCCTTATCTCGTCGAGCCAGACGTACTGCCTGTCCTGAGGCACTTCAGAAAAATTGAGGTAGGGGCCATGGTAGTTTTTTCGGATAGTGCACCCTAAACTCCGGGAAACATCCCACGGAAAAAATCTATAAAAAGCAACGACTGGATTATTGACTTGAATAAATGAAACAAATTTAATAAATTAACTTAAATTTACTTATGATTCACCCACGGGCCATATCTTTCGTCGGAACTCGCCCGTCGGCCTCTCTGGTGGCGTCGGAGGATCCGAGGGTCCGCACATGTACTCTCCAGTAACAGGATGAAACTGAATCCGGGGGTACTCCGGGGCCCACCATGCAGTAACTGCTGGGTCCGCTGCTGCATCTGCTGATGCATCCACTTGTGCATCCGGTGGCGGAACGGATCCGCTAGCGGATGGAGGAACGGATCCACTAGCGGATGGAGTCGCAGGCCTCGACGAAGATGACAGTGGCACCAAGATAGATTGACGACGGGAAGAGTCTGTGCCCGGGCTCTCCAGGTCGGGATCGGAGGTCACATCCGGGGAAGATGTTTGGCGACCACGACCGCCACCACCACGCCTATGCCCACGACCACCACCACCACTACCACCACCACCATGGCCAGCACCACCAGTACGAGTGCTCGCAACCATGTCCTGTAAATAGAACACATAAACATAATTAATAATATAAAAGTATAAATGAATATAAAACTAAACTAAAATATATATACCAGCAATAGGGCGACGAGTGCCAGCTAGAGGAGTAGGACTAGGAGTGCCATCTGCAAAAAGAAAATTATACAATAAGTAGATGATCGAACGACAAAAACATGAACTGAAAGAAGAACACAGAAGTTTAATTTAAAATGAATCGTCCTCGTCAGTGGCCTCGGCCTCGACAAAAACATGAACTAAAATATACCGATATTTAATCATCGTCATCGTCCTCGTCTTCATTCTCATCATCATCCTCATCCTCATCGTCGACTTCATCTGTATCCTCATCCTCATCAAGTTCTTCTTCTTCTTCTTCTTCTTATTCTTCTTCTTCTTCTTCTTCTTCTTCTTCTTCTTCTTCTTCAGTCTCAATACTTGGGACAAGACGCCTCTTTCTATCCTGGTTGACATCTAAGTCTTGTATATCAACCTCTTCCTCCCCTCTATTTTCCTCAGCAGGAGATATATCAACCTCTAATTCAACATCCATGGTATCCGACCGTTGTCCCAAGTATTGGGGCTTTTCGATCTCGTCATCTTGGTATACCGGATCTCCAACGTTGAATGTAATTCTAGATTTAATCTTGCATACTGCCCACCAGTCAAATCGATCTCTACGATACCTTGGGTAGCTTGTATAGTAGACTTGAACATCCTGACTTGCTATCATAAACGTGTCGGATCCTCTATACCTCCTGCGATAATTTATATCGACGAATCCAAATTGTTTATCGATTCTCCAACCGATATTTGGTGTCGTATCGAACCACTCACATTTGAACATCATAATATGTATATCAAATGGGGCACTATATTGTAAATCTACAATATCCCGAAGCACTCCATAATAGTCAAAGTCTGGCTCGTCGTCATAGATGGTGCCTCTTATGCAAACACCAGAATCCTTAGTACTGAAGTTGTCATTGACAAATTCGACATTTATAGCATGCTGAGTTGCCCTAAACTTGAAGCCATTAACGACATAGCCTGGCCAAGTCTTCGCATGCTTCTTCGGTCCCAATGCCAAATAACGAATGCTCTCATTTGTGAGTGTTGTTTCAGGCAATAAAACCTGTAAACAAATAATGATAATTTAAATGTTTTACTTGCATATATTTTAATGGTAGCCGTATAACATATTATCTCAGTTACTTACGTATTTTTGAAACCAGGTCAGAAAGGTACAATCAACCTCTCTTTGAAGTCCCTCATCGGTAATATCGGGTGTCCTTATTTTGACTTCATCTCTAAATACACTGTTAGAGAGAATAAAAATAAGTGTAGTCACTTACTTCACCAAATTAGAGATTATAACGAGGTGTAGTCACTTACTTCTCCAAATCTTTCACTTCTTGTATGTCATAATTTAACAATACATATCGGTGTGCGGCATCAAACTCATCGTCAGTCAACCACCGATTCTTACTAGCCCCAATAGGCTTGTCCCTTAAATTGAATATACCTCCATCCTCAATGTCTTCGTCATTCCTTTGAGGTCTATTTCGATTTGTCTCGACATGAGTATCGAAATAAATGGAGCAGAAGTTTAACACCTCCTCGATAAGATATGCTTCGTATATCGAAGCCTCTATATGAGCCTTGTTGCCAACTTTCTTCTTTAGATGGTGTAGGTACCTAGAAAGACAAATTATCTTGAAAATTGACAATGAATTATAAAATTCCATTTAAATTATATCAATTTTTATTTACCTTTCAAAGGGGTACATCCATCGATAATGAACAGATGCACCGACACGGGCTACGTATGGTAGATGAATCGGTAGATGCTCCATGCTGTCGAAAAAGTTCGGTGGAAATATTTCTCTAACTTGCAAATTGTTAAGACAATCTTCTCCTCAAGTTGTACCATATGTTACACCGTCAGCTTAGTTGAACAGATATCCCTGAAGAATGTAGACAGCTCGGCCAACGGAACCCATACAGCAAAAGGTAACAACTCTTTCAAAGCAATGGACAGTAATCTTTCCATAAACACGTGGCAGTCGTGACTTTTCATTCCTGTTAGCTTGCGTTCATTGAGATCAACGCATCTAGAAAAATTTGACACATAGCCGTCGGGAAATCTTAAAATAGATATCCACTTGCAGATTATTAATCTATCTTCTTTGCTCAATGTATATGGCGCTATAGGCTTACTTAATTATCCACCAGCTGCCCTTTCTATCAAGTTTAGATCATGACGTTTGCATATCTCAGCCATGTCTTATCTTTCTTTTAGATTGTCCTTCATATTTCCTTTAATATCTATGTCGGTATTGAAGACATTATCGAACACATTCTTTTCGATATGCATGACATCAAGATTATGCCTTATAAGATTATCTTTCCAATAAGGCAAGTCCCAGAAAATACTTCGTTTGGTCCAGTTATGGCTATGACCGAACCCCTCGATACGATTGTTCGATGGATCTTCCATTGCGGTAGGCAATTCCTTTATAACTTCCCAAATATCGTATCCCGACAATCTGGCAGAAGGATCAAGAAATTCTTGTTTTCCAGATCTGAACGCGCCCTTGTTCTTTCGCCAAGGATGGCTCACGGGCAGAAATTGACGGTGACAGTCAAAGAAAAAAGTTTTTCCTCCATGCCTAAGGCGGAAAGCCTTACTATTTTCCATGCATATCGGACAAGACATGTTGCCGTGCGTACTCCATCCCGACAGCATACCGTATCCTGAAAAATTATTGATTGTCCACATGAGTGAAGCTCTCATCTGAAAGTTCTATTTCCTGGAAATATCATACGTCGTGACGTCGATCTCCCACAGCTGTTTTAGCTCATCCACCAACGGCTGTAAATATATATCAATGTTCTTCGTCGGATTTTTGGGACCGGGTATGATAGCTGTCAAGAACATATAAGGAGTCTTCATACACATCCATGGTGGCAGATTATAAGGGGTAAGAATGACCGGCCAGCATGAGTATTGAGATTTCGACTGTCCGAAAGGGGCGAAGCCATCAGAACATAGCGCAAGGCGTACATTTCTAGGCTCTGCAGCAAAATCTGGATGACACAAATTAAAATGTTTCCACGTCTCTCCATCCGAAGGATGTGACAATTCTCCTTCATCCTTTATGCGTTCTTCGCTGTACCACGTCATGTGTTCCGTTGTATTCAGAGACATATACATCATCTGCAAGCGCTTCGTGATCGACAAGTAATGCATATACTTGTAAGGACGTCGTTTTCTAGTTGACTTTCTTTTTTCCTGCACTGGCTTGTAATAATTCGTATTACAGAAGCTGCAACTTTCTGATACGCAATTATCTTTGTAGTACAACATGCATCCGTTGCGACAACAATCTATCTTCTTGTACCCCAGTCCCAGTTGTCGGACCATCATCTTTAACTTATAGAAGTTTTTTGGGAGCTCTTTTGATTCCTTCGGTAACACCTCGTTGATTAGTTGTGTGATCCGATCATAGCAAGCTTATGGCAAGTTAAAATTAGACTTTATATTCAGCAACCGCATCGTCACTGACAGTACGGAATGAGTCTCACAACCAGGATATAGAGGAGTATCTGTATCCTGAAATATATCATAGAACTCTTTCGCCTCGGGATTAGGATCCTCCAGATCAAAATTAGGCCCTTCCGCATCATACACCATATCTCGTGCAAAGTTCTGCACGTCTCCATAATCAACAGAGCATCCGTCGTCTTCGAGGACATCCATTGCAGCATTATCATCAAAAACATAAGTACCAGCTTCCGCCGCCTGTCTTTCCGAATATAATTCACCTTGCGATGACCACAAGCCGTAATCACATACGAAATCTTTACGGGTCAAATGATCTCTCACAGTCACCACTTCTTCGTAACGTCTATCTCTCACAGTCCTCAATTTGGATGTAAAAATCTATATCGTAAGACAAACTAAACATAAGAATCGCCCGATACTTTAAACCATCCTCATAAGAATAGTCCGATACTCCGATCGGTATCGATATCGGCCGATACTTTAATAAATTATTAATATTAATAATTTATTAATACCTATTTGTTTTTTGATACCAAAAAATTTGATACTCCGATCCGAAACCACCGATATTACCGATACCCCCGATGTCGATACTCATAGGGATAGTCCGATACCGATACCGGGACATGCCAAACTGTATCAGTATCGAACAGTATCGGATCGGTATCGGTCAGTATCGGAGCGGGACATGCCAAATTGTACCGGTATCGGTCAGTATTGGTCCGATACCGATTTTGATTCCGATACCGATTCCGATACCCCCTCCCCCTATCCGATACTCATAGGATTGGTCCGATCTGAAACCACCTATACCCCCTCCCCCGATCCGATACTCCGATTCGAAACCATCGAAACTCATAGGAATGGTCCGATCCGAAACCATCGATACCCTCCCCACCCCCTCCCCTATCCCGTCGGACAGCAAACCACCCTCCCCCTTCCACCCCCCCGATAGCAAACCCCCACCCCACCCCCTACCCCCCGTCAGCAAACACCCACCCCCCTCCCCCTCACCCCCCGACAACAAACCCTAAACCTTACCCCTGTCCCCCGCACCGTACCCAAAACCATCCACCCCCCGCCACCTCCCTCCCCCCATCAATGCCGGCCCCCGCGACAGCCGACCTACCCCCCATGACCCAAAACCCTACCCCTGCCCCAAAACCCTAAACCCTACCCTGCCCTCCGCCCTCAACAACCTCCCCTCCGCCCCCACTTCCTTCCCCCTACCTCGTCGGCCCCAGCGACAGCCGACCCCCCACTAACCTGAAACCCTATATATTATGCTAAACAGAGAGAGAGAGAGAGAGGAAGAGAGAGAGCAAGAGCATACCTAAGAGAGAGAGATATCCCATCGGAGAGAGCTTCGTCGGAGAATGTGACCCGTCGGAGAGAGCTCGCCGGAGAAAGAGAGAGAGAGAGAGATGGGGAAAGAGAGAGTTTTTTGGGGGGAATGAAAAATTTTCCCCCGTCGGTTCAATTTAAGTTAGGTTACAGTATTTAGCGACGAATTACCGACGAATTTATCCGTCGGTAGATAGTCGCTAAATACCCACTAGATTACTGACGAAAAAGTCCGTCGCTAGATAGACGCTAATTTAGCACGCTATTTTTTTACAGATTTTGTCGCCACATTGTTCGATATATTAGCGACGGACTTGAATCCGTCGCTAAAGTTTCGTCAAACGAGCGACGGATGTGCGACTGATTTTGATGCAAAAAAACTAAAAAAATTATCCATTACTTTCTGACGGTAGCCCGTCACAAGGTAGTCGCGAGGCCGTCGCTATGGCCGACGGATACTTTTCGTCGCTAATCGTCCGTCGCCAAATTGCTGTATTTTAGTAGTGGTACGGAAAAGAGCCATCATACAATCACCTGTGAGTGTTTGGTTGTAATGCCTTCGTGCTTGTACCGAAGGACGAGATGTCCAAACTTGAGCCGAAGACGAGGCGGTACGTCTTTGTCGGCTACGGTCGGGATAAGTTTGGCTATAGACTCTACGACCCAGTGGAAAGAAAGCTCTACAAAAGTATGGACGTGGTATTCGTCGAGGATCAGACCATGACCAACACTCAGGATTCTGAGACACCTTCTGAGGCTGAGGAATTGCCTGATTTAGAGTCATTTCGCTTCGAGCAGTTTCCAGAGGACATCGCATAGGATCCAGTTATAGGGAAGCCAGTACATGGAGTTGCTCCCAACCTTGATCATCAGCCTGTTGATGGTGGTCAGGGTATCCTGCAGGAGGATGAGCATACCGGAAAGACAGTTCCTGAAGGGAAAAAGGCTGTTGGTATACAGCCAGCACCAGTAGCTCCATTGAGAAGGAGCGACAGAGAGCGCCGACCATCTACGAGATACTCACCGGGTGAGTATGTACTGCTGACTGACGGAGGAGAGCCCAAACACAGGCAGGAGTGGATACAGGCTATACAGGAGGAGGTGGGTTCCTTACACGCCAATTCTACTTACGAGCTGGTGTGGTTGCCAAAGAAAAAGAAGGCTTTGAAGAATCGATGGGTGTTCAGAGTGAAGCAGACAGATGATGCTACTCGCCCTCGATACAAAACGAGGCTGGTAGTTAAAGGCTATGGTCAGTGGAAAGGTATAAATTATGATGAGATCTTTTTGCCAGTCGTTAAGCAGTCGTCTATTCGGGTGGTGCTAGCATTGGCAGTCAGTTTCGACTTGGAGGTTGAGCAGATGGACGTGAAGAAGGCATTCCTCTACGGTGATCTTGAGGATGAGTTATACATGGAGTAGCCAGAGGAATTCTGTGAGAAGGGCAAGTCATATTTGGTCTGCCAGTTGAAAAAATGCTTGTATGGTCTGAAACAGGCTCCGAGGCAGTGGTACAGGAAGTTCGAGTCGTTTATGGGAGAGCATGGTTATGCACGGACGACGTCGGACCATTGTGTATTTGTGAGGTACTTTGCCGTTGATGATTTTATTATTTTATTGCTCTATATTGATGACATGCTATTAGTGGATCGAAATGACACTAGGATAGCGGAGTTGAAGTTCCAACTGGGCACGGCCTTCCCTATGAAGGATTTGGATGCAGTAAAGACTATTCTTGGAATAAAGATCAGCCGAGAGAGATAGAGTCCAAGCTGCTATACTTGTCCCAAAAGAAGTATATTCACCGGGTACTTCAGCATTTCGGGATGGACGGGTCGAAGAAAGTGAGTTGTCCCCTTGCGGCCCACTTTAAGCTCACTGAGGAGTAGTGTCCATCTACCGAGTACGAAAAAGAAGTTATGGAGGAGGTTCCATATGCCTCAGCTATAGGAAGTCTTATGTATGCTATGGTGTGTACGAGGCCAGACATCTCTCATGTAGTTGACAAAGTTAGCAGGTATCTTTCAAATCCTGGAAGGGTACATTGGAGTGTGGTTAAGTGGATTCTATGATACCTTTAGGGCACTGTCGATTGGAGACTTTCTTTTGGTGGAGACGAGCCAGAGCTGGTTGGATATACCGACACTGATATGGCTGGAGATATAGACACGAGGCGATCGACTTTGGGCTATGTGATGATATTTGCTGGAGGAGCGGTATCGTGGCAGTCGCAGTTGCAGAAGTGTGTTGCCTTGTCGACGACAGAGGCAGAGTATATTACGGTGACAGAGGCTTGCAAGGAGATGATGTGGATAAAAAAGTTGTTACAGGAAATAGGGCTGAAGCAAGAGAAGTATACTTTGCTTTGCAACAGTCAGAGTGCTATTCACCTTGTGAAGAATCAGACCTTTCATAGCCGGTCCAAGCACATCGAGACTCGGTATCATTGGATACGGGATGTGGTTGAAAAGAAGGACACGGAGCTTGAGAAGGTTCATACAGATGATAACGGAGCAGATATGTTCACCAAGATTCTACCAAGGAGAAAGTTTGAGTTCTGCAAGCAGATCATCGGGATGACGACCTCCTTCACATAGTTGTGGAGGGGAGAAATATTGGAGTGGGTGGGGTTCCCAAACTATATGGAGAAGACTCCGGAGTGCGATGAGCGCCATCTGTGTCTCAGAGAAGCTCGGGGAGGTGACGAGGCCATTCGGAGATGAAGAAGAAGCTCGGGAGATACCTGAGTAAATTCTAGAACAGGGAAGGCAGAGTTCGGGCCGAACTCTGCCCCAGGCAGGGTTCTGGCCGAACTATGTTCTCTTGGTTCCAGAACTGTTCTGTCACCAACGGGCTGAGGCTGATTTTAGGGTATTTTTATACCGTTGGATCATATCCTACGGTCTAGGTTTTGCTGCAGATTATAAGATTTATAAATGGTTTTTCCTAACCCTAATCACAACACAACATTGAGGAAAATAGAGAGAAAAGAGGCAAGTGTGCCATTTTAACTTTGGGAGAGAAGAAGGAGGATTGAAGGCCATTTTCGAAGGAGGATCGTGTTCGGGTAATCTCTACTCATCGTCTTTGTTCTTTGTAGCCTTGTAATCAATTATTCTTGCTTCCAAGTGTTGTGGGGTACTGTATTGGATCGAGAGAAGTTTGTAGAGGGTGTAATCCTTTATTTTATTAGTGAAGGCTTCTCAAGGGTTGGACTCCGATCGTCCCGTGGTTTTTTCCCGTAAGGGTTTTCCACGTCAAAAATTCTTTGTCTGTGTGGATTGTGTTTGGTGTTTGGTTCGTGCATTGTATTGCTCGGTTCTCTCGCAGGTACTCTGTAGTTAGGGAAAAGGTTTTATCGCTTCTTTTCCAACATATGAGACATAATTGTTATATGAAAGTGTTATTGTTATAATATAATTGTGTAAGAAAGAACGGAAGAATACAACTTTTCCGTCAGAATGAGAGAAATGAAGAATAGAGCTATGACTCTATGTTTTGAAAGAAAGATATAAATGTTTTTTTGACATTTACTTACTGCCAAGATTACAAGTCACTCAAGCTCACTCTTCTCACATTACAGGTCGCTCAGCTCTCTCTCATCTCTCAATACAAGTCTTGAACCAGCGGATGCTTCGGAAGGTGACATCCATACATTATGTCCCGTATAAGTCTTGACTCCACGCAGCTGTACGCTATGAATCGCCAAGGAACTCCGTGTCTCGACGCATCTAAGCAAGGTCTGCACCACGAGCTTCTACCTGTGCCTGTACAAGAAAACTGTGTGGGTGTCAGTACTCAACTGTACTGGTGGAATGAGCTTCTCGTCCACCCATACAAAACCGACACATTCATTTACTTTGTGCAACATAACCCTCTTGATTGTCTTTCTACTCTTGTCTTATGATCAGTTTTAAGACCGACGTCTTGGCCTATTTTGTGTCTCTAGACAATCCCGTGCTTGCAACAACAACATCAACTCATACTTTGCCTCTAGACCCCTTCTCGTATCAACGACGTTAACCTATCAAGTCGTGTTTGCCTTATGGCCCAAAATCAGAGACGCGACTACGCGATAGTACCTAATTTCTTTGTGACCGTGCTACAAATCCATTGTGTCGTGCCTCGCAACTCAGTGTGACTTAACCATATCGCCGCCTCACGGCCCTTGCTACTTTAATCACAAACTGACCCAATCAAGACTTGTGGGCTAAGTGTCACTCGACCGACTTTGTCTTGTGGCATTTCCTGACTTAAACTCAAGATGACTCAAATCCAATTTATGTAACTTATATGCTAAAAACTTAAGACTCAACACCACATCTCATGCCGAAGCATGTCGCCTACGTTGCAGCTAAATCTTATGCCCAACATTTTGTTCTAACTGTACACACATCCAATTCGACTCAATCCAAAGGCACACACGCGGGTTGCCGCCATTCCGACTCATCTATATGAACTAGTCACTAGCGCCCAACACTATCAAGGACTACCATAGCTTGTTAGATGGTCACCCCCTGCTAGCGTGAGTAGCGAGCTCCGCTGCATGTCCTCGCATAACCCGTGCGGTCATCCAGCACTGTTAATCATATCTCTATCGAAACGGTCTCGTTGGCCGCCTGGGTCGCCGTTCGAGAAACAAACTCACCTTGTACAAGTTATCAAATAACTATACAAGACTCGACTCGAACTGACATCTGACATAGACATTCTACTTCTAGTTTTACCATATCTTTCAGGGCCAAGTTTAATACTTCTCACATCTGAGACCTCGCCTCGACGACCCATGGTCGCGAGCATTCTTCCTTCTTGCCCTATCATTTTATTCGACTCAGAAACGACTATTTGAAAGCCCTCCTTCCAACTCAATTAAATCAACCGTGGCTCGTGCCTTAAAAATACTAAGTCCGTGACATTGTGCCTTAAACCAACTTAAACTCTATGCGACACCACCGTCCAAGTCATACTCTATATAACGGGCCTTGAGACCGTAAGACGATATGGTTATACCCAGCCGTAGAACTCGTAGGACCGTGCTTGCTACTACTCCAATAGTCTAACATAACTTTTCTAACTTAACTTTACAACAACTTGACGAGCAAAGGTTGTGTCAATCTTTGCCTTGATGGAACGTGTCGTGCACGTGTCCGGCTTGAACAAACAAGTTATTTGGTTGCCTAGACTTATGCCACAAGCTATGCAATGCTGCTTAACCATTAGGGCGGGCAAAGGCAATGCCAAGCCTTGGACAATGGACCGTACTTGCTTTATCAAGCATTCATGTGGACGACGCCTATGACTTAGGTTATATTCATAACTGAAGTAACGTGTAGGAAACTCTAGAGAGGGTGAATAGAGTTTGTGTCGATAATCATCAAATAAAAATTCACTCCATATCACCTCTACAAAACATCTATCAAGATAGTAAATAAATCAGAGAGAAATGCGAAAGTAAATAAAGATCAGAAGAGTATTCGCAGACATACCAGTTTTAACCTGGTTTTTCTCGTGAAGGACTAGTCCAGGCCTGAGAACTCTTGCTCAGGATTGAAATCTACTATTTGTGAAATAGTAGTTATACCACGTGCCTTTACTCAGAAGAGCACGTCAACTTCTTACAAAGATCGCTAGGGCGACACTTGAAATTTTCCAAGCAACTTTATCTGACTCTTGCTCAAACTTCTAACTGAATAGCACTGAGCACTTTTAGGCTTAGGAAGCTTGGCTAGTAGATGGGAAGGTTTTGGCTTGTATGAGGCTATAGGAGAAGAGAAGATGAGATGAAGAGATCAATGAAAATGGTTAAAATCATGTCATATATATACTAGTCTGGAAGGCAGAATTCGGCCAGAATTCTGTCCTCAAAATTAAAAAATATGGCCGTTGTACCACCTAGAAATTGGTAACCCTAAAAATCAGTTCCTGGAAATCAGGGGATAGAGTTCGGCCTAAACTCTGTGTGGAGGCAGAGTTCGGCCCGAACTCTGCCTCCTAGGTGGCAGAATGGTCTTTCGGCCTTTGGGCTTTGTTTGGATTGGTGGAGCTTGGGTTTGGTTCAGGAATTGTTCTGTTTGTATGGTAGAGCTTGGAGAGATATGTCTAGGGGTTGAGATGACATAGTGCGACTCAACGTACACATTCTCCTAGACTAAATAAATTAAAGATTATAGACTTGGAACAAATAGGAAAACCAAGATCACTTTGATGACGTATTTCTTCTGATATTTGAGCAGACCCGAAGACGTCTTTTTCCTTGATAACAGTCATCCAAAGATAAAAAGATCTGAAAATCTGAACCTTTCGGGGGCTTCGCCCCCGAACCTCCGACGGGGGACGCTGTCCCCTCGACCCCTGTCCGCTGACCGGGCAGTGGAACCCCCGATGCGAGGCCCCGGATAGGTCGCTAGGCGGTTCAGAGAAATCTTTTTGTATAACACCGTCTTTGGTCCATCATTAGTTCTTCATTGCCTATGTCCTGGTTTGATCATGTTTGATCATGCTTACTGCATGTCTACAAATACATGTTAGACGAGCAAAATATGTTGCAGTATGATACAAGCATGGCAATATGATATAGGACAATTAGGACAAAGCTAAGTTTAAGTAGCAACATGATAGTGAGTATATGAATATTAGTGACATCATTATGTTAAACTTAATTGATTAGCCATATTCAAAAACACGATGTAATCATTGGGCTAACATTAATCTTCCCTTTTTTGATTATGGCAAATCGGTTAAGTTTAAGACATATACGACAGATGTATGTATCACTAATAAATACATATTGTGTGCTAACGTAAACTTATTTCTCCCCCTTTGACATGATCAAAAAATAAGCTCTCCCGTAATAAGAGATAAAACGAACTCAAACATAAGTAAAGAAGGAAGGCATAGGCAATCATGATCAAGATATACTAATAAGGAACAATGGAGAAGTGTGTAAAGACAAGTATAGAAACTACATACCAAATGTAGAGTGCCAAATAGAAAATAGCTTGTCAAAGCACAAATAGTTGGTAAAACTTAAAGAATTTGAAAATAATCAATAGATAGTTTACCAACATGAAATCTAAGAAAGACATCCAAAAACATTATATGATATAAAATATTGCTCTAGTTTTGGAAGAGAATTATGAAAAAAATCAGTCAAAAACCATAGGAATTAGATAATTGTAAATAATAGATATCAAAGAAGAAAGATACCAATTGAGATACCAATTGAAATATTGAAATATATAAACTTGATATCAATTGAAATAAATAAACTTGAAACATTGATCAATAAAAATATGATAGTCACAATTGTCCACAGATAAATGGTGGAACAAAATAAAGGAATGATCAATATAAAATAGAGCAATTGATATAAAATGATCTCATTATTTGCAAATCTATTTGCTTATCCAAAATTCATGCATTTGAACTCAATTACATTATCATGCTATATGAATACCCTTTAGATAAACATGAAGGTAAAGGAGAAAAATGTTTGATAAAGAGAAATTCAGTCGACTTGAATGCTCCCCCTTCAAACTATTACCAATATAGATAAAATCATAAATTTTGGGTAAGTCCTCAACAAGGAAAGCCAAATCAATTAAGCATACAAGGAAAGCCAAATCAAAGAAAGCACAATAGTCATCAAGATAAGATACGAAAGTTAATATTAACGAGATGACTCATATAAAAGAGAGAGATAATATGATGAAAACAATTGCATATACTCTCATAAACCTTTCATAAAATATCAGTATCATAACCTCAATCACTAAAATAATGATAAAAATATGGGTTAATGATGAACTAGGTATACAACATATTAAAGGGTATAAATGAATTGAACCAATTTATTTGCTCCCCCTTAAAATATGCGTATCTAGTTCCAAAGCACTTATAGCAAAAAAAACTGATAACTTCAAGATCTAGGGGTAAATCAACTATTGATTTCTTCCCCTTTCTCAATGCATATAAGGCTATAAAAAACGTCATAGAACGAATAATGTCATCTTTATTCAATAATAGATATCCACTTAATAGCTACTAAAGATGAATGATCAAAATAATATTTTAATTAAGCACATTTAATCAAAAGAGACATACATTAGCCTATAGAAGAATTAAATATGATATATCAATGCATGTTACCTTTTGAGAAGAAGGTCAAAAAAATAATAATAATAAAGTCAATTAAATCAATTATGGTGAAAGTCAAAATATGGCTCAAAAATACAAAAATAAAAATAAAACTCAAATATCATGTCCATGATTATCTAATTAAGAAATGATCAACCAATTTATTGCTTTGCATGGACTATGTGTGTTTTACCACATATGTACCCATCAACGGGTAATAATCCAACCTTGCTAATACTAAATGAGAAACTAATGAAGTTCAAATAGCAAAGAGCATATGTGATAATTCATGAGTAGTCAAAGTAAAGTAATAAATTAACTTGATAACCACATAATTAGATAATATAGGACTGCTCAATCATTAGGATCATTCATAAAGTAAACCAATAAATAATTATGATCCGTCATAAATCTCATCTAAAAACCATATAAACAAACCAATGGAAAATATAGAAAAGAGTCAATCTTATTTAAATGATTGCAAATTTATTTCAAAGAAATGATAATATGATAAAATCATGACTCAAAAGATGAGAGAAATTTAAGAGATGCTTACTAATGACTAGTATGGAAGAAAGTTAAAGCGATGAATTACAAACCTCAAGAAAAAAAATTTGTCAAACTAATTTTAGAGACCAAACATATGTATCTAAAATAGAATACAAATCTCATCAAGAAAATTCATAAATCTTATTTTTGTAAACTAGCATATCACATATAGATTGAAATTCAAGAAGATAACTAGATGAGTGAAAGTGAACAAAAATTATGTAGCTTAACAATACATCGCAAATAAGCAAGCTAGCTACATAACTAATTAAGATTAATGAGGTAGGCCATTAACAGGATAAATGTGCTCATTAAATCTTAAGCCACTAACACTAAAAATACATGCTTAAGCATAGAGTTCACAATACGGGTAATACATTTTGAATGATCAAAATGATTTATATACTCTTTATTAAGCAAGGATAAGAGTATAAAATAGCAAATAAATGAATTATACTCTCATCAAGTAAAGGACAAAAACATATTCATGAAAACACAATAGAACAAATCTTTTTGCCAAGTATTGAGATTAACCCAAGATAATGAAATAATAGATTGATCTAGATAATACAAAATTATAGCCATTATGAAAGTGTATTCTCTAGAAATGGAAAATCTCAACGCAAAAGCTCAAACCATAGTAGCTAAAGACGTGAGAAGTATGATATATCAATTACATATATTCTCATGTGCTACAAAAACATCATTGGACAATAATAATAAAATATTTATAGCTCAAAATATAGGGCTAGATATGATGATATATTCTGGAACTTAGGGGACCGGATACAGTACATTTGATCTAGAACTAGATAATGGTTGCAACTAGACCTTAATAAATCTTAAGTCTATAAAGTATTGATCACTTTGGGTTAGCTGTAGGGGCCGGTTCCAAGCTAGCGGTAGCCCGAAGACTAGTACATCGTGTCGTTTCAGGCTATTTACACATGTATGACAGAAGGACCCTTTTGGCTTGTTCCTAAAATGTTCGTTACTTTTAAACTTAATTGATTAGCCATATTCAAAAACACGATATAATCATTGGACTAACAATAACTTCGCCTACTCAACCAACTTTCCTTCTTCTAAGTCTCGGGATGAATGATCGAGTGTCGTTTTCAAAGCACGCCGTGCACCAACTCTAAGCCGACCATTGGACCTTTCCATATTCTAACTCAATTCGACCCGTCGGGATTATTTCCTTAGCTATGTGGATTCGTCTCTTTTATTATCAAGCCTACTTGTGCAAGTTAAAAATATGTGATTTATTATGTGAAGGCTAAGATGAGGCGAGTTCATCGAAACTACCCCACCTGAGCGAGGAGTCGCCTCGATCGAGCGATATCTTCGAACAGCCGTTGTAAGGCTAAGTTTGAACGCCGTCGGCATTCCGATTCCTCCGATTGACTGAGCAGGATGGGGCACTACATCATACACCACTCAGAAAAAGTTTTGTCCTCGAAACTAACTGAGTACTTACTCATCGACTTATCACTCGAATGTTCAATGACTTTCGCGCACTTTCTCCTATGTATTTCTCAAATTCGAGCCACACTCGTGTTACCCACAATCTTTTCTTCAAAACTCACGATCTCAAAATTCTCGACACTTTTCCGTTCCTCAAGTCTCACTTGATTCAACGTATCACTTAGTTGGATCGTGCACATATTCCAAGTATCCCCAGAATATATGTATTTCAGCCAAGCCTCATGATAGAGAATCTGCCATCACCACTCGAGTCGGATCGTGCACCTATTCAAGTGTTCCTGATATATGTGCATGTCAACCGAGCCTCATGAGTGGTGCCTCCATAATTCCTATGTCTTTGTGCCGGAACGTCTGCCTAACCGCTAGGCTATGTCTTTAGGCTAATGTCATCCGTCAGTATTGGAATCATAGTTCCCAAATAACAATATCAATACTGACCCCATCCTAAGGTCAAACCAAGTTAATAGTACATGATTTTCTACCCAAGCTTGCATCACTCTGATTTCTAAACATCGAGCATCGATTCCCTATACACATCCCAACATTCGTCGTACGGGATCTGAGTCATTCAGCAAAGCCATCCTATCGTAAGTTTATTCAACCAAATCTTTGATACATCAATATCGCTCGACCAACAAGCTATTTTGCATAGTCTATCTTTTCGAACACGTTTGACATAATCTACCTATCAATCCTTCTCAAGTCAAGCACGCTACGACACGATTCATCGCTAAACCATAATTCATATTTCATACTCCCTAAGTCATTTATCCTAATTCACGTAATCGATCACAAGGTCGTCTGACTTAACAATATGCCACGCCCCAATCTCACGCGAGTCCGATTATCCACGGTGGACATGAAATCACCATGCAATGCTCCTACGGGATAATCATCCTTATCGGGATGTAACTCTTGTTTTGTATCTAGACTAATTCATTCTCGATACGTAGATTGGATCTGTTCAATCCTCAAGTTTACTCAATCATCAATTGCAAGTCCAAACATCCTCAAATTTTCTTTCGTATTAAACTAACAAGTCGAGACAATCAAAGTTGTCGTGTCCTAATTTTTCGAGTTCGATCATTCCTGCGACATGAATCACCATGTCAGCGCTCACGTGGAACAATCGCCTCAAATCCGACGTGACGCATGTGCGAGGCTAGAGTTGCACTCGCACGAGACAAGAATGTCGATGCTGTGGTTATCCGTGTAACCATCAAGACACTTCTGTTTTCATCCACATTTATTTCAATCAAAATCCTAAGTATAGCATCCGTCAGGACAATAACACTTACACGATCGTCATTCCTCGAATTAGAGTGCCCTCGAGTTATCGCATATCGATCTTTGATACGTCTCAATACCATCGATGATATGCGTAACCTGACGATCTTCCTTTACAACAAATTTCGAGTCCTACGAATGATGTTATCGTCCGTCTAGATAATCTCATCGACATTCAAATTCAAGTTCAATCATTATCCCTCGAATCATTCACAACATCAATTTTCTCAAATCTAAATTCGTATATTATTAATCAGTCTATCATAAGTCATCGAGCAATATTTTTTTTCGAATCACATCATTCCTTGCTAACTCAAATCATTGAACGACATCCATTCCAATTCCTTAAAGTTATTCTTAACTATTTGAATCATTTCCATGCACGCTATAATCCGATCGTGCTAACTTTTCATATACGATTCTTATCGATTTCCTCGATGGAGTCATCCATTCGTACACCTTAACTTTTCTTCGATTCAGTTTTACCTACTCAGTCATTTTTGTGTTTCATACTCGCACAATTCTCAATCCCGTGCACATTCCATGTGCGTCAATTTCTAGGTTGTTCGAATCAACTCGTCAAGTCTCAAGACTACAACTTATTCAACGATACTCAATCTACGGCTTTGCATGCACGCGAGGTTTGCTGATAGACTCATTGACACCCCGTATCCTCAATTGATCGATCGACATCCCTGAGGCTATCTGTAACTCCTCTTCTCGAATTTTTAGTTTTTATTATTATTTTATTGACTTTATTTCTAGCTGAAAAATATGTTATTATCATAATTTTTATATATTTGTGAAACTATTTTAGTATGATTTTTATAAATAATATATTTAGACCCATTAATTACCTTTAAGATTTGAAAATATGTTTCCAAATACTATTTAATATTGAGTATTATTTCATCGAACTATTTTAAAGTATTATTATTTCTAAAGTATTAAATATAGATTTGGTTAAATATATTATAAATGTTATGAAATAATATATATTATAGATTGATTTTGATTTAAGCTAGAATTTACTTTGATTCAATATTTATCTGCTTGAATCTACAAGATCTATTTTAAATAGTATTTGATAATATGGGATATATTTAAAACAACTACTGGGATCGAGATTTAGCTTACCTAGTTTGATTTGAAATGATAAACGCTATCTAAAAAAATTATTTAATAATATTAAAATAATAATTTTAAGTATTGTTTATTGTTAATGAAAATATTTAAATTGAGTAGAAGATTTGGTTAGTACTTTTGGGTTTTCAAATTATTGATTTCAAAAATTGTTTTGGAAAAGCATAGATAATTTTAATAATAAAAAGATTTGTTAAAAAGTATTTTGAATAGAATTTATAAAAGCATTTTTATTTGTGATGGTAGCGAATATTATCTTCATGTAGTAATTAATGAATTGATAATTACTTTGTACGTTTAAATCATTTAGATAAATATTAAATATTATTTACATTACTATGTTGATCATTTCATTGATATAATCTTATATTCATAAGATTTAAAAACTACTTGATATTATCAAATATTTATTTAAACTAGTATTGTTTTAATTAATTAATTAATGAATTAGATTATTTTGGACTTAAAAGATTGATAATTAATGATAACGACTGGAATATTATAATGATAAACCGAATTTAGTCGTCCTTATCTAACTAATAGACTGGGACTCAATATATGTATAGATGTAACTCTCTATCTCGTTTCCCCCTCGGAAAATCTCACCTCCCCGCCAATAACACCATCATCCCTAAACACCATCACCACTCGCAGCTCCTTCCGTCACCAACAGAGCAGCCACCACCATCCTCCCGTCACCGACACCCTCACCCACACCAACAGAGCAGTCACCACCACCATCCAAAATCCTGACCACCCCACCAGCATCATCCCGACCAACTCCCCTCGACTCGTCACACAAAGGCCGACCACCACGTTACCATTTTCACAGCCGTGTCATCGATTACATTCCAATACACAAATTTTTCGTGTCCAAACAATTCGGACATGACAAAGCAACAAATCAAAGCAAAACCCAACCTAACCTTTGCTTCCGCGCCCAGTATGACCTCGTCCTCCCACAGCATTGGTCGCCATCCCAGGCTGAACTTTGCGCTGAGCGCCGCCCTGTCAGACTCAACCGAACCGGTGATGAACTGCTCTCCGCCTCTTTCTAAATCTCTCAGCCTCGAGCCGTACCACTCGCCGAAGCCACGGGTCCCAATTAGCGGAGCTGTCTCCTTTCCCAGCCGGGAAGTCGTCGCTCCGTGGACCCGTATAGCCACCCGTGCCGCCTGGATCTCCGCCTCTCGTCAGCAGCATCCGCGTCGGGAACTTTTCGAGCACCGCCGGCCCACGCTCGTACCGGACCGCCGTGTGCGTCTCGACAGGCGCGCTGAAATGGCCGCCTCCGGCAACCTCGCGTCTGGCGAACGCCGCCTTTCCTCTTTCCGGTGGGCCACCCGCTCCATGGACGCCGATGCACCATCGCCACACTGACGGCCGAGCCGCGTCCCCCGAGCCGGGCACCCCTTCGGTTCCCGCCCTCTCCTCCACCGATGATCGGAGAGTCATCCTCGGGACGGCAGAGTTGGGACGCCACCGCATCCTTGAGCCGATGACGTCGCCAGCAGAATTGATCCGTCCCCGTTCCGAAAACCTCGCCGTCGATATGAAGACCGCAGTGCCGCCATCATCCCCTCGAGCAGAGCGCACTGCCGTGCGTTTCCCTCGTGCCACCGCAAGCACGTGGCCTCCACCGAAGTCGCCTGACCGTGTGGACCCCACAGACCGCGGGACCTGACCACTGCTAGGATTGGGAGCCGCCGCCCTTCGCTGCCGGCGTTCCCCATACACCTGCGCCCTAGCCGCCCGTGCCGAGCCCCCGTGCCTCCCCACTCCGGCGTCGCGCCGACGCTGCCTCCTCTCTCTAGGTGAGTTCTCCCCTTCCTCCTTCCACTCTCTTTCTCTTTCTCCCGGTCACTTTCTTCCTACCACTTCAATTTTAATTTTACTCTTCCTCTTTCTCTTTCTCTTTCTCTTTTCAATAAAAAGTCAGGATATAAGGAACTTTAGGAAAATGAAAGAGTAACAGTTCTTCTCCATGGGTACTTGTTGAGAACAACTAAGGGACTTTAGTCCTATATCGGAAGTTGTATTGTGAAGAGGTGGTGTACTCTCTATAAGTAGTGGCAGAAGCCCATCAATAAAATTATCTGAGAAATTCCACTCATTTTAACTTGGTATCAGAGCCAGGTTCCCAAAAAAAAATTCCTTCCTCCCAAACCCCCTATCTACTATTCCAGCTCCTTTCCCCCGGACCTGCGGTGCAGCACCCCGGACCTGACCTCCCTCTCTGACGCCAGCCCCCCCACCCCCCGATCCACTATTCCAGCTCCTTCTCCCCTGGACCTGCGGTGCATCGCCCCGGACCACCCTTCTCTCCCTGACGCCAGCCCCTCCACCCCCCGATCTACTATTCCAGTGTCCCCCCAAACCCGAACATGCCCCCGGGGACCTGCTGTGCAGCGTCCCGGACCTGCTGTGTAGCGCCCCCGGACCTGCCCCCCCGGAACTGCTGTGCAGTGCCCCAGTTTTTTGCACCTTCTTTGGAAGTGCTTGTAAAAGTTCGTTATTTTTGTACAGCTCCTACTCGGAGTTCTGGGAATATCGATCATGCACGAAGTCACGGTCCAATTTTTTATGCTTGTACTATCTACCCTCGTCATCATGACACGGTTCTAATTGCTCGTATGCCTGAAGAATTTCTGTGATGAGGCCTCTTGTTGTTCTCCCTGGTCTCTATAGTTGATGACATAGACACCCGAGATTAGGACACCCAGCAGTTAGCAGACGATGACGAAGACGACGACTAGGGATACAACAAGACCTCCCTATTCACAGTTGAAGACACCATGGATTCTCATCAACCAGGGTCTTCATCTCTTCTGACAAAGTTGGAATAAACGTCCAACTACTTGAAATGGTCGAGGCAGGCGATGCGGACGTTGAAGGGACGTAGCTTGGTTGGCTATGTCAATGGCCAAACGAAGGCACCATCCGATTCCTCCTCAAAGGAGTTTGCTATCTGGGAGATTGTCAACAACGTCGTAGCTGGGTGGTTGACAGCCTCCTTGACCGACCAGGTGTCGGGCAATATCGAGGCGATGGAGGCTGCCGCTGATATATCACAGACTTTGAAGGATATGTACTCAGGCTCGGGCAACCCTATACGGGTCTTCCAACTTCAGGATGAACTCGATAGGGTGGCCCAAGACGATCGTACCATCTCTGAGTACGCGGCCCTGTTGAAGAAGTACTGGTCTGATCTGGATTACTATGATCCTCTTGGGATGAAAGATGCACAAGTCGAATCGGCATTTGCAAAGTATTTTTAGACGTTCCTGGTTTATATTTTACGACAGCGAATGATGAAGTTTCTGAAGGGGCTCAACACTGTGTTTGAGCAGAGAAGGAATATTCTCCTATCCCAACCCACGCTTCCAGCCTTGGAGGAAGCTATAGCTATCATGACACAGGAAGAAGCCCGATTGAAATTGATGCCCAATAAGGGCTCCTTCCAGGAGGACTACGACGCGGTTGCAAAGTCTGTCCTTGATGCCTTCACTCAGCCTCCATCTGTGAGTGGTGTGTGCCACAACTGTGGTGACTGCGGACATTACATCAGATTTTGTCCAAAACCCCTGTCTAGTCAGTCTAGTGATCGCGGATGGAGACGTGGAGGACGTCGTGGTGGTAGAGAAGGATATGCTGGTAGAAGGGGAGATTATTTTGGATGACACAAAGCACATCTGGCAGAGAAAGGGGAAGAAAATCAACTGGCAGAAATAACCCCGCTTGAGTAGGAGTTCCTTGCGAAGTTGCGAGGCACAAAGCTGGGCTCGGCCGACAGTCATATCACTCCTGGGGCGTCATCTACCTCGGGGGATCACATCACTTGCTTTGCCCAACCCAGCACAGGTATACCTGTACGTGCTCTTGCATCTGTCCATCAGCCAGGTTGGATTATGGACTCTGGGCATCTCGCCATATCACGGGGTCCCGTGGTGAGTTTCTTGACTATACTCACCTACCGTTGCCGGAGAGTATTCAGACTGCTGATGGTACCTCCAGACCTCTAATGGGTAAAGGTACTGTCGCATGCACCCCTTCCCTTACTCTCAATAATATCTTACATGCTCCTTCTTTTCCTGTCAATCTTATATCTATTAGTACCATTATCCTTGGTCTAAACTGTATTGTTTTCTTTGACATTCCTAAGGTAACTTTTCAGGAGAAGGGGACAGGACGACGACTAGGGACTGGCACATGGCATAAGGGGCTATGGTACTTGGACAGGACCGGACTGGACAAAGCATTGGCATATCTAGTAGCAGACGCACAACTGGACACTTCACGTAGCAGTGTAGAAGACAAATTGCTCCTCCATCACCAGCGTGTCGGGCATTCTTCCTTTAAAGTTATTAGTCGAATGTATCCGTCCTTATATCAAAGGGCTAATAAAGAGAAGTTATTTTGTAATGCTTGTGAGTTGGAAAAATATACCAGAAGCTCGTATGTGAGCTTCGAGAATAGAAGTTCAGCTGCATTTGACATGATACACTCGGACGTATGGGGCCCTTGTCCTACAACCGGTATTAACGATTTTCGATGGTTCGTCACTTTTATTGATTGTTATACTCGCGTGACTTGGGTCTATCTTATGAAGAATAAAAGTGACATCTTTGTGGCATTTTGAGATTTTCATCGCTGGGTAGAAAGACAATATGGCACTAAAATTAAGTGCTTACGGTCTGACAATGGGACAGAGTATACTAATACAAAGGTTGCTGAGTATTTATCCACTCATGGAATACTACACCAAACTTTATGTGCCTATACACGGCATAAAATGGTGTGGCCAAACGAAAGAACAGACACCTGCTGGAGGTCGCACGGACGATGATGCTGGCTATGAATGTCCCAAAACACTTATGGGGACAAGCTGTCATGACGACCTCTTATCTCATCAACAGAATGCCATCTCAGGTATTGGACTGTAAGACACCGTTGGAAATGCTTACTGGTGTAACCACTTACACAGTTCCACCGAAAGTATTTGGGTGTGTGCATTTTGTCCAAGATAATAGGCCGGGAGTTGGTAAACTGCATCCTAGAGCGGTTAAATGTGTCTTTGTCGGGTACACGGCGACTCAGAAGGGATATGCATGTTGGAGCCCGGTTGAGCGGAAACTGTTTGTAAGTACGGACGTTACATTCCGAGAACTGGAACCATACTATGGTTCAGATGAAGGTTTAGCGTTTGGTGACACACCTAACACGGAGGGTGTTAGACGTGAGGGGGAGAGAATAAGCCTAAACATGGTAGTCGGATCGATCTCGTGCCCGGTCGTGGAGAACTGGACGAAAGGGGGAGATAGCAGTGACTCCGATGAAGAAGACGATACATATGTTATGCAGGGGAAGAAGTCGTGCCCAGTGTCAGTGCCTACTGTACCAAGTCCAGTGCCTACCATACCAAGTCCCTCGTCTACACCTGCCTCGGCTCTTGAAGATGTTGCCCCCGCACTGAATCACTCTGATTCCGATACGAATCTCTCTGACTCTGATGGTATGTCCTCTCCACCACTTATTGCTCCTTTAAGGAGATCTTCTCGCATCAATGCGGGTAAGGCTCCTCGTCGTTATGATGATTATGAACATGACATTGCCAACTTCTTGTCTTATTCTAACATTTTTCCAAATTATCGAGCCTTCATTGCATCGTTAGACTCTACTTCTTTGCCCAAGTGTTGGCAAGAAGCAAAGAAAAATCCAAGGTGGAAAGCTGCAATGATGGAAGAACTTGGGGCACTAGAAAAAAAAAGACATGGGAGCTGGTTCCATTACCCAAAGGAAAGAAAGCTGTGGGATGCAAATGGGTGTACACAGTAAAGGAGACGCCAGAAGAAAAAGTAGAGCAGTACAAGGTGAGGTTGGTTGCAAAAGGATACACACAATCATATGGCATTGACTATGATGAGACGTTCGCCCCAGTAACGAAAATGAGCACGGTAAGAACTCGGGTCTCCATTGCAGCAAACTATGGATGGAAGCTATACTAGTTAGATGTGAAAAATACTTTTCTCCATGGGGACCTGCAAGAAGAAGTATACATGGAACCCCCACCAGGGTGCTATACGACAGAACCAGACGGAGGGACGTTTCATGGTAAAGTGTATAAACTAAAGAAGTCACTATACGGACTCAAGCAATCTCCTCGAGCCTGGTTTGACAGATTCAGAAAGGCTGTTACGGGCATGGAGTACCATCAAACAAATACAGATCATACGGTCTTTCTCCAGCATACAAGAGGCCACATTACTATACTTGTTGTATATGTGGAAGATATAATAATTACTGGTGATGATGAAGTCGAGATTACTAAGCTGAAGTCAAAACTCGCGAAGGAGTTTGAGGTGAAGGATTTAGGAGCGATGAGGTATTTTTTGGGTATCGAGCTGTGTGACGGCGAACAGGAAATTATTCTCTCACAGAAAAAATATTTACTAGATTTGCTAAAGGAGACAGGGATGCTGGGATGCAAAGCAACAGTAACTCCAATTGACCAGAAGTGCAAGCTGGAAGCAGAAGCAGGAGAGCCTGTTGATCGTGAAAGGTATCAAAGACTTGTAGGGAGATTGATTTATCTGGGACACATTTGCCCGGATATCTCATTTGCGGTGAGTGTTGTCACGCCCCAGTACCGAAATACGGAGACGGACTAGGCCAGCTACTCCATATGAGGTATATAAACGTCATACGGCGATCGTGGCTGTCAAGAGACAAGGGGGTGCATGCTACAATCAAGTCTCCTATGGTCTCACAGAGCATCTAGGTCTCAATCAATTAAAACAAGAGACAGTAAATAATGATCATATAAGATAAAGCAGTAAGGCGTCCCCGACGCATCATCAAAATAATCATGTGGATCTAGCTTTACAAATTAGCTAGCCCAGAGAGTCATAGGTACATAATTGTATTCAGCTGCAGTCTGATTTAATTACAAATTATGCAAAGATAAAATATTCAGATTAGCCGGCTAAACAGGTATCGGTGGCTAAACGCCAGAACATAAGTAAAGATACTAGAGTTGTGGAGAAGAAACCCACTCGAGTCCTCCTCCAGCCATGCTTCTAGTTTGTACCATTGACGTCAGGGAAGAAGTTTGGATCCTCAGGCGCTGCTACGAGATCTGGCCAAACAAAACCAGCGGGGTCAGCCCCGAATAACATGTACCACAAGGAAGCACAAAAGAGTGAGATAAAATCCAGGCACAAAATAATAATACTAGTAATAATAAAGCTTCCGGTCGTAACCTCGGTCCACAGCCTGTCCTAGCACGATAGCCCTACCCAACAACCAAACAAGGACATGGGTTGGACCATGCACCATGACAGCCCATGTCCCTCGGCTACTAACGGAAGTTACAAGGCACAGTCAAGTCGTTTTTCAAGCGGCCATTCATTCATGCGGCTTTCTATATTTGGCGGAGTTATCCCTGTGATACTGATTAAAAGGAATCCTCAGATCGTGTCAACCCAGCAGGGCTAGCCAAACCATTTAAACATATAGCACATTGATTATGTACCGGTCCCCCGGAGGGCTATCGCGCTAAAACATATAACACATAGCTCATAGAAGTCGGATATAGCCATCCGCTATAGACGAGCAAGACCATATCCGTGGCGGCCAACCCGACACGTCAGGACTGGACCTGGGGTGGCTAGTATGGCACGATCTCGGGATTCTTCCCACCCAATGCATCTACCAAGTTAGTTGCCTAGTTAATCCCTAGGTTATCCTTGGAGTTCACATGTCGTGGTCACATGCTCACTCCCCTAGATGTCGTACATTGTACGAGTACTCCAAGAAGGGATCCGTTCTGGCTCATAGAGTCATACATATGTACCCCCCTTCATGGTGTAATGCAACACACAACACATACCACATTATTGCTACTGACCAATCGCTATGTAAATGCTGGACTCTTGGAGGTACTGACAGGTATCACATAGGAACACTTAGCACTTAGAATAGCACATCGGTGCTCACATAGATTGTACCTTAGTACACACATAGGGTTATCCAGCATACGCATAGGAGTCAGATCAGGAATGAGGACCAAGACACAAGAGGAAATAGAACAAGAAGGCACTATGCACTTAGGGTATGAAGTGCTCGAAAGTCATGAAGATTTTTGAAGCCAAGACAAAGATCTACAACTTTCATGTTGGAAGTTGGGAGAAATTCTGGCCACAATTCAGACAAATATGGCATAAAACAGCCAAAATAGGCTCTATGCGGCATTCTGCGGCACTATTCAGCCTTCTGCGGCACTATACGGCCTTCTGCAGTACTATGCGGCCTTCTGTGACTCTATTCATGTGGCACTATTCATTCCTGCGACTGCAGTACTATTCATTCTATGCGGCTACGGCACTATTCATTTCTGCGGCTGCGGCACTATTTATTCCATACGGCTGCGGTACTATTCATGCGGCACTATTCATTCCATGCGGCTGTAGCACTATTTATTCCTGCAGCTGCGACACTATTCATTCCATGCGGCTACGGCACTATTCATACGGCACTATTTATTCCTGCGACTGCGACACTATTCATTTCATGCGGCTGTGGCACTATTCATGTGGCACTATTTATCGTCCCTGCCAAAATCAGAACAGATGACATAGAAAATATCCAAATATTATTTTGGCCATAACTTTCTCAAAACAAGTCGAAATCTAACTTTTCAAAGGTCAAAATTACGTAGAATCAAATTTCCTACAACCTAAGACCATTAGTTTTCGAAAATAACCAAATTTGATAGATTAAATCCATGTAAATACATAAAACTCTAGTTTTAGAAACTTAGATCTACACAAAACTAGCCATTAGAATCAAAAACTCTAAGAACTAAACTTGTAGAGAATGAAGAGAAGAACAATATAGACAAATAATATCAAAGGAAAAATCAAAAATAAAAAATGCACAAATCTCTAATTTGAGCAAGTTGTACTTGTCTAAGGATGGTGGTTGAGGAAAATAAATGGAAGAGTGAATGAGGAGAGAGAGTGAGGAAGAGAATATAAATAGGGGTTAGGTTGGCTTAAAAAAACCCTAATCTCTAAACATGCTTTAACCCTTCCACTAATGACATGCTTAAAAGCTACATGCAACCATTAAATAATAATAAATAGAATTATGCACATGCTAAATATGGGATACCATGTACAGAATTTATGAAAGAATATGTATATCGGGATCGGGAAGTGACATCTCTATCCTCCTTATAAAAATTTTATCCTCGGAATTTCAGCCAAAATAATGATAGATAAATCCAGGCAAGCAAGGTACAATTACAATCTACGCAATCAACCTATCATTAGCAGTCATTGATCATATATTTTAAAATAGTGCAAAACAAGCATGCAAACAGATTACCAAGGCATGAGGAGAAACATACCTTCTGAGTTAAACAAGTACGGATACCGAGATCTAATCTCGTCTTCGTGCTCCCAGGTTGACTCTCCCGGAGAGTGATGGCCCCAAGCGACACAGACAAGGCTAATTGTCCGGTTCTTAAGCACCTTCTCTCGTCGATCCAAAATAGACACGGGTTGTTCCTCGTAAGTTAGGTCGGTACCAACGACTAACTCTGAATGGTCGAGGACATGACTCGGATCCGGGACATATCCACGCAACTGAGATACATGAAACACATCATGTACGCCAGATAGCGAGGGAGGAAGGGCAAGCCGAGAAGCAACATCGCCTACCCGAGCGAGAATCTCAAAAGGACCAACGAATCTTGGACTAAGCTTTCCTCGGGTTCCAAATCTAATGACACCCCGAGTAGGCAAAATCCGCAAAAAAACTTGGTCACCAACACCAAACTCTAGAGGCCTACGATGTTGATCCGCCCAGTGTCTGTGTCTGTCCTGCGCGACTCGAAGCTGCTCTCTGATCAACTTGACTGTCTCTACTGTCTACGTGATCATCTCTAGTCCCAACAACTTTTGTTCTCCCACATCGTCCCATGCCAGAGGGGACCTGCATTTTCTTTCATATAATGCTTCGAACGGTGCCATATGGATACTTGCCTGATGACTATTATTGTAAGAGAACTCTACTAAATGAAGATGATCTTTCCAAGTTCCTCCGAAGTCCAAAGTACAAGCCCGTAATATATCTTCCAAGGTCTGAATGGTTCTCTCAGACTGTCCGTCCATCTGCGAATGATAGGCTGTACTGAACCTCAACTTGGTACCCAAACTTTGATGCAAACTCCGCCAAAAGTGAGAGGTGAACCACGTGTCTCGATCTGATACTATGCTGACTGGAACACCATGCTGCCTCACGATATGCTTCATATATATTTCTGCAAGCTACTCAGTAGACTGCCCTACTCTGAAAGGAAGAAAATGCACAACCTTCGTGAGCCGATCCACGATTACCCAAACTGCGTTTCGACCGGTCGGAGATCTAGGTAAACCGGTCACAAAGTCCATTGATGTGCTCACACTTCCACTCCGGAATAGGAAGCGGCTGTAACAATCCTGCTGGTCTCTGCTGCTCTGTCTTCACTTGCTGACATACCAAACATCTGGATACAAACCTCGCTATCTCCCTTTTCATGCCATTCTACCAAAAGTGTTGCTTTATATCTTGGTACATCTTTGTGCCTCCGGAATGAATGGAATAAGGAGAACTATGAGTCTCTGACACAACTTCTTGTCGAAGGTCTCCACCTGGTACACAAAGACGGTTTTCGAACCTAAGTGTACCATCCTCATGGATTACTAACTCCTTCCTGAGACCTGATTCACACTCTGATCGAAGCTTCTGGATCCGCGGATCCTCTGCCTGGGCTGCTCTGATCCTCTCTACTAAAGTAGACTGAATCTGCAAACTGGCCATAACTCATGTATCTTGTGGCAAGATCACTTCAATTCCCATTTCCTGAAGGCCTTCCAAAATATGCCTCTGTGAGGTTAAAACGAATGCACCACCTCTCATGCTCAAGGCATCTGCTACTATATTCGTCTTGCCTGGATGATACTGAAGATTTACATCTAGGTCCTTCAGTAATTCCAACCATCTTCTCTGTCTCATGCTCAGGTCCCTCTGGGTAAATACATACTTTAAGCTCTTATGATCAGTGTAAATCTCTACTCGATCCTCATATAAATAGTGCCTCTATAACTTAAGCGAGAACACTACTGCTGCTAATTCTAGGTCGTGGGTCGGATAGTTCTTCTTATGGTCCCGAAGCTGTCGAGATGCATATGCTATCACCTTACCATGTTGCATCAATACACACCCAAGTCCCTTCCGGGATGCGTCACAATACACTGTAAACCCTTCCGATCCTACTGGAAGTGTCAAGATCGGGGATGAGATTAATCTCTTCTTCAACTCTTCAAATGATGTCTGACATTCTGCTGACCAAACAAACTCTACATCCTTATGCGTCAAATGCGTCAAGGGTGCCAAAATCCTGGCAAAATCTGCCACGAACCTCCGGTAATAACCTGCCAATCCTAAGAAACTACGTACTTCTGATATCGTCTTCGGAACTGGCCAATTCTCTACTGCCTCAACCTTCTTCGGATCTACTGACACTTCTGCTCCAGAAATAATGTGTCCCAGGAACGAAATACGATCCAACCAAAACTCATATTTATTAAGCTTCGCATAAAGTTGATGCTCCCTCAAGGTCTGCAAAACTGTCCGAAGATGTTTCTCATGTTCTTCTTCACTACTGGAATAAACGAGGATGTCATCTGTAAACACTACTACAAACTTATCCAAATAGGGTAGAAAGATGCGGTTCATCAAGTCCATAAACACGGCGGGGGCATTGGTCAGTCCAAATGGCATCACCAGAAACTCATAATGCCCATATCGCGATCTAAATGCTGTCTTAGGTATGTCCTGCTTCCGGACCCTCACTTGATAATATCCAGATCGAAGATCAATCTTAGAGAAGACGCAGGCCTTACTCAATTGATCAAACAAGTCATCAATCCTTGGTAACGGATACTTGTTCTTCACTGTTACTGCATTCAACTGCCGGTAATCAATGCACATTCGTGTCGATCCATCCTTCTTGGGTACTAAAATCACCGGTGCTGCCCAAGGCGATTCGCTGTCTCGAATAAACTGCTTCGTCTTCAGTTCTTCTTTATGCTGGTGCAACTTGTCCAACTCTGACTGCGACATCCTGTAAACTCTGTCGACTTTAGGCTCCGTTCCAGGATTCAACTCAATGAAAAACTCTACATCTCTCAGCGGTGGTAAACCTGGAAGCTCATCTGGAAATACATCAAGAAACTCTCTGACCACTCTTGGTATCTGCTCATGTTCTGCCAATACTTCTACAACGATGCCCTTGGGTCGATCCTCCAATGATCGAACAAAGACGAACTCCTCAATGCCAGGTACATTAAATACTACCCTACCTTCCCGACAATCTATCGTCGCATGACTGTCTCTCAACCAGTCCATGCCTGCCCATAGGGAACTCAATCAAAGATGCGGGCAATAATCGCCCACTCACTATGATCGGACATGCTAGACACACTCTGCTAACTCCTACGAGCCCATTACCAGTGAGTATATTCATCCTCTCTAGCAATGCATCGAACTCCAATCCAATATGTGTCACAAATCGTGCAGATATAAAAGAGTGGGTAGCCTCCGAATCAAACAATGCTATTACAGGAAAAGAGGTAACAGAAATATTACCTACAACCACGTCGCCTGAAGCTAGTGCATCCTCCAGTGATAAGGTGTAGGCCTGGCCCTGGCCTTGTTGAGCTCCCTGGTGCTGCCTTCCTCGACCATGCTGTTGCTGCGGCCTCTGCGGGCCTTCCTGGTTCTGCGCCTGGCGAAACATCAGAGCCTGCGTCGGTAGACGCTGGGCTAGCGGCCTTACGGCCAATGCTGGTCTTCGATTCGGTGCTGCCCCCGGAGCTGGTAATGCCGAAAACTGCTGAACTGGCCCTCCTGGCCTCTGTATCATAGGACAATTGGCAATCCTATGGTCTGGACTGCCACACCTCATGCATAATCCGTTAGTTGAATAACACACATCCCTAGTGTGCCCTCTCTTACCGTAGTAAGTACATCCAATGGGCGTCTCCTGGCGCTGCTGCTGGTTTCTCTGCTGCTGATGCCGGACTGGTACTGTTATCTCTGATACCGCCATCCTCCGCGGTGCTCCTGACTCATTAATACGAATGCTGGGTGATGGCACCGATGTTCGCTGTACTGCTCTTCCGCCCCTACTCTGGGGATGGGACCTCTTCTGGCCCCCATGTCTTGTCACCAACCTTTGTTGGGTGAGTTTATGCCTCCGAGCAGCCGTTAAAATGATGTCAAAAGTCTGATAGTCGTGCCCTTCTACTAGCTGTAGAATCTCCAAATGAAGTCCTTGCTGGAATATCATCACCTTCTCTGGCTCTGTAGCCACCATCGTTGGTACAAACCGACTCAGTCTACAGAACTCCGCTGCATATCCATCTACCGTCTTACCAGCCTGCTTGAGACTGATAAACCTCGGTTGGAGCTCATACTGAGCTACCACGCCTTGGCCTTGAATCTGGTACTGAAGCTATCCTAAGGAACAGGACGTCTCATTCCAACCTCTTCCGATGCCCACCAGTCGAGGGCGAGATCTTGAAGTAACAGTCTGACCTGGTCAACCTTCTCTTCTGCTGGAACCTTTGCTGCGGTCAATATGGCCTCAATATCTTGAAGCCAAGCATCCGTCGTGATGGCATCCTCCGTGCCGTCAAAGTATCTCGGGTTAAGCCGACAAAACCTCCCCGATGCTCCTAAATTATTTCTGACACTTCTCTCAAGGGCTAATTGTAACCCCTGATTCAGTAGCACATTCTGTTCCTGCTGCTGGGTCTGCTATTGTTGATGGGCTGCCACCTGACGCTGCTGAGTGGCCAGGAATCCCCGGATGACCTCAAGGAGTGCTGCAGCATCAGGTACTGTCGTCGCTGCCGGCACCGCTGGGGGTGCAGGAGTTTCTAGAACCTGTGGTTCTACTAGCTCTGATATCACTTCCACTCGGATCTGGTCAGGAGAAGGTATTCTTTTCGGCTGCTGTTCCGTCGAGCCATGCTCTACTGGACGTTCCTTTATGTTGGTCTCACCAGCTACTGAGAATGAAGCACCCCTATAGGGAAAGATATATAATATCAAATGACAGGACGAGAAAGATTCGTAGATGCAATTCAAGTTATCAATCAAGGTGAGGGAAGAGAAATCAAGGCAAGAGATTCAAAGGGAACAAGTTTTGATTGAGACTCCTATAATAATACCACCCCACAAGTCTGAAAATCAGACCTGCATGGGCCACCAATAAAATCTTGTCACGCCCCAATACCGAAATACGAAGACGGACTAGGCCAGCTACTCCATATGAGGTATATAAACGTCATACGGCGATCGTGGCTGTCAAGAGATAAGAGGATGCATGCTACAATCAAGTCTCCTATGGTCTCACAGAGCATCTAGGTCTCAATCAATCAAAACAAGAAGCAGTAAATAATGATCATATAAGATAAAGCAGTAAGGCGTCCCCGACGCATCATCAAAATGATCATGGGGATCTAGCTTTACAAGTTAGCTAGCCCAGAGAGTCATAGGTACATAATTGTATTCAGCTGCAGTCTAATTTAATTACAAATTATGCAAAGATAAAATATCCAGATTAGTCGGCTAAACAGGTGCCGGTGGCTAAACGCCAGAACATAAGTAAAGATACTAGAGTGGTGGAGAAGAAATCCACTCGAGTCCCCCGCCAGCCATGCTCCTAGTTTGCACCATTGACGTCAGGGAACAAGTTTGGATCCACAAGCGCTGCTACGAGATCTGGCCAAACAAAACCAGCGGGGTCAGCCCCGAATAGCAAGTACCACAAAGAAGCACAAAAGAGTGAGATAAAATCCAAGCACAAAATAATAATACTAGTAATAATAAAGCTTTCGGTCGTAACCTCGGTCCATAGCCTGTCCTAGCACGATAGCCCAACCCAACAACCAAACAAGGACATGGGTTGGACCATGCACCATGACAGCCCATGTTCCTCGGCTACTAACGGAAGTTACAAGGCACAGTCAAGTCATTTTTCAAACGGCCATTCATTCATGCGGCTTTCTATATTTGGCGGAGTTATCCCCGCGATACTGATTAAAAGGAATCCTCAGATCGTGTCAACCCAGCAGGGCTAGCCAAACTATTTAAACATATAGCACATTGATTATGCACCTGTCCCCCGGAGGGCTACCGCGCTAAAACATATAACACATAGCTCGTAGAAGTCAGATATAGCCATACGCTATAGGTGAGTGAGACCATATCCGTGGCGGCCAACCCAACACGTCAGGACTGGACCTGGGGTGGCTAGTATGGCACGATCTCGGGATTCTTCTCACCCAATGCATCTACCAAGTTAGTTGCCTAGTTAATCCCTAGGTTATCCTCGAAGTTCACATGTTGTGGTCATATGCTCACTCCCCTAGATGTCATACATTGTACGAGTACCCCAAGAAGGGATCTGTTCTGGCTCATAGAGTCATACATATGTACCCCCCTTCTTGGTGTAATGCAACACACAACACATACCACATCATTGCTACTGACCAATCGCTATGTAAATGCTGGACTCTTGGAGGTACTGACAGGTATCACATAGGAACACTTAGCACTTAGGATAGCACATCGGTGCTCACATAGATTGTATCTTAGTACACACATAGGGTTATCCAGCATACACATAGGAGTCAGATCAGGAATGGGGACCAAGACACAAGAGGAAATAGAACAAGAAGGCACTATGCACTTAGGGTATGAAGTAATCGCAAGTTATGAAGGTTCTTGAAGCCAAGAAAAAGATCTACAACTTTCATGTTGGAAGTTGAGAGAAATTCTGGCCACAATTCAGACAAATAGGACATAAAACAGCCAAAATAGGCTCCATGCGGCATTCTGCGGCACTATTCGGCCTTCTACGGCACTATGCGACCTTCTACGGCACTATGCAGCCTTCTGTGGTACTATGCGGCCTTCTGCGACACTATTCATGTGGCACTATTCATTTCTGCGGCTGTGGCACTATTCATTCCTGCGGCTGCGGCACTATTTATTCCATGCGGCTGAGGCACTATTCATGCGGCACTATTCATTCCTGCAGCTGCAGCACTATTCATTCCATACGGCTGTGGCACTATTCATGTGGCACTATTTATTCCATGCGGCTGCGACACTATTCATTTCTGCGGCTGCGGCACTATTCATTCCATGCGGCTGCAGCATTATTCATTCCATGCGCCGCGGTACTATTCATGCGGTACTATTCATTCCTGCGGATGTGGCACTATTCATTCCATGCTGCTGCGATACTATTCATACGGCACTATTCATCGTCCCTGCCAAAACTAGGGCAGATGACATAAAAAATGTCCAAATATTATTTTGGCCATAACTTCCTCAAAACAAGTCGAAATCTAACTTTTCAAAGGTCAAAATTATATAGAATCAAATTTTCTACAACCTAGGACCATTAGTTTTCGAAAATAATCAAGTTTGATAGATCAAATCCATGTAAATACATAAAACTCTAGTTTTAGAAAATTAGATCTACACAAAACTAGCCATTAGAATCAAAAACTTCAAGAACTAAACTTGCAGAGAATGAAGAGAAGAACAATATAGACAAATAATATCAAAGGAAAAATCAAAAATAAAAAATACACAAATCTCTACTTTTGAGCAAGTTGTACTTACCTAAGGATGGTGGTTGAGGAAAATAAATGGAAGAGTGAATGAGGAGAGAGAGCGAGGAAGAGAATATAAATAGGGGTTGGGTTGGCTTAAGAAAACTCTAATCTCTAAACATGCTCTAACCCTTCCACTAATGACATGCTTAAAAGCTACATGCAACTATTAAATAATAATAAATAGAATTATGCACATGCTAAATATGGGATACCATGTACAAAATTCATGAAAGAATATATATATCGGGATCGGGAAGTGACAAGTGTAGTGAGCTTCTACATGCATGAGCCAAGAACGGGACATATGGAAGCAGTGTTTCAGATCTTGAGATATCTGAAAGGGACGCCGAAAAAAGGACTATGGTTCAAGAAGAATGGACACATAGAAGTTGAAGGATACTGCGATACAGACTGGGCAAGCTGCATAGACGACAGAAGGTCTACCACTGGGTACTATATTTTTGTAGGAGGAAACCTACTCTCATGGAGAAGCAAGAAACAGCTAGTGGTAGCACGGTCGACAGCTGAAGCAGAATACAGGGCAATAGCTCTGGGAGTGTCAGAGTTGCTATGGGTAAGAGCACTGCTGACAGAGTTGCAGCTGGACAAGGAAGCACCATTACGTCTTCTGAGCGATAGTCAAGCCGCAATAAGTATAGCTAATAATCCAGTTCAGCACGACAGAACGAAGCACATCAAGATCGATCGATTCTTCATCAAGAAGAAGCTGGAACAAGGGATACTAAAGATTGACCATGTTCGCTCAGAAGAACAAGTTGCAGACTGTCTGACTAAGGGTCTTAGTTCATTGAGTCTGTCAAAGTTATGTAACAAGAAGGGGATGATTAATATCTATCACCCATCTTGAGGGTGAGTGTTGAGAACTAATAAGGGACTTTAGTCCCACATCGGAAGTTGTATTGTGAAAAGGAGGTGTACTCTCTATAAGTAGTAGCAAGAGCCCATCAATAAAATCATCTGAGAAATTCCACTCATTTCAACTGTACTATATATTATTATTAAGCTTTATGAAAAATCGATATGACATCACACATTAATAATATATTTTTATTATATGGTAGTAGTCAGTGCTTATGTATAGCATTGACTTTGTTATTATTAGCATTTTATACTGTACAAAATTTTATGATTTTTCTACTAATTATATAGTTATTGTTAATATTATTACTATAGTTGTCATTATTATCATTTGTTTTATTTGTTTGTTATTTATTATAGTGTCATTAGTTTTGTTAGAAAATATATATAGTTAATATTTCCAAATTGTGTAGTGATGAAATTTTGCTTTGGGCTTGGCCCTACGTCTACATGTAATTTCAAACTGGATTCAAAGCCTAAATTATATTCTTAATTATTTTATTTTATGGTATTTTAAATATGACCTTTTGACCTAGGAATAATATTGTAGCATTTTTACCTAATTAAATTATGGTCGATCTAAAATAAATTACTAGGTTTTCAAGTATTTATCTAAAAATTATTTTCACTGGTAAAATATAGTTTATAAAGTATTATAAGTATTTTCTAAAATGGTCTTCGAGATTTTTAGATATTTATTGTGACTAATAGTTTCGATTATCAAAACTACTTTCTAAAAAAAAGTGTTATATTTATTAAACAAATTTTCATCGATTATGAAATCATATCCTTGACTAATCATGTGTTCTTATTTCCTTGCGGATTTTGATCTGCTCATATCGATCCTAGGCTAATCAGACTATTCTGGACGCAAAAGTATTATCAGTTTCACCAGCACAGGACCTCAGGCAAGTACACTTTCTGATTGCTTTTTGATTCATAGTAGTCTATACATTTCATGTTTATACATATGTCTTACTGCTTGTTGACACGCTCGTCACATGGAGTAGTCGGGAGGGAAAATATCTTAGTAGGTATGTGGACTACCCAGAACTATCCTCCGTGTCTTTCGTGGAGAATAGCAGCTCCACACGACACGTGCAGGGTGCCGGATTTACTGTAAAACCCATTCTAAAAAAAATAGCAAACCCAAACCAACACTCACGTTCACCTGTTTAACCCGTCACATCTCTCCTACACATTCTCAACTGCTCCTTAATTCACTCACTACCACTTCTCACCACCACCATCTTTCCTTCCTTTTCTCCTATTTCCTTCTACCACACTAATACATACCATCAGCACCCTCTTTCTCTCTAACATCCTTTAAGTAAAAGAGAAGGAGCACCACAACACCCTCACTCCCTCTCTCTCGTTTCCCCCTTCCATAACCTACTTCCTGCAACCGTCGGAGCGCATCCCTGTGTGGCCATCCCTGACGTCCGTAGCCCTCTTGCCGGCGCGACCCCCGACTCTGTGCCCCATCTGACCGCACCCTCCGCCTCCCATGCCCGGCCGACCTCCCTGCAGCCTCCGCCCGCCGCTCACCCCCCCAGCGGCCTTCACCCTCCGCTCGACCTCCCGCTCGGCCCGCGCCGTACGTCCGCACCGATGCCCATACGCCGCCCTCCCTCTCGGCTGACCCCGCGGGTCCCCGGCCCGCTGTCCCGCCGACCTGACTCAGCTGTGTCGCCTCGCAAGTGAGCCCACCCCCTCCCCCCCGCAGACCTGTCCGCCGGCTGCCCAGTCTGTGCGCCACTCTTCCAGCGGTCGATCCGCTGTTCCCGTACCCCGCGGCCCCGTGACAGTGCTGCCCGCTGTCCACCGTTGTTCCGAGCGCCGATCCGCGGTTCGAACGTTGTTTCAGTTTTTCTCGAGTTTATCCCGTGGCTCCCCGCCAACGGACTTCGGTAATTTCCTGTTAATCACAGTAGTTCGTCCCTCCCAGTCGATGATGACGTGGTCCCGACCCCGTTTTGGGATTCGGCATTTTTGTTAATTGTTGTGTTAGGGGAATACGACGTTCGAGTCCTACTCGGACTTGTTTCTGTGAGTTATAGTTAATTCCTTGGGTTGATTATTGTTTGGAACTTTTCCTATGTGCTGTGTGTTCACTTGGTTTGGACATTCCTATGTGCTGTGGGTTCATTCTCTAGTTTGGACATTTCTTAGTTTATATCTTTGTTCTCTTGGTTAGTTATTTTGCTGTAGATTTTTTTACCTTTGAGTTTAGTTATATTTATAGTTCTGTGACTTATTTTCATTTGGGTTGGATGTTGTGATGCTGTGGTTGTCTCCCTGGTTCGGGATAGACTTTTGGGTTTGGATCGGTACCGCCTTTGTGGCTAGGTCGTCCTAGTTACATAGAGGTGCTGCCCAAATTTTCGGAAAAGTATTTAAAATGATATTTAACAAGTTCAGTAATTTTTGTATGTCAAAACCTATTTCTAAAACCCTGGTCCTTGCAAATGGTTTATAAAAATATTTCATTGGTTTTTGATTTGGTTTTAAGTGTTGGTTGGTTAGTTTTCTATATCCCCTGTCAGGCGACGACCGTATCGGTCGGATGAGCCTCCGCGACACGCAAACGTTACAAGGAATTTCTGTACGTTGAGGCGTTAGCAAGCAACGTGAGATTGCATGACCAAGTCTGAGATGCCCCATTTTCATAAGTTATATTTAATTATATTTTTATTTTTAGAACTTGTTACTGGGTATTTTGTACCTTGGGTGCCGGGCCTCGGCCTTCTGTTTGGACCGCTTCATGGCACTCAGAGCTCACCTCGGCTAATTAATTTAATTAATTTGTAGTAAGGGCATAAGTCCAGTTTCTTCTTTATTTTCTGTGGCCCTGTAATTGTGTAGTGTAGACTTTCTACTTTATTTTCTGGGTTTTATTGTTGGCGTAGCTAGGCGCATAATAAAAATTGGTTATTAATTATTTTGTATAAAATTAATAAGAATTTCTCACATTAAATTAAAATGGATAAATTACTAGTAAGTTAACAAGTCTATAATTTTATCATTTAAAGAAAGCTAGTTTTATATATATTATTAAAAATACAAGTTTTGCCAATTAAATTATAATTTGCTATTTTCTCCAATAAATCAGTAATCGGTTTATCCTGTTAATTGATAACAAATATAGTTTACGACGTTTGACGGATTTTGGTAGATTAATTAAATAATTTAAAATCTGGCTAGGGTCTGTTTTTTAGAAATTGCAACTAGCACACCTAGATATGGTTTCCTCTATGGTTCTAAGTCAGGGTTCTCAACTGTAGGGTTTTGAGGACGTATTTGACTTTCTCCTCGGTACTGACATCTTGTTCCAGTCATTAACAAATGCAAGTTACGGTTATATTTTTTTGTATTTTATTTAGTACGTAATTGTCAAGTTGCATGTTTAAACCACATTGCTACACGGAACCCTCTCCTAGGGTTCAAATATTGAGTGATATTGATTGTGGGAATATTGGAGGAATAATATAGCGTTTATGACCAAACCCCTCATATTGCATATTGTTATTGCGCGAGCTTACCCCTCTTACATACGGAGATAAGCCGTATCGCGTCACTAGGATGCTATTGTACAACCCAAGCCGGTCATAGACGTTACATATTCAAATCACATTGTTTCAAGTATTGAATTGTTAAATTGCTGGAAAATATTGTTTCAACTGTTTAGCTTGCACTTTTCCATTATTATTTGTAATGTGAGTTAAATACTCGTACTTGCTCCTTTCCTGACTGGATCCCCCCCAATAGATGATATTGATTGACGCTGAGCTATTGTACAATAGCTATTATGATCCTGTGCTATACCCTGCGGTGTTACCAGAGTCTCCCTTGGAGGACGCGGATCCTGAGGCCGAAGAGCCAGTCGGTTAGCTAGTTGCTATTTCCTTATTTTCTAGTTTTATGATGTTGGAGATTGTAGACTTTTGGTTTCAGTGTTTATTTTAGTATTTTCATTTCCAGTTGTATTTCTCTTTGTTGAATAAAAGTTTTAAATATTCATAAATTTATGTTGTGACAAATGTATAGATGTTGTTGAGATTACCTGCAAATATAAATAGCTTATTGTCGCCGTCTCACAACGGTACAGGCTGGGCATGATCCGATTCGACCCAACAATTCGGGATCGGGTCGTGACATGTTGTTAGTGGTGGCCCATGCAGGTCGATCAACAACTTAAGTGAACATACCTAGAAACAACTAGAATACTAGAATATTGATTTGTCACAACATAGGACCGAATTATCTATATATAAGTAACTATTTTTTCTTTCTTATAGAATGGTAGGTTACCTTGTTTATGCTTCCCCCTAAACTTGCTAGACTATGAAGACAACCTGACCTATGCCTATCAGTCGGTACTAGCAAGATCTTGTTTTCCATGCATGACGCAAGAAAACATGACAAGAGAATCATAGTAGTAGATTGAGCAGCGGGAGGCTGCTCGAACAAGACCAGGACCAGAAGAACTAATGATACCTAGAATTATTGATTAGCACTAGATGATACCCTACCGAAGCATAACATATTACCCTTGATTATATTTTTTTTGGCCAATATCTTTCCCAAAGTCATGTCTCCCCTACGATGCAATTTCTGAAAATTGTAACCTTAATGAGAATGTATGTAAGGCGGTATTTATCAAAGATATATTGGTGATTAAGAATTGGAAGAATAGAATTTTGGAATACCTAGATATTAGTTGGTGCTGATAAAAAAATAATATATATTATATATATATATATATATATATATATATATATATATATATATATATATTATATATATATATATATATATATTGTACATGGTGAACAGAGAGTCTACTATATTCACCATGTTACAATATAGGGCCGAAATTATTTATTTTAAAATATTTATTTTGGCTTGCTTATAGTTTTATAGGTTACCTTGCTTACGTTTGTACCTAAACCTTATCTAGATTAGGCCGATTGTATGATGGTATATTTTACTGCCTATTTTATTTTCTAGATTTTTTGGTAATATTTTAGTGTCTCATAGCTTTCGGGATTATTTTCTTCCATATCTTTATCAGATTCTAGCATACTTTAGGATCCATACTCGTTCGCCGTTTTTGGATTAAGATTAGATTTTTTTCAATCTCTTTCTTTAGCAAACCTATTTCCAACTTCTCCATTTGTTGATCAAATCTTACTCCTCTATCTTTATTTGGAATTTAGATCCATTCGCTATTTAGAGTTTCAAATTCTTCTATAGCAAACCTAATAAACTCTTATCTACCCAAAGTATTTTTACGACTAGTGTATCCAACTATTTCTCTTGACCTTATTTCCAATTGACTTTCTCAGAACCAATTTCGAACCAAATTCTTTTGGAACCATAAAGCCCCAAGGTTAATTGATACCAAAGAATTGGTTCAACTTAGCTGGTTCATATATCTCCCAAGGGAACTATTTTTCGAAAAATAATTTCAATATGGATTGATATTTCCTAAGTTATTCCAAGTACCGAAAATATTTTTATTTGTTGATTTCTTCCACTCAACTCGAAACCTTACTCTCCCTAGGCAACTTCTTGATCAATTCAAGACCTAGAAAGCTTTTAAGCTCAATGCTTGAGTATCATAAAGCACGAACGGTCAGAGAATTAATTCCATCCTAATATTGAATTTCCTTTAGTCATTGAAAAACTTTTTGAATTGTTGAATTATCCCTTTGAAATTCCCATAGACAAAGTTAAGAAAATATTCAGTGACCTAATATGGCTTCGCACATATGCGTCGCAACCATCTATTTGAATTATAGAAACTGCGAGTATGTTGCAGCCAATTGCGCACTGGCGGGGCATAGACTCTAAGTTGAAGTGATTCAGGTGTTGATAGGTTTTTGGATATTATTGAGACTACGTCCTAAATGCATCAAATTTGTCTCCTATGTTTTTCAGCCAGGAAATGGATAAAGTTGATAGACTACTCGAAAACCTATTACTATTTAAGTTATGGAGCCAAAATTTTACTGCAGTCAGGTGCACTCTGGCGAGGTATGAATTTGAGGCATTCGGATATATTTGGGTTTTTGAATATTATTAAGACTATATCCATAATATGGTTGTCTTTTCTGCACCATCAAATTATTCTGACTGTTGTCCGATTAGAGGATTTGTATTTCTAGCGGCTTTCCATTTTCAGAAATTTCTTATCACAGCCAGAAAGGATAGATTTTCTATAAAATTGTACTTGAACTTTCCTAGAACTTATTAGGACCATATCAATCTCTATTGGTTCAATCTCTTTCCTGTTTCAACCTTAGTACGTTGCACATATATATTTTTATATTTATTTATTATTATTATTATTATTTACATATTTTGGAAGCTGTAGATAGTTGTGGTTAGCTTTATATATTAATTAGTTGATATACATCTTGTGGATGACCATATGTATATAGTTGATAGCTATATACGGAAGAAACATAGATTGTTACTTATCTCATTCCTTGTAAGGGATCCTTGGGATTAATATTAGATAGCTAAAGGGTAGAAAATGTAGAAGAATACCTTGAATAAGCTAGCCTTGAGGGAGTGGTATACCTAGCTTGTGACTTATTTGGAATAAAATCGTTAGCAGTGCTCGCTAGCATCTAAACCTCATTCAAAAATGATGGTATTTGACGATTTTAAATTTTATGCTTAAAGGAAGAGTTATTGAAGATAAAGGAATACGTAGGTAGAATTAGCGAAGAAAGTATAGGATTTGGTAATGTTCTCCCATGGAGGAAGTAAATTTGGACAATATATATAAACATGTGAATATAATGATCAAGTAAAGAAACACTTGACGAGGATCAACTTTTATGGTTAGATGACTACTATACTTAGAAGGGACGGATATAGCCATGGAAGGAATAACACGAGCATTGGAATGATAGGTTCTAGAGAAGAAATAAGTAGAGAGGAATTGAGATAAGACCATTGGCATACAACGATGGATGAAAAATTGATTTAGGTGATTTATGATTCCATATATATATTTAGTTTTAATACCTTGACAGATATCTTAGTTTTATGTAGATACCGAAAGTTCAGCTAGTTAGAGATTGGTTTTGCATGGTATTAATAAGATAGTTATCTTGTAAGTCTTTTTCCTGCATATCTTATCTTCTGATCGTTGAAATAGTGAAACGATATTCTTTCTATTTCCTTTGATCATCACTCGGCCCTCAGTGGAAATATCTTACTCGATTACATTCCTATCATAGTTATATTATTCTAATCATTTTTGCTATCCTACTATCATACAACTTGTTAATTTTTCTGAGTCACACACCCTTATATCCCATTCCAATTTGATTTAAAAGTTTTAGTCACTCCTCTCAGAAGATTCCATTATTTTATGTCTTCTCAATAAACTGTTGGCGTTCGTTTCTTCTTGCATTTTTTTGTTTCACAAGACCTCATCTGATTTTTCACCTATTTTATGATCATTTTATTATATTTTAATCGTACCTACATTTTACTCATGCCTAAATTAATTTTGATCACCACAATATTCCATCTCTATCTCAGATCATACCTAGATAATTCTGATAGTGCCGATATTTATCATTGTACCTAGTGATCATGCCTAGAATTCGATCGTGTCTAATGATTTAAATTCCATGTCTGATCAAGGTTAAGTGATTTTGATTGTACCCCGGCCCTTATCTTTGAAATTTCGAGGACGAAATTTCCTAAGGAAGGAAGGTTGTAAAACCCATTCTAAAAAAAATAACAAACCCACACCAATACTCACGTTCACCAGTTTAACCCCTCACATCTCTCATACACGTTTTCAACTGCTCCTTAATTTACTCACTACCACTTCTCACCACCACCATCTTTCTTTCCTTTTACCCTATTTTCCTCTACCACACTAATACATACCATCAGCACCCTCTTTCTCTCTAACATCTTTTAAGTAAAAGAGAAGGAGCACCACAACACCCTCACTCCCTCTCTCTCGTTTCCCCTTTCATAACCCACTTCCCGCAACCGTCGGAGCGCATCCCCGTGCGGCCAGCCCTGACGTCAGAAGCCCTCTCGCCGGTGCGACCCCCCCGACTCCGCGCTCCATCCGACCGTGCCCTCCGTCTCCCGTGCCCGGCCGACCTCCCTGCGGCCTCCGCCCGCTGCTCACCCACCCAGCGGCCTTTCGCCCGCCGCTCGACCTCCCGTTCGGCCCGCACCGTGCGTCCACGCTGGTGCCCATACGCCGCCCTCCGACGCTGCCCCGCCCTCTCAACCGACCACGTGGGTCACCGGCCCGCAGTCCCGTCGACCTGACGCGGCTGCGCCGCCTCTCAAGTGATCCCGGCCCCCCCCCGTAGACCTGTCCGCCGGCTGCCTAGTCCGTGCGCCACTCTTCCAGCGGCCGATCCACTGTTCCCGTGCCCCGCGGCCCCGCGACAGCGCTGCCCGCTGTCCACCGCTGTTCCGAACGCCAATCCGCGGTCCGAACGCTGTTTCAGTTTTTCTCGAGTTTATCCCGCGGCTCCCCGCCAACGAATTTTGATAATTTCCTGTTAATCACAGTAGTTCGTCCCTCCCAGTCGATGATGACGCGGTCCCGACCCCGTTACGGGATTCGGCATTTTTGTTAATTGTTGCGTTAGGGGAATACGACGTTCGAGCCCTACTCGGACTTGTTTTCGTGAGTTATAGTTAATTCCTTGGGTTGATTATTGTTTGGAACTTTTCATATGTGCTGTGTGTTCACTTGGTTTGGACATTCCTGTGTGCTGTGGGTTCATTCTCTAGTTTGGACATTTCTTAGTTTATATCTTTGTTCTCTTGGTTAGTTATTTTGTTGTAGATTTTTTTACCTTTGAGTTTAGTTATATTTTTAGTTCTGTGACTTATTTTCATTTGGGTTGGATGTTGTAATACTGTGGTTGTCTCCCTGGTTCGGGATAGACTTTTGGGTGTGGATCGGTACGGCCTTTGTGGCTAGGTCGTCCTAGTTACAGAGGAGGTGTTGCCCAAATTTTTGGAAAAGTATTTAAAAATGATATTTTATAAGTTCGGTAATTTTTGTATATCAAAACCAATTTCTAAAACCCTGGTCCTTGCAAATGGTTTATAAAAAATTATTTCATTGGTTTTTGATTTGGTTTTAAGTGTTGGTTGGTTAGTTTTCTGTATCCCCTGTCAGGCGACGACCGTATCGGTCGGATGAGCCTCGGCAACACGCAAACGTTACAGGAAATTCCTGTACGTTGAGGCGTTAGCCAGCAACGTGAGATTGCATGACCAAGTCTGAGTTGCCCCATTTTCATAAGTTATATTTAATTATATTTATATTTTTAGAACTTGTTACTGGGTATTTTGTACCTTGGGTACAGGGCCTCGGCCTTCTGTTTGGACCGCTTCACGGCACTCAGAGCTCACCTCGGCTAATTAATTTAATTAATTTGTTGTAAGGGCATAAGCCCAGTTTTTCCTTTATTTTCTGTGGCCCTGTAATTGTGTAGTGTAGACTTTCTACTTTATTTTCTGGGTTTTGTTGTTGGCGTAGCTAGGCGCATAATAAAAATTGATTATTAATTATTTTGTATAAAATTAATAAGGATTTCTCACATTTAATTAAAATGGATAAATTACTAGTTGTAAAACCCCTAAATTTCTACTATTTTTTTATTATTAAATTTGGTACTGATTTAAAATTTTGTATTGTACGTTGCGTAGTCGTATTGTACCTCGCGCACGAAATTTTATTTTTCGTAATTGCTCGATGAGTGCGAATATGTGCGAACATACATATTTTTAGAAAAATATTTTTTCCTATTTTTATAGTTTCAAGATAATATATATAATAATTATTTTTAGCTATCAAAATTTCTAAATATATGAGTTATTTATGAAAAGCCTTTTTTAGACAGTTATAATAAATAATTTTTTCTATAAAATGGTATATTAGAAAAGTATATTTATGTAAATATTATTTGTACATACATATATATTTCGTAATTATTTATTAGTTTATTTTAAATAATAATATAATTTTCAAAATTATTATTACTAGTATTTTTGGAAAATATATTTCAAAATTATTGTGGCGATTTAAACCTTAATTTAAAATTTTGGATTTATTTAAATAGTTAAATATTTGAAATTTGATTTATCACATTTGATGTTTAAACTAAAAATTTAATTAGATTTAAATTGGATTTTGATTTGGATTGAATTTATTGAATTAATTTAAAGTAATAGATTGAATATTCTAATTGGATTTAAATAATCCTAATCATTATCCAACTGGAAATTCTTACATCCTATAAATAGGCAGGTACTCCTCCACAAACTTTTCACATCCACATATTTCTCCACAAATTTGCATGCATCGTGTCTGTGTCCATCCAAATTCTTACTCCATATTTTACATATACATTATCGTCTCTTCCGTGTCGGACACCCCCCGACAAAATCAAATTTCCTAAATCTAAACCTATTCTAGCCATGACCACCATCATCCTTTCCTCGTCGTTCCTACACTACCACTAAAGTGCCCCTGCCACCAGTAGAACCCGCCACCTACGACCCTCGCCAAGTCTACCCACCACCACCATCACGGGTTAGGCCGCCGCCACAACCAGACTTTGGTACCCCCGGCTTCGGCCAGCCTCGCCCCAATCACCTCTGTGGCCGCCGACTCCCTGTCTCGCCCCGACCCGGAATCACCCGAATCATCGTCCTCGCAGGGGGCGTGATGCCGCACGAGCCTGGAGTTGCGCTTGTGCAATGCAAGATGACAAGTTCTCAAATGGTTATCTTTTTATTCGATATTAACAACGATAGAAAAACAGAGCATACGAAACAATTCTCTTTATTGATATTTGAACTGAGATTACAAAGACTTTCAATAGCCTAACGATATATGCCAGATTGGCTACAACACTCAGGTTCTCTCTTGCCCACAAAGGATTACACCGTTTCATACATTATGCCTTCTATATCTCGGCCGCATCAATCCAGTTGCGTAGTCCGAGCGTCAATGCGATCGCACGCTTCAATACGCTTCGGCATTCCAAGCCTCAACACGTTCAAGCAACGCTTCGCCACGAGGAATCCATTCCCTGCACCCTGCATGAAGCTGGTGGGGGATCAGTACGTTCGTCCTCGCATGTACTGAAGCAAAGATCTTCTTTCCAAACCAACATTGTAATATTTACGTTTATCATGCAACTTAGCTTATGATCTTGCTATGTTCTCCTTAGGGTTAATTTCATGGCATCTTCGAAAGCGTAAAGCATGTTATCATAGCAGCATGTTATCGAATTGAATAGGCAAGCAAACAAGCAATCTCGTGTTTGATTCGTGGCACGACTTCTTACCAAGTCGACGCACTCGCCCTTGCACCGACGCAAGGTGAATACGCCACATTCCTTCCCTATCATGTTATATGTACATCTCTAAGCAGGATCTCTATGCGGGACACATATGCGCCTACACTTTCAACCCATCGTTCCTTAACTATATGAGGGCCGTTGGCGTATCCGCACCGGAATGGACTAAAGGAGTTCCTTTTTTTTCTTTCCTTCTTTTCTCAATATTTGGTCGGACTGCCCGACGTTTCACGGGTTGGGTCACATCCCAACAACCGAAACGTTTCCGCTGCATACCATCATTTGCGGCTTTTCCCATCTTGTTTAAGGTTGTGCGCCTACAAAGATTATTCGATTCCCTCCTAGGCCAAGCGGTTCCGGGGCGCATCCGGCATTTAACCGTTTGGGGGAAACACCCGTGCACGGGAGATATCATATTTTATCTCTCGTCCATTCCATCGACCATGCAACGCCCTTATCATTCAAGCAATCAAATTCAAACAACCAAACATAGTCTTGAGTCCGAGACTCAGACTTTATCACCTCGCATCTCTTTCGTTAACTTTCTGTGTTCTTACATTTCATACTTCGTTTCAATGATTCAATGGCATCGTGCCTCAACTCAATGCTCGTCAATCGAACGACCCGAAGGTCTCGAACACCTTTCGAGGCACCATGTCATAGCCAACAGTTCCGCCACATTCATGCCATAACTGTATTCTTTCGCAACGAAGCCATCTTTTATTATCCTGTATATGTAGGCACGTTTCGACCGTATATCTATGTTCTATAACTTAGCATTCAATGTTCGGGGCTTGCGCGCTAGAGCGCTCGCCTATTGTCTTCCAATGTTCTAGCCGTCTAACTCGTGCAGCAAAGGCACGGTATGGTTCGTGCACTAAGGCACTCGCCGAGTACAGTTATCCCATATTCTTGCGGCTTGCGCACCGAGGCGCTCGCCTTAGCGATATCCAATGTTCCATAGCGACTCGTGCATATTGATGCACGTTTCATTTCAATTGTACTAACTTAGTGTTCAACACACACTATAATTTATCTCCGATTGGACCACGCCCGTGGCGTCGATAGGTTAACTTAGCATACAATGATATATTTGACTTATCGAATGAAGGAGTAAAAAGAAGTCAATCTTCCTACCTTGAGTCGTGCCTTTGTCGTTTTGCTGAGCCGATGCGGCTCGATTTCATAACTTTGTAGCACGGCCACTCTCCTGACTTAGCCATTCGAGCACTTCGTGCTTCATTGAATTATACATCCGATTTGGCTTACCGTGCCCAAGTCTCAGCCCGTCGCAAGGCGACGATTTGATTTCGCGGACCCCTTACTAAATATTGCAAAAGATCGACCTCTACTATTTTTGCGTCAAAATATAACCTGCACATGAAACCAACTAAAATCAATACTTGCATCGATTCGGACTTGCGCCTTGGTCGATTCGATTTCTTAGAATCTTCGAGCCGATTCAACGCACTCATCCTTCGAGGCAATGCGGCGCTTCGCATCGATTCAAACTTGATGCATTCTTTTGGGGCAAGGCAACTCTTCGCATCGATGCATTTGATTCGGTCAACGCAACTACGCGACTCTTTGAGTTAACGCCTCAGCGTAATGCGCCGTACGGAACGGGGCATTACAGAATATACCACTCAAAATAAGGTTCGTCCTCGAACCAAAACCAACACTCCGACTAAGCGTTTTATATATCGTATCACGATCTCATCCCACCAACGTTGTTCAGTTTCACACTATCTCGCAAGCTTTTCTTTAACATTTAATAGTCTTCCCTGCAGCTCGATTTGAATTTTGTATACAACTCGATTTAGATTCATACCTATATTCAAGGCGTCCCGAAGATATATGTATTTTGACCAATTCCAGTAGTAGCAAATTGGAACAAGGCTGACAGGTAAATTTTAATCCTAGGCTTACCATCTCGTACTCTCGATCGGACTTATCCTTAGCAACTGTTCTCAAAATTTCATCGCATACGTATATTCGATACATACGTGATTCATTCAATAAAGCTACTGTACGCTTCGCGATTCAAAATCGCCTTTCTTATTTCGTATGTTTCATATGGACTACCAACTCTATACGTCGCGTCAAGCCGTCGCGCATCCAATCACAACGAGTCTCCGCAATGCCTTACGTTCGAAGTCGCCACCCAACTATTTTCGAAGTCTGGCTTATGCAACTTATCTCGATACGATTTCCTTTGTTGACTTACAAACGCATCAACATTCAGGACTACATCCGCTAGGTTACTTACATAGCACCGTGCTTAACTTCTCCCGACGCAACTTTAAATTGACATTGCACAAAGGCCACAATCTATCCGACACGAAAGTTTACATCAAGGCGATGGTGCTCAAGGCAATGATCGCCTTGACACGAAGGTCTTTACGATACGCCTTACGTTCGATTCCTATCGAGTAGGAATTTACTAGCTAAATTCCCAACTTATCCATCTCGCAACATCGAACATAATCTCGATTCACGCAAGCTCAATTGTAAGGTGAATCCGAATCTAATGACATGACTCGTAAGTCATTCCCTTATCGTTCTCTCTCGTGAATAGCACGATTCTCGCAATCGCCTATCCGAATTACCAAGTTCGTTGGTGAATTTCTAGTTCGACCGTCAATTAACATAACCATTCAAGTATTCATCCAACGAATACTCAAAATCTAACTATATCATTCTCAATCAAAAGCTGTTCCAACAATTCTCGATCGCCTAGACTTATCGTCAACATGCACCGTGTTATATTTGTTATCGGTGCAATCTTATATGCGATATCGCATGGATCATCTTACGGTCTGCAACATTCAATATGATTTGGCGGTCAAGTCTTCTAGGGTCAGCTGCTCCGAAGCTACGCTCGATAACTGTGGATCATCACCGAAGGACAATTTACTCCGAACCATGCTATATCTTATTTCGGAGCCAAATCACGTTCCGACGATTCTACGCGACTAACCAATTTCGGACAAAACTGTTTCTATCGGCGCAACTGATGCGCAACTATCTTCCGAGTAAAGTCATGCACTACCGTCGATGATTTTGCCATTTACAAAACATCTACTCATATCGAGTTCGAATCTATCTCGTTCGCGGGTCGACACACGAGATGCTATATACCTCGAGCAATCGTCGATGACTTATAGTCTCGTCTTGATTAATCACAAAGTTCATGATCATCTAGTTCGTTCCTTCTCGTATCGTTATTTATAAAACTTTGATAGCGCAAGGCGCACTCCATTTTGTATTCTCATATCGTGCTTACGTTTCCTTACGTATCGATCTTGATAGTTCATATCAATTTCGATAGCAAGTGGGTCGACTTCGAATCCGTTTCAACGTCGACTTAACTCGCATCGCATACATCCAAGTTCGCAACAAACTTTTCCATACGCATCCACTCGTTCTTCGATTTGCCGCATCCCGCTATACTTTGATCGCTTAACCGAGTTACCGATTATCCAATATCGTGCCCTCGAGTTATACGATCTCGTCCTCTAAGTTTTGCGTGTTTTCAGTCGTACTCAAATGAGTGTCGCCGTAACGTAACCAACTATTTCTTAGGCACGATTACTCACATCAACCAACTCTTCACCGAAGTCGCACATCGTGTGATTCGATTACAATTCGCATCGCCCAACATTTCTATCGAAATCGTAAGTCGTGCGATTCGATTTGTCTCGCCCAATATTTCTATCGAGATCGTAAGTCGTGCGATTCGATTCACCTCGCCCAATATTTCTATCGAGATCGCAAGTCGTACGACTCATTTGTAAGCTCGAGTTTTTCTTTCCCGTCGATCCGATTATTGCGTCAAGGCATAATCGTTCCGCTAGTCTCGGTCGTCCGACCGACTTATCATTTTCGTCCGACGTATTGTTCATCGATACGAGTCTCGCCTTATCGTCCCTACCGATCTTCGAAGAACACTTGTATCAACATACCGTCATACAAATTTCCAATCGAGTCTCGGTACTCTCCCGTCCGTTGCGGACAAACCTTCCACAATTCTCACAACGCGTCGATACAATTCATCGCACAAGTGCTATACCATATACCACTCGAAATCGAGTCATTCATCGCCTACGTGGTATGGCATATACCACTCGAAATCAAGCCATTTCCCTCGCACTATACTTAGTATAAACCGACAATCTCTGTCGACTCACGATTTCCGCAGTGATCGTGCTTGACCACAACCGTAACTTTGATTAAATCACATCCGACACAACTCAGTTGATGTTCTCGTTTGCCAACATAAGTTTGGTGTGCAACCGAACGATTCGTTCTATCGATTTACGATTTCAATTCTTTCCTTACGTTGCATCTCGTGCAACAATTTATTTAGATATACGTTGCACCCCGTGCAACAATTTAACTTTCGATACGCGTTGCACATCGTGCTACGATTTATTTCTGACTCTTTTATTCCACTTTGTACAACGATTTATTTCTAATTTCCTTTGCACTTCGTGCAACGATTAATTTGATATGCGTTGCACCACGTGCAATGATTTTACTTCCAACACGCGTTACACATCGTGCATCGATTTATTCTCGACTTTCCAAGTCAATGCCCAATCCGTTTAACACATTCGGTATTGGCTTATCATTTCTCACTTTCATTTTAACGCATATTCACCATTAACTCGTTGCACTTCGTACATCATTTTATTTCTCTTTCAACATGTTATATTGCAACAACAACATCCCAAATCGTATTTCATAATTTGTTGCGCTTGCAGCAACTAACATTTTTACGGCTCGTTGCATTCAATACAATATACCCCTCGCGACTTTCTTAACAAACATCGTGTAATTTCTAAAACACACGCGGCAAAATTACACGTTTTGTATTAGACTTATTGTATGGAACATCCAGTGCGGCATCGAGTAGAGTCAAGAGTGATATCAAGTGGTGGTGGACAACTTTTCGAATTGTAATGAAGCAAGCGTCCAAAGAAAATTGAGCCTAGAGCTCTGATACCAATTTGTCACGCCCCGACCCGGAATCACCCGAATCATCGTCCTCGCAGGAGACGTGATGTCGCACGAGCCTGGAGTTGCGCTCGTGCAAGGCAAGATGACAAGTTCTCAAATGGTTATCTTTTTATTCGATATTAACAACGATAGGAAAACAGAGTATACGAAATAATTCTCTTTTTTGATATTCGAAACTGAGATTACAAAGACTTTCAATAGCCTAACGATATATGCCAGATTGGCTACAACACTCAGGTTCTCTCTTGCCCACAAAGGATTACACCGTTCCATACATCATGTCTTCTATATCTCGGCCGCATCAATCCAGTTGCGTAGTCCGAGCGTCAATGCGATCGCACGCTTCAATGCGCTTCGGCATTCCAAGCCTCAACACGTTCAAGCAACGCTTCACCACGAGGAATCCATTCTCTGCACCCTGCATGAAGCTGGTGGGGGATTAGTACGTTCGTCCTCGCATGTACTGAAGCAAAGATCTTCTTTCCAAACCAATATTATAATATTTACGTTTATTATGCAACTTAGCTTATGATCTTGCTATGTTCTCCTTAGGGTCAATTTCATGGCATCTTCGAAAGCGTAAAGCATGTTATCATAGCAGCATATTATCGAATTGAATAGGCAAGCAAACAAGCAATCTCGTGTTTGATTCATGGCGTGACTTCTTACCAAGTCGATGCACTCGCCCTTGTACCGACGCAAGGTGAATATGCCGTATTTCTTCCCTGTCTTGTTATATGTGCATCTCTAAGCAGGATCTCTATACGGGACGCATATGCGCCTACACTTTCAACCCATTATTCCTTAACTATATGAGGGCCGTTGGCGTATCCGCGCCGGAATGGACTAAAGGAGTTTCTTTCTTTTTTCTCTTTCTTTTCTCAATATTTGGTCGGGCTGCCCGGCGTTTCACGGGTTGGGTCACATCCCAACAACCGAAACGTTCCCGCTGTATACCATCATTTGCGGTTTTTCCCATCTTGTTTAAGGATGTGCGCCTACAAAGATTATTCGATTCCCTCCTAGGCCAAGCGGTTCCGGGGCGCATCCGGCATTTAATCGTTTGGAGGAAACACCCGTGCACGGAAGATATCATATTTTATCTCTCGTCTATTCCATCGACCATGCAACGCCCTTATCATTCAAGCAATCAAATTCAAACAACCAAACATAGTCTTGAGTCCGAGACTCAGACTTTATCACTTCGCGTCTCTTTCGTTAACTTTCTGTGATCTTACATTTCATACTTCGTTTCAATGATTCAATGGCATCGTGCCTCAACTCAATGCTCGTCAACCGAACGACCCGAAGGTCTCGAACACCTTTCGAGGCACCATGTCATAGCCGACAGTTCCGCCACATTCATGCCACAACTGTATTCTTTCGCAACGAAGCCATCTTTTATTATCCCGTGCACGTAGGCACGTTTCGACCGTATATCCATGTTCTATAACTTAGCATTCAATGTTCGGGGCTTGCGCGCTAGGGCGCTCGCCTATTGTCTTCCAATGTTCTAGCCGTCTAACTCGTGCAGCAAAGGCACGGTATGGTTCGTGCACTAAGGCACTCGTCGAGTACAGTTATCCCATGTTCTTGCGGCTTGCGCACCGAGGCGCTCGTCTTAGCGATATCCGATGTTCCATAGCGACTCGTGCATATTGATGCACGTTTCATTTCAATTGTACTAACTTAGTGTTCAACACACACTATGATTTATCTCCGATCGGACCACGCCCGTGGCGTTGATAGGTTAACTTAGCATACAATGATATATTTGACTTATCGAATGAAGGAGTAAAAAGAAGTCAATCCTCCTACCTTGAGTCGCGCCTTTATCGTTTTGCCGAGCCGATGCGACTCGATTTTATAACTTTGTAGCACGGCCACTCTCCTGACTTAGCCATTCGAGCACTTCGTGCTTCATTGAATTATACGTCCGATTTGGCTTACTGTGCCCAAGTCTCATCCTGTCGTAAGGTGACGATTTGATTTTGCGGACCCCTTACTAATTATTGCAAAAGATCGACCTCTAATATTTTTGCGTCAAAGTATAACCTGCACACGAAACCAACTAAAATCAATACTTGCATCGATTCGGACTTGCGCCTTGGTCGATTCGATTTCTTAGAATCTTCGAGCCGATTCAACGCACTCATCCTTCGGGGCAACGCGGCGCTTCGCATCGATTCAACATGATGCATTCTTTCGGGGCAAGGCAACTCTTCGCATTAACTTAGTTTGATGCGTTGCTCGGGACAACGTAACTCTCGTATCGATTCGCATCGATACATTTGATTCGGTCAACGTGACTACGCGACTGAGTTAACGCCTCAGCGTAATGCGCCGTGCGGAGTGGGGCATTACACCCCCATCGCCGTCAACACAACCAAAACCACCTCCTTCATTCCCCGTCACCATCACAAACCCCGACCACGGCCACTGGCCAGAAACCCAACCACCGTACGCCCCACCGGAGCCCACACCATCGGCGACAGCAGCACCAACCAGCCGCTCCACCACTGTCATGTCTCGCTCCCATAGGAGCGATCGCCCTCGCTAAGGCGTGATACCGCACGAGCCTAGATTGCGCTCGTATAAGGCGGGTTCCATAACGGTCGATTTCAGCGGCTACGACGGGGTCGCCGTATAGAAGTCCCAAGCAGAGACATTGAATGATAGCAGCAAAAATTGAAGCAAACACAAGTTATTTCGAAACACTCTTTTATTGATATTGAAACAAAGGTTACAATGGGGCGCAAGGCCAAGATTACAAGTCTCTCAAGCTCACTCGTCTCACATTACAAGTCACTCAGCTCCTTCATCTCTCAAATATAAATCTTGAGCCAGCGGATGCTTCGGAAGGCGACGTCCATACATTATATCCACTACACCAAAATGACAAATTAGGAACACTAGTCATTTTTCAATCTGGAACACCTATTTTCTGTACCTAGGTTTTAGAACACAATAAAAGTGTTCCAAATCATAAAAACGTTCCTAATATATTTTATTTTAACTTTTAGAGAAATTGTTTATTTAAGTACACTTTTATTCCGTTCCAAATTGAACCTACACGTGTGTCATTGTTCTTCTCTCAAATCTAATGGCTTAGGATTTTTTTCTCGCTTAAACCTCAGCCTAAATAATATATTCTAGCCAAACTTGCTTTCTTTCTTCTCTCTCCACCTCCATTTAAATACAAAGAACAACCATCCCTTCCCAATCATCACCGTTGCCACCATCTACTTCATCTTCCTCTACCACAGAACCCTAACCCTAAATCCCTCTACTTCTTCTCCACAACAAGAAAACCCTAACCTTCATTCTAATCTCATTAACACCCCTTCCCCTTATCCTCTCTCCTATGGTGACTCCAACCTCCTTCATGCCGACAAGTTCTCAGAACGGGTGGCGATGAATGAAAGGGTGTAGGATCCGACACAGGCATCGGCCTCCGACGCTTTCTAGATCATTAGCATCGTGTCCACCTTCCAAAGTCTTGTTAAAACCATCGGAACCCCAAAGGACAATCCGGAGCTCTGAACGAAACTGTAAGCACCCTTCCAATTGAGTTACTTCAATTATTCGTTAACTTCTTGTTTGTGGGATGGGAACCTACTATAAATTTTGTGGTTTTTTGGGAAAAGTTGACTCCTTTATTGCTAGGTCAATTCTTTCACCTGAAGAGCAAACTGGCTCTAGATATTGACTGTGAACTAGAAAGTACAAATCTTTATAAATTTTGGGAAATTGTATTTCCTATAAAGGCATTGCACTAGGAAAAAGGGTTGTCTTGGGAATTTTAGCAAAAAATTTATGTAGTTTTGAAGTACAATCTTCATAGCCAATAACTTACTGAAGCTACAAAGTTACTTTTAAAAATATATGTCTATACAACTTCTCTATATATTTTATGATTTTGGATATTGAAGGGTGCTGTGATTGGTAAAGAAACGAGAAGGATATGTTGTACCTAGGAGTGGGGACTCTTAGGTTTCTCATAAAGTCCCAGTCGATGTTTATAAAGTTTGCAATGAGAGTAATTTATTTTGTATTTTCTGATATATATTATGGGTGATAACAAGTAACAAATTTAGTTATACTATGAACATCCAAATTCATCTGCTAGATACATGGCTACAAGTTTTGGAGAGAGGTCATATCTGTCAGCTGGAATTAGGTATTTGTCCGTTCAAGCCATTTATAGACAAATCCATAAAAAATAAAGCAACATTCAATAATCTATATATATGTTCAAGTATCACTCATACTTTGTACAACTCTATAATTGGTATCTTAAGTGACATTTTAATAAGAAAAGCATCTCAACTGATAAATGACATTTTAATAAGAAAAGCAACTCGACTGATATATATGCCAACAGTGTAAACCTCCTTTTTGGTTTTTGATTTCAATTATATATGTCCACGTATCATTAGTTGGTCTACTGTGTTACCAGGTACTTCTACTATGGTCTGCATGGAGATGCTTCTTACTATGGTCTCTATGGAGATGCTTTTGTGCACCAACTTTTGGAAGGCACATACTGCTTAGTGACAACATAGAAATCCATTCAGTATGATGACATGGGACTAGATGACGGGGCTGGGAAGGGACCACTGCGATACATAATGTATTGGTTACAAAAGGATGGTTAATTTTGTTGAGTGCATCTTTTTCATTTTCCTTTATGAGATGGATGTGTACGTTGCTGGTAAGGTAGATCATTCTTTGGGCTGAAGGTTGAAACAATTTAATAATGAAAATAAAGTCAATTACCTGTGGGGTTTTCATTAATGCCAAACTTAGCAGACACAAAATATCCTATCAGAAGAAAAAAAACAAAGCACATGTGTTTTTTCTTATGTATGGCCAGTAATTTGTAGGGACAACTAAAAACATATAATCTTTGGAGTTAAATCAAACTGTGAGATTTATTCCTCTTTCCATTAAAGATCAAAACAATGCAATCATAGGGGAATTGAAATAGGTAAAAACCATTGTCTAGTATCCAACTTTTTAGATGGTATGTAAAAGAATTTCGTAGGTGATCAATCAACGCTTTTGTGAAATCCGTTGTAGTTGATGTGCCACCGATGTCATTAGTCATGTATTTCCCTTCTGATATGGTGTTGAGGATCGCATCTTGTATCTGATCAGCCTTATCATGGAGCTCCAGGTGTCGTAACATTATGACAACACTAAACAAGAGAGCTGTAGGATTTTTGCAAGATTCTGGTAAGGAATATTTTGTTAGATATGAGCCTGGCCTCGAAACTTTAAATGATGCAAACAAGCACAAAATAAAGAATAATATTCTGGTGGAAATATCTTATAAATTATATAAAAACAATTAGTGAAGTTGTAGATTGATAGATGAAACTAATATAGGCTACAAAGAACCTACTATAACACAGCACTACATTTGGATATGAAATAAAACTTAAAACTTTAAACCTAAAAAATCTGGCTCGAATATAATTTAAAGAGGCAGAATTATTCGATCTTTTATAGAGAAGTGTATATATATGAGCATTGTTTAGTTTTGGCAACATAGTAGATGGATAATGAGTAAGAAGAAAACAAGGGAGTTATAATAAAGGTGAGGCATAATTATTCAATCTTTTTTAACTAGTTTTTGTTTAACTGGAAGATTGCCAACTTATTATGTGTTTCTATGGCTATGGTCAGAGAGTGCACAAGGTAAGGCAGTTGCTAGTGCAATTTGTCACCGTGGCGGAGCAGCCTTCCGTGGTGGTCGTGGAGGAAGAGGCTTGAGAAGACTGTAATCTATGTACAAAAGTTTTAGCTTTATTTTTCTGACTAGAGTTGGTGTTCTGTTTCAGTTTGAGTTTGAAATATCACCATTGTAACCTGTTATTTTATTCTTCATGTTGAAATCTTAGATGAAGAAAAAACTGTATTGGAACCTTGGATGAAGAAGGTAATGGGTGATATAATAGGTTTTGTTTGATGAGATTAATATAGGATGTATTTGATACATATACATATTTATCGATGGTTCAGAACGGAATATTGGAATATATTGGATGACTTTCTATTTTGCATCCTTAATTGTTGGGGTGTCCTCTTCCTGAGGCCTGTGGTATAACTATTGTTTCTAATATTTTCATATTTTGTCCAGCTGTAGACGTTGGTACCAAGAAATGATGCGGGCCTCTGATAAAGCAAAAGGTGTAAAACCAAATGGCTCACTGTTTAGAGTGTTTCTAAACCCACACAAGGTAAAGTAAACCTGGACCTCGAACCAATATGGATAGGCACGAGGCATTTGTGTACAATGTTACGTAGTTTTAATGGCCTCTTTTTTTACATGGGTAAATGCAAGGAATCCTCCCAAGTTTCTTTATTCAATTATGGTATATGTAGTTGCTAATTTCTATTGTTTACCCTTGTTCATGTGCAACTCTTGAAATTATAGCACATACTTGTTATTGTTAGAATCAAGTATTGGATTACGGTAAACCTCGACAAGTCACAAAGCATGTCCAATCAGTAATTGACCCCAAAAACCTCTCAACGTGTTTGTCGTATGCACAATATTCAAGTACTTAGTAGAAAATTTTCTTGCAGCAGTGTATCTGTATAGTAAGATTTACTATAATTTAGAAATATTGGGATGTGGTGTTTTTATAATAGAAATATTGGAGTTTTATAATAGAAAGATTGGATAATATTAGCACTTATTAATGTAAATATTGAATTTTGATAGAGTTTCAATTGGACGACATAATTTTTTTTGTTTATTGCTCATGTTATCATGTTCTAGCTTAATGTGATGGTAAAAGCTTGAACTACATCTTTTACAAATGGCAACTATTTTACTGGATAAATGTTAAGTTAGCTAAGTTCTATGCTCTCTTTTGAAAAGTACATTTTAGGACATTTAGTCTGTGTGTATATATTATTTGTCAATATCTGACATTTTAATGTCACCGACATGTGACATCTGACATTTAGAAACCCATCTGACGCAAACCCGGTATCCGCAACCTTGTTGACACACCCTCTATTTTATCTTTTAATCATTATTGTTTTTAGTCATTTGTTTAATGAATATCTATCAGATTCTGCTTTTAGCTACTTAGTGTAAGTTTGATTTTTGATTGAACTTTCTTGCAGTAGTTTAGGTCTTGTTATATGCAAGTTTGTATCTGTATACTGCATCTTGTTCATCTCAAGAACCACATGCATGTAAGAGCAGGGCTTGTGATCCTGCTGTTTTACATATTGTTATTCTAGTTCTTCCCTATCACTAAATTTATACACTTCTAACTCCATGTCATTAACACTTTTAATTTATTACCAGAACCCTCACCTTCCTATCTATGATCCACTATACACTGGAGATGGAAAATGTCTTGTAAGAAATGCTAGTTTACTGCCTTTTCTTTATTTTTATTGTTATTAGCAAATGATGTTATGTCTGTTGATGCATGGTAATCTTCCAGAATGCTTTATGGAATAGGCTATAACTTGGCAGATAATATCATGATGCATGTTATGGTTTTGTCATTACTAGGTTGGCTTTGGGCTTTTCCCATAATTTTTTACTTGTAGATATTTAAGGCATATCTATTTGTCATTAGCAGGTTCTGAACCCAACCATTCTGCACATGAATATGGCACTATTTTATTGTAGCTCTTATGATTATTTCAGACTTAATTAAGATGTATTGGTGGTGCAATAGGTGAAATATGCACAATTGTTGGTTAAGTTGCACCAAGTCTATTTAACATTCACAACTTTTGATCAAAATTTTGAACAGTGCTGTGGGAAAAGACATTTCCAATGATTTCAACTTGTTACACCAAAATTATAGATTTGGTCTATAAAGCCATATGTTAAAAATTTGAGCTTATTGTATCCTTTTGTCAAAAGCTAAATTAGTATAAGATCAGCCCACATGTCAAAGTACCCAGATGACAAGTAATAAGCCTTAATATGGCGAGGAATGGTGCAAGAGGTTATCTATATTAAAAAAGGAACTTCCATTAAGTTTATCTATATTACAAAAGGAACTTCCACATACAACCACATTAATGCAGAGGACGTTGTCCAGGCAATTGTAGATTTCAGTCCAAGTGTTTGGAAAGATTATTTCATCTCCCATTCTCCTAAGTCTCCTTTTACATCACAGGCACATATCATTTATCAAGAAAGGCTTCTTCTTCTTTTTATGAGCAAGACTGATTTATATTTAAATACCTTCAACTTAATCTCACTTTTTTACCCAATTTTCTATCCCGATGTAGAACATAACAAATTTATGAAGAATTATACATGGAAACATATTATTTAAGCAAGGGCTAATACTTCGATACCATGTTAATGAAAATTTTGAGTTGACTAAGCTCTGAAGATATCTATTAGGGCTTCATATATATATATTTGAACAAGGTAAGACTAACTTAGAAATAAATACCTATAAAAAGAATTATCTTAATCAAGCAAATTAAAATTGATACACATGTGTATATTTCGTTATCTAACTAGCGAATGATTAATTTGAATGCAGAAGTCTAATGCATGAACAGAGCAGAAGCTAGAAGTGCTCAAGAAAGAGGTGAAGGCAATGCTCAAAACAAATGACCTAGTTTTCTTTTTGTGACTATAACTAGGAGAGACCAGTGGTTATCGCCAAAGACAAAGTTGGGAGTTAACTAGTTTTCTAGTGGGTAACATAAGAGGTAGGTTCTTGTAATTTTGTTACCAATATTTCTTCTAAACAGTTCTTCCCATCGATCCTAGTGATCTCAACTCATCTTGAATTCTCTTATATATTTGCTTAATTGGCAGGTCCACTCTCTGATAAACCTGTAAAGACTACTGCCAGGGCTACTACTTTCTTCTTCCTTTTTAATTTATCATAACATGAAGGGGTTCCTTTTTCATGTATTATACTATGTTGATCTTGTATTTCCCTTCGGGTTAGATAGATTAGGGACATCCCATTTGAGCAGAATTTTTCTTCTACTTACACAGGCACCAATTGAATTGTTACTCTTTAATCTTCGCCCTGGAAGGGCAATTCAACTCGGTGGTCATAATTGCCAGGTTTGTAATATATTTTTACACGGTATCTTTATGTTTTCTGTTCTATGGCTGAAATTTTGTGATCCCAGTATGAAGAAAATGAAATAACAAATTATTTAAAGGCTCCTTTTTTTTGCTATTTCGTCTTTGCAGACTCGATGACCATCACAACAATGAGAGAGATCACAAAGCTTGAAGGAATAGTAAAAGGCACGGAATAACTATGAGGAAGCAAGAGAATGAGAAAAAATTGCTCAAATTATTTTCACACCTCTCGAATATTTTTTTTACCATGGTTGTTAGTTTTGTAAAGTTGTATTAAACATAAAATATTCATGTAAGACATTTTGACTTTATTAATATAACTTTGTCTTTTGTGCATGTACTTATGTTATGGATGTTCAAATATTTATCTATATATTAATTCAACCTATATGCTAGTTTGAAATTTCAAATAAATTAACATTAAATAAAATGTGTCTATATTAATACTATTAAAATAGGAACACTTTTCTACCGTTCAAACCCTGGCACGCATATAAATTGTTCCAGTAAGTATCAAAAATTAATCTGAAACGCTTTATTAGGAACACTTGTTTGGTGTTCCTGTACTGGCACACATATAAAGCGTTCCAATTACCATCCCTTGGAATGCTTTTTTATCGTTCCTAGAAATTTGGCAGCCCAAAAATAGGCACGGAAAAAAGACGTTCCAAAAATTTTTTGGAATGGATTTTTTCTGTTCCAGAAAGACTTTTTTGGTGTAGTGATCCCGTATAAGTCTTTACTTCATGCGGCCACGCACTTCGAATCGCCAAGGAACTCCGTGCCTCGACGCATCCAAGCGAGCTCCGCACCACGAGATTCTACCTGTGCCTGCACATGTAAACTATGTGGGTGTCAGTACTCAACTGTACTGGTGGAATAAGCTCCTCGCCCACCCTTACAAAACCAACACGTTTTATTTACTTTGTGCAACATAGTCCCTTTATGATTGTCTTTCTACTCTTTCCTTAGGATCGATTTTAGGACAGACGCCTTGGCCTATTTCGTGTCTTTAAACCATCCCGTGCTTGCAACATCAACGTTAACTCAAGTCGTGTTTGCCTTGCGGCCCAAAATCAGAGACACAACTACGCGGTAGTACCCAATTTCCTTATGACCATGCTACAAATCCTTTGTGCCGTGCCTCGCAACTATGTGCGGCTCAACCATATCTCCGCCTCGCGGTCCTTGCTACTTTGATCACCAACTGACCCAATCAAGACTTGTGAGTCTTAGTGTCACTCAAACAACTTTGCCTTGCGGCGGTTTCCTGACTTAAACTCAAACAACTCAACCATAACCATGCAACTTATATGCCGACAACATAAGACTCGATGCCACATCTCGTGCCAAAGTACGTCGCCTACGTTGCAACCAACTCTTAGGCCCAACATCTTGTGTTCCAACTATACTCACACATTCAACCTGACTTCCTTGATATACTACACTCAATACTCAACTCAATCCAAAGGCATACACGCGGATCGTCGCCCATGCCGACTCATCTATATGAACTAGTCACTAGGGCCCAGCCCTATAATGGACTCCTTTTGAGCTTTTGATTAGACGGACGCTCCTTGCCAGCGCGAGTAGCTAGCTCCGCTGCAAGTCCCCGCTAACCCGTACGGTCATCCAGCACAGCTACGAATGTCTCTATCGTAACGGTTCCCCTAGGCCGTGGGCGTCGCCGTTCGAGAAACAAATTTATTTTACCTTGTACAAGTTATCCAATGACCATGCAAGACTCGACTCGAACTGACGTCTCACACAGTCAAAGCTACTTCTAGTGTTACCATCTCTTTCAGGGCTAAGTTCAATACTTCTCTCATCTGAGATCTTGCCTCGACGACCCGTAGTCGCGAGCATTCTTCTTTCTTGCCTCAACGACCCAGTCGTAAGCATTCTTCTTTCTTGCCCTATCATTTCACTCAACTCAAGAACAACTATTTGAAACACTTTTCCAAACTCAAAGAATTCAACCGTGGCCCGTGCCTTAAAACACTAAATCCGTACCAACGTGTCTCAGACCAACTTGAAACTCTATGTGACACCACCGCCCAAGTCATACTCTATATGACGGGCCTTACGATTGTGAGACTAGGTGGTTATACCCCGCAGTAGAACTCATAGGACCGTGCCTGCTACTACTCCTGATAGCTTAACGTAACTTGCCTAACTTACTTTGCAACAACTTGACGAGCAAAGGCCGCGTCAAGCCTTGCGTCGTAGGAACGTGTCGTGCACGCGTTCGACTTGAACAACCAAGTTATTTGAGGTGCCTAGACTTATGCCACAAGCCATGCAATACAACTTAACCCGTCGGCGAGCAGAGGCTATGCTACGCCTTGGGCGAAGAGACCGTGCATGCTTTATGAAGCATTATACGGGCGACGCCTATGAATTTGGCTAACTCTTAGCTTATGGCGAATACCAACTTTTCTTTCTTCCAAGCCACGGGACGAAGGACCGAGTATCATTTTCAAAGCACGCCGTGCACTAACTCTAAGCCGACCGTTGGACCTTTCCATATTCTAACACAATTCGACCCGTCGGGATTACTTCCTTTAGCTATGTGAATTCATATTTTTTATTATTAAGCCTACTTGTGTAAGTTAAAAACATGCGATTTATTATGTGAAGGCAAAGATGAGGCGAGTTCACCGAAACTATCCCACCTGAGCGAGCGGTCGTCTCGACCGAGCAACGTCTTCGAGTCGCCGTTGCAAGGCTAAGTCCGAACGTCGTCAGCATTTTTATTCCTCCGATTGACTGAGCGGGACGGGGCACTACATCATACACCACTCAGAAAAAGTTTCGTCCTCGAAACTAACTGAGTACACTTATCGACTTATAACTTTACTTCAACATTCAAGGACTCTCGCACGCACTACTCCTATGTATTTCTCAAATTTGAGCCACGCTCGTGCTACCATCAATCATTTCTTCATAACTCATGATTTCAAAAATTCTCGACACTCTTTCGTTCCTCAAGTCTCACTTGAATTCAACGTATCACTTGGTTGGATCGTGCACATATTCCAGGCGTCCTCGAAATACATGCATTTCAGCCAAGCCTCGTGATAGCAAATTCTATCATTTCTACTTGAGTCGGATCGTGCACGCATTCAAGCGTCCTTGATATACATGCATGTCAGTCGAGGCTCATGAGTGGTGCCTCCACAATCCTACCACTTCGCACTCGGACGCCTGCCTAACCGCTAGGCTATGTCTTTCCATCAGTATTGGAATCATAGTTCGCAAACAATGATATCAACACTGACCCCATCCTAAGGTCAAACCAAGTTGATAGTATGGGGTTTTTCTATCCAAGCTCGCATCACTCTGATTTCTAAACATCGAGCATCGATTCCCAACACACATCCCAATATTTCGTCGTATGGGGTCCGAGTCATTCAGCAAAGCCATCTTACGACAACTCATGTTCAACCAATTTCACGACGTATCAAAATCGCTCATTCAATAAGTCATTTATATAGTCTATCCCTTCAAGCACGTTCGATATAGTTCGCCTATCAATCCTTCTCAATTCAAGCACGCTACGACACAATTCATCGCTAGACCATAATTCACATTTTATATTTCCTAAGTCATCTATTCCAATTTACGTAATCGATCATAAGGTCATCTAGCTTAACAATACGTTGTGCTCCGATCTCACGCGAGTCAGATTATCCATGGTAGGCATGAATGACCATGCACGCTTCCGCGGGATAATTATCCTCATCGGGACGTAACTCTTGTTTTGCGTCTAGACTAATTCATTCTCGATGCGCGGATTGGACCTACTCAATCCTCAAGTTTATTTTATTCATCAATCGCAAGTCCTAACATCCTCAAATTTTTTTTCGTATCAAACCGACAAGTCGAGACAATCAAAGTTGTCGCATCCTGATTTTCCGAGTTTGATCATTCCCGTGACATGAATCACCATGTCAGCGCTCACACAGAACGATCGTCCTAAATTCTGACGTAATGCATGTGCGAGGCTAGAGTTGCACTCGTGCAAGACAAGATCGTCGACGTTGTGGCTATCAACGTAACCATCAAGACACAATCATTTTCATCCAACATTCATCTCAATCAAAAATTCTAAGTATAGCGTCCAACCGAACAATAACACTTGCACGATCGTCTTTCGTCGAGTCAGAGTACCCCCGAGTTATCGCATATCGATCTTTGATATGCCTCAATACCATCGACGATATGTGTAACCTGACGATCTTCCTTTGCAACCAATTTTGAGTCGTGCGATTGATGCTATCATCCGACTGGATAATCTCCTCGACTTTCAAATTAAGTTTAATCATTATCCCATGATTCATTCACAACATCAATTTTCTCAAACCAAATTCATGTATCGTTCATCCGTCCAGCTTAAGTCATCGACCAACGTATTTCCTCAATTACTATCATTCCATGCTAACTCAAATTATCGAGCAACATTCAATCCAATCCTTAAAGCTATTGCGTAACTTCAACATTAACTTTTCGTGCATGCTATCTTTCCATCGTGCTAACTTTTCTATACGATCCACCTATCGATTTCCTTTATTAAGTCATCCGTTCGCTACACCTTAACTTTTTCTCGATTCGATTTTACCTACTTAATCATCTTCATGTTCCATACTCGCGCAATCTCAATCCCGTGCACGTTTCGTGCACGTAAATTCCAGGTTGTTCGAATCAATTCGTCAAATCTTCAAGACTACAACTTGTTCAACGACACTCAATCTAAGGCTTTGCATACGCGCGACGCTTGCTGATAGACTCATCGACACCCCGAATCCTCAATTGATCGATTGACATCCCTGAGGCTATCGCATACACCACTCAGGGATGAAGCCATTTGACAAATCCTCAACTTATCACTCGATTCAAAATTGACTTCTTTAAATTTTTCGTTTGAACTATTCCTCAATTTCCAAGCAGGCTCATCTATATCGCATCGACGATAACATCACCGTTCGATAGCACCCCTATCGATTGTCATCTTATTTTACTCAATCGAGTTCAACTCATTCTTGTTCGACACAATTTGAATCCCGTACTCGACTTTTCTAAGGTCGACGCTACTTTGGTGTGTATGTCCAGTCCGTGGGACATTTGAGAGAGAGCGCACCAACGATATCAACATGTGAAAGCAACGATTCAGAGTTTGCGGAAATAACGAAGTTAAAGAATTCAATCGATAGTCCAAGGACATAAAGCCGTGCTTTGATACCATTATGTCATGCTCCGCTCCCGTAGGAGCGATCGTCCTCGCTAAGGCGTGATGCCGCACGAGCCTAGATTGCGCTCGTGCAAGGCGGGCTCCATAACGGCCGATTTCAGCGGCTGCGACGGGGTCGTCGCACAGAAGTCCCAAGCAGAAACATTGAATGATAGCAGCAAAAATTGAAGCAAACACAAGTCATTTCAAAACACTCTTTTATTGATATTGAAACAAAGGTTACAATGGGGCGCAAGGCCAAAAGTACAAGTCTCTCAAGCTCACTCGTCTCACATTACAAGTCACTCAGCTCCCTCATCTCTCAAATACAAATCTTGAGCCAGCGGATGCTTCGGAAGGCGACGTCCATACATTATGTCCCGTATAAGTCTTTACTTCATGCGGTCGCGCGCTTCGAATCGCCAAGGAACTCCGTGCCTCGACGCATCCAAGCGAGCTCCGCGCCACGAGCTTCTACCTGTGCCTGCACATGTAAACTATGTGGGTGTCAGTACTCAACTGTACTGGTGGAATGTGCTCCTCGCCCACCCATACAAAACCAACACGTTTTATTTACTTTGTGCAACATAGTCCCTTTATGATTGTCTTTCTACTCTTTTCTTAGGATCGATTTTAGGACAGACGTCTTGGCCTATTTCGTGTCTTTAAACCATCCCGTGCTTGCAACATCAATGTTAGCTCAAGTCGTGTTTGCCTTGCGGCCCAAAATCAGAGATGCAACTACACGGTAGTACCCAATTTCCTAATGATCGTGCTACAAATCCTTTGTGTCGTGCCTCGCAACTATGTGCGGCTCAACCATATCGCCGCCTCGCGACCCATGCTACTTTGATCACCAACTGACCCAATCAAGACTTGTGAGTCTTAGTGTCACTCAAACAACTTTGTCTTGCGGCGGTTTCCTGACTTAAACTCAAACAACTCAACCATAACCATGCAACTTATATGCCGATAACATAAGACTCGACGTCATATCTCGTGCCAAAGCACGTCGCCTACGTTGCAACCAACTCTTAGGCCCAACATCTTGTGTTCCAACTATACTCACACATTCAACCCGACTTCCTTGATATACTATACTCAATACTCGACGCAATCCAAAGTCATACACGCGGATCACCGCCTATGCCGACTCATCTATATGAACTAGTCACTAGGGCCCAGCCCTATAATGGACTCCTTTTGAGCTTTTGATTAGACGGATGCTCCTTGCCAGTACGAGTAGCTAGCTCCGCTGCAAGTACCCGCTAACCCTGTAACACCCAGTTTTCCAGATGAGGGTAATTTTGAAATTTTGTAATTATAATAATTATTATTGATATTTATTTCTCATTATGATTTTTGATGATTTTTAATTATTTTTAAACTATTTAAAAAGCTGTTTTAAGTCATGACTTGTGATTTTGATGTGCTGCTAGTGAAACCCTAGAGACTGTATGACCTAGTGCCTAACCATGTTATTAGGATGATTTAATTATCAATTTTAGCCTGGGGTTAATTTGGTCATTTGGCTTATTTGAATTTTTAATTAATTTAATGAATTGGTGAATTCTAGTTTGACTTTGACTTGTTGAGACCTAGTGGACTAGCCTAGAACCTAACCCTAGCTATGGTAACCCTAGTCTAACTTGAGTTAATCTATTTTAGTCATTAGAAAATAGTTTTAGAATGAGGGGATTTGGTTTAGTGAATTTAAGTCATGGCTTGTGGTTTCATGAAATGACTTATGGATTAATGATTTTATTGATCATGACTTGGCCCATGGCCCATAACTAGAAGCCCTAACCCTAACCAAACCCTAAGTGACCAGCCACATAGGGATCCCCACCCTATATAAATACTTATTCATTAGGGCTTGCCTTTTTTTTTCAACACATTGGAAAAGAGAGGTATTGTCCCCCTTCCAAAAATTTCCATAAATCTATTTTAATTCCTTTTTAATCCTAGTTTCTTGCATTAGAACCTAATACTCTCCTATTTTCTGATTTTGGGGTTTAATCCCAGCTTTGGGATAATTTGGGAGCATTTTGCTAGCAAGGAGGAACCCCCCATTTGGAGCTTTTCTTGCTATTTGCATCCATAGGTAAAACACCTCTATTTGTGCTAAATTTCTATTTTCTTTACATTTAGGGCTAGATATAGGAGTCCCCTAGCTGTCCCTGGAGTTTGAGCCAAATTCGTGTCAGTTTCGTGTCCGTATCGGACACGTATCCATTTGATAGGCTAGGTGTTTGATGTAATGCCTCAACCAACCTTTTGTTCTGTTTTTTTAAAATGTTTTCGAATAGAATGCTAGATCTAGGGTTTGCTTATTAATTTCTGTGTTTTTTTTTCCTAATTTTAGCTTCGTGTGTGTCCACACGGGGATACGAACACGCTGACCGTGCGGTGTGCACTGTGTCCTGCATCACGAGGTCAATAACTTCCGACACAGGACACGTGGGCACACCATTTTTGGCGAGGGGCTTGGGGCATCATCTGCCATTACCCTCCCAAAAGATGGGATCATACGGTACAGTGTGCGAGGAGAAATCCTCCTCATACTGGCCGCACTGGCCGCGCGCGCGCGCTGTGCACGCGAGCTTTTCGGCCACTGACACGCTCATTTATTTTGGACACGGGGACACGAGGACGCGGTGCAGGGTATTAGACCCCAAGCCCTATCCTAGGCGGACACGTGGGCACGAGCACGAGTCATGTCGTGCCCTGTGTCACGCGCGGGACACACGTGCACGCGTGCACGACGCTGCGTGCTGTACAGTGTACGTGTACGTGTCTGTGATTGTTTGGACACGTTCGTGTCCACTTGTTGGGACACGAATGACCTGTATGACACGTGTACACATGTCTTATATATTACCAACTCTTAATTCCTCATATTAACACGATTTGGTTGATCGAAATTCGAATTCTCCAATTTCACTGATACGTTCATCCAGTTTCTAAATATCCTGAATTGATCCCTGTTTAATATGATTTAGATGATGTTTTTAATTGTCATATTGATTGTACATGTGTAATAGGACTTGCTAGATTGGTTTTACATATTAGTTTTGGTTTTGCACTTGATAATGGGATTTTCGAAGGTGGAATGATATACAATGTTTTGACTGATACATGCATTTCAGTCTTTTAATTCTGATTTTAGTTTTCTCTTCTAATACTAATTTTAATTGCTGTTAATTGCCATATATGATGCCCAACATATGTATTAGTTAATTCTAAGTGGGATTAGCATGTTAGTTTATGTTTTCACTCAAATGAATGGGATTATTGATGTGGGGTGGGCTGTTAAGGTCGACTGGACTGAACAGTCCTGTTGGCTGAAAATTTGGATTTTAATTCCTTGTTCTCAAACCAATTTTGATGTTAACTTTATGTTAAATACTTACACCTGTGTGTTAGCTACTATGGTTTAGGATTTGCATTGGACAAATAGGGATTTCGAAATGGATCCTAGATTGGTTTGGGTTATTAAAACTGTCACAACCTGGGAATCAATCCTGAGTTTGGCTCACACAATTGTTCACTGATTTCTTATCACAACCCTGAGTTTAGTTCACTGTCATAGTGTATCACACTAGATTTACATTGCTTGAATGTTGGCTTGATGATTAACAAGATGGGGATTTCGATTTGGTGATTGGGTAGGGACTGTTAGCTAAGTTCCTATTTTCAGTTTCCTGGAAATTATTCCTGAGATTCACTCACATCTCATTGATTAATGACACACACAAACTCCTCACACTCACACCCTCACATGTACACTCACCTGCCCCATGCCATTTACTGAAATCTTGAGGGTGATGCACCATGCTACACACACAACTGTCCCTAACCCCTAAACTGTCATGAACACACACATGTACACCTTGACACAAGCACATGTATTTCTCTCCCTATCACTCTATGAACACACACACACACACACACATATATATATATATATATATATATATATATATATATATATATATATATATATATATATATGTGATATACATATCTTAATGTATGTATGTATAATGTGTGTTAATTATGTTAATTAGATATAGTTTGATATATGAAATATGTGGGAATACATAATGTGTGTAATGTGTAATTAGCCTATGGCTCCTAATAGGTATAAGCCTATAGTGAATATGTGCATGTTACATAGAAATTGTGTGTGGTTGGCTTGTATGCCCTAGATATGGTGTGTGCTTACTAGGATAGGCTGGTTAGGCCTAGTGAGACTTAACTAGACTAGGATTAACCTAGTTTGACCTAGACAGTTGACCAGGGTTAACTTAGAGTTGACTTGGACCTAGTTTGACCTAGACAGTTGACCAGGGTTGACTTAGAGTTGACTTGGACCTAGTTTGACCTAGACAGTTGACTAGGGTTGACTTAGAGTTGACTTTGATCTAGATTGGCCTAGAAATCATGTAGATGCATCATAAATATCATCTGTCTTATTTTAAACATATTATAACCCATATTACTATGTTTAGGATTTTGTGACTCCGGTGCAGACATCTGATATTACACTACTCTTTTTAGAGTAGCAGGCGAGTACATTCTCTGATAGTTCTTCCATTTACTTGTCGTTTACTATATTTCAGTTGTAGCTAGTTCTATCTGATTCTCTGTTTCAAATACGATTTGATATTGCTGGATCCATTTCATGCGACACTCACTTATTTATGTCTGGCCTCTATTTCTGGAACCACCTACTGGAACCACCTACTGGAACCACCTACTGGAACCACCCTGGAATCAAATACTGGAACCATTCGTGTACTGGCTGGACTTGTACCTATTTTCGTGTCGGATTATGGATTCACTTGTACTTGCTGGGCAGGGAAATATTGGAATAGGCATGTGAAAATACCCAAATACTGGAACCACTCCCTTGGAATTATACTGGAACGATAGCCATCCCACACTTGGCCGAGTGTGCGGTGTGCCTTATTATCTACAGCCGTTCACATGTCGATCCCGATATTTTAAAACACACTGTTAGAGTATAGGCTGGACTCACCCTGGAACCTTTGATCACCGACTGGACTCACCTTATACCGGACTCATCTTGTACTGGAACCACCTGGTATCAGATTCATGTTGTCTGGATTTACCTGGGTTTTGCACTTGTTTACATTTATATTCTGGACTTATATCATGTTGCTCTAGTTCAGCTAGTTTCTATTTACAGCCTTTATTGCTATGATTCTTCTCTTGTTTTACTTACCTTACTTTTCTTGTATCTTAACTGTTTATCTATACCATCACCTGTATACAAACTACCATGTTTATCAATAAAACTGTCTATAACTGCTTTATAGTTCTCTGTCATTTACTTGGGATTTCTTGATGAGTTGTACTCGTTCCTGTCCTGACTGGACCTGTTGAAAATTTTACAGATGTTTGCCCTGAGGACACATGCCCTACATATTATGGACCCGGAGACGGGATGACTACCTTTGGCCCCGACACTCAGGAGTGATCGGGATTTAGTTTAGTAGACTAGCATCTGTTTTTCATGTTGAACTTGTTGTAGATGATTTGAGACTTGTATAGTATTTGAGATTGTTGAGAGTTGTTATTATTTTAGTAGTTGTCTTTCTATTCTTAGTTAATTCTTCTTTGTTTATCTTATCGTGCTTAGAATGTGATTGAGTTACATTATATCTATACTTGTCCTCCGTTCGGAGTTAAGATTTTGACAAGTACATTATATAATTGCGTGAGTTGTTGGTTAGATAGCGACCTAGAACAGCGTTCTACAGTCGACACTGCAGCGTAGGCTGGGCGTCGTTACGTACTCGTACCCTCACAGTGGGTGCGGGTCGTGACACGTTTTTAGTGGTGGCCCATGCAGGTCGAGAGTCGCATTAGTGCGATATCGTGGTAGTACGGCGACTTAGTTGTACTGCTACGAGCCTGCGATAGGATTGAGAGATAGACTTTAACGGAGAGGTACTCAATCACAGTTAGGAAAAATTTTGCTTCAATTTATGCCATCTACATGTCTTACTGATTGTCTTCCTTGAAATAAACTGTCCTCCTTTGATTTTATCGATTCCTGCTCAGTATTGACTTCTTTTTCGATCTGTCTTCAGGATGGTGGAGACACGATCACATCGCTCTGGTACAGCAGCCGCTGGAGAGGGGTCTGCCACCTCTCGTCTATTACAGCAGCCTGCTGAGGCTGTAGCACCTTCTGATCCTGATCAGATAGGAGCTACTGTAGCCTATGGGGGAGTGCCTCCACCTGTCCAGAGGCCGACCCCAGTCATTCCGGAGGCATTTCAGCAGCAGCACCCGCAGCTACCTGCAGGAATGGTTGATGATGTCCACCTGTTTTCATTTGTGGAAAGGATTCTGGCATCTCACCAGCAGCAGCAGCAGCGACAGACTGCCAATTTTCGTCAGGGGATTGACGAGGCCCACCAGCTGGTTCGTACTACAGTAGAGATGGTGACTGCTCAGGGGGAGTAGCAGCAGCCTTACCGGAAGGAAAAGGATATACAGGACTTTCAGAAGATGCATCCTAGAGAGTTCCTGGGCACTGAGGGCATCCATTATGCAGACGATTGGATCGAGCATATCGAGGAGATATTCAGACTGGCGGAGATACCAGCTCGACTCCATATCGAGGCGGCGGGCAGTCAGATGCAGGACTTAGCCCGTGCGTGGTATCAGACAGATCCCAGGGTAGGAGTTGAGGGCCAGACTTGGGCGCAGTTCAAGGAACTGTTCAAGGAGCAGTTCTTTCCTGATGTGGCCTTGGGAGGCATAGAGGTACAGTTTGAGAGCCTGGTTCAGGGGAACCAGTCAGTTGCCGAGTATGCTGGAAAGTTTTGTAGATTGGCCCGGTTCATAGATGACTTGACTGAGAAGACGAAGGCGAAGAAGTTCCGCCGAAGCTTGATTAGGGACGTTCGGTCGCTGACTAAGAGCGACCGAAACGCTACCTATGCGGAGATATTTTCTGGGGCTATGGCGGCGGAGGACGACCTAGGGTTGAAGTTGAAGAGGGGTCGGGACTTCCTGGGTGGTAGCAGCAGCGGAGGTCAGGCCAAGAGGCCTCACGTGCAGATTCAGCAGGCACAGGCACCAGTGAGAGTACAGCAGGCACAACATCAGCATAGAGGACAGGACCGCGGGGTGCCGACTTGTGCCTACTGCAGGAAGACAGGGCATGTTTGGGAGTCTTGTAGGAGGAGACTGAAGGTTTGTCTATTCTGTGGGTCTGGTGCTCACAAGATGATAGATTATCCCACTGCACCTCCTTATGAGGGAGCTAGGCCACCTGTAGCTCAGCACCAGAGGGGTAGAGCTTTTGCGATGGCGGTCGAGGAGACTGACGCTGCAGGTGATGGGTTAGCAGGTTTGTCCTTCTCATTCTTCCTCTCCACTTTTCTGTGTGATTCTCTTAGTACCTGCCAGGATATTATTTATGATTGCTAGATAGTGTAGCTACCCTGTTCGAGACTGTGGAATCACGACCAGTAAGATTTTGTTTGCATGATTATCTCTTGACCTTGATTATTTGGGTTTGACCTAGAAAAGGTGCGATCATTTTAATTTCGAGGACGAAATTTTTCTAAGGGGGGTAGGATTGTAACACCCTGTTTTCCAGATTAGGGTAATTTTGAAATTTTGTAATTATAATAATTATTATTGATATTTATTTTATATTATGATTTTTGGTGATTTTTAATTATTTTTAAACTATTTAAAAAGCTGTTTTAAGTCATGACTTGTGATTTTGATGTGCTGCTAGTGAAACCCTAGAGACTGCATGACCTAGAGCCTAACCATGTTATTAGGATAATTTAATTATTATTTTTAGCCTAGGGGTAATTTGGTTATTTAGCTTATTTGAATTTTTAATTAATTTAATGAATTGGTGAATTCTAGTTTGACTTTGACTTGTTGAGACATAGTGGACTAGCCTAGAACCTAACCCTAGCTATGGTAACCCTAGTCTAACTTGAGTTAATCTATTTTAGTCATTAGAGAATATTTTTAGAATGAGGAGATTTGGTTTAGTGAATTTAAGTCATGGCTTGTGGTTTCATGAAATGACTTATGGCTTAATAATTTTATTGATCATGACTTGGCCCATGGCCCATAACTAGAAGCCCTAACCCTAACCAAACCCTAAGTGACCAGCCACATAGGGATCCCCACCCTATATAAACACTTATTTATTAGGGCTTGCCTCTTTTTTTTTCAACACATTGGAAAAGAGAGGTATTGTCCCCCTTCCAAAAATCTCCATAAATCCATTTTAATTCCTTTTTAATCCTAGTTTCTTGCATTAGAACCTAATACTCTCCTATTTTCTGATTTTGGGGTTTAATCTCAGCTTTGGGACAATTTGGGAGCATTTTGCTAGCAAGGAGGAACCCCCCATTTGGAGTTTTTCTTGCTATTTGCATCCATAGGTAAAACACCTCTATTTGTGTTAAATTTCTGTTTTCTTTGCATTTAGGGCTAGATCTAGGAGTTCTCTAGCTGTCCTTGGAGTTTGAGCCAAATTCGTGTCAGTTTCGTGTCCGTATCGGACACGTATCCATTTGATAGGCTAGGTGTTTGATGTAATGCCTCAACCAACCTTTTGTTCTGATTTTTGAAATGTTTTTGAATAGAATCCTAGATCTAGGGTTTGCTTATTGATTTCTGTGTTTTTTTTCCTAATTTTAGCTTCGTGTCGTGTCCACACGGGGACACGAACACGCTGACCGCGCGGTGTGCACTGTGTTCTGCATCACGGGGTCAATAACTCCCGACACAGGACACGTGGGCACCCCATTTTTGGCGAGGGGCTTGGGGCATCATCTGCCATCACCCTCCCAAAAGATGGGATCATATGGTGCAGTATGCGAGGAGAAATCCTCCTCGCACTGGCCGTACTGGCTGCGCGCGCGCTGTGCACGCGAGCTTTTCGGCCACTGACACGCTCATTTATTTTGGACACGGGAACACGGGGACGCGGTGCAGGGTCTTAGACCCCTAGCCCTACCCTAGGCGGACACGTGGGCACGGGCACGAGTCGTGTCGTGCCCTGTGTCACGTGCGGGACACACGTACACGCGTGCACGACGCTGCGTGTTGTACAGTGTACGTGTACGTGTCTGTGATTGTTTGGACACGTTCCTGTCCACTTGTTGGGACACGAATGACCTGTATGACATGTGTACACATGTCTCATATATTACCAACTCTTAATTCCTCATATTAACATGATTTGGTTGATCGAAAATCGAATTCTCCAATTTCACTGATACGTTCATCCAGTTTCTAAATATCCTGAATTGATCCCTGTTTAATCTAATTTAGATGATGTTTTTAATTGTCATATTGATTGTACATGTGTAATAGGACTTGCTAGATTGGTTTTACATATTAGTTTGGTTTTGCACTTGATAATGGGATTTTCGAAGGTGGAATGATATGCAATATTTTGACTGATACATGCATTTCAGTCTTTTAATTCTGATTTTAGTTTTCTCTTCTAATACTGATTTTAATTGCTGTTAATTGCCATATATGATGCCCCACATGTGTATTAGTTAATGCTAAGTGGGATTAGCATGTTAGTTTAGGTTTTCACTCAAATGAATAGGATTATTGATGTGGGGTGGGCTGTTAAGGTCGACTGGACTGAACAGTCCTGTTGGCCGAAAATTTGGATTTTAATTCCTTGTTCTCAAACCAATTTTGATGTTAACTTCATGTTAAATACTTACACCTGTGTGTTAGCTACTATGGTTTAGGATTTGCATTGGACAAATAGGGATTTCGAAATGGATCTTAGATTGGTTTGGGTTACTAAAACTGTCACAACCTGGGAATCAATCCTGAGTTTGGCTCACACAATTGTTCACTGATTTCTTATCACAACCCTGCGTTTAGTTCACTGTCATAGTGTATCACACTAGATTTACATTGCTTGAATGTTGGCTTGATGATTAACAAGATGGGGATTTCGATTTGGTGATTGGGTAGGGACTGTTAGCTAAGTCCCTGTTTTCAGTTTCCTGGAAATTATTCCTGAGATTCACTCACATCTCATTGATTAATAACACACACAAACTCCTCACACTCACACCCTCACATGTACACTCACCTGCCCCATGCCATTTACTGAAATCTTGAGGATGATGCACCATGCTACACACACAACTGTCCCTAACCCCTAAACTGTCATGAACACACACATGTACACCTTGACACAAGCACATGTATTTCTCTCCCTATCACTCTATGCACATATATATATATATATATTTTTTTTTTTATATATATATATATATATATATATATATATATATATATATATATATATATATATATATATATATATATATATATAAATGTGATATACATATCTTAATGTATGTTTTTTTTGTGTGTATTAATTATGTTAATTAGATATAGTTTGATATGTGAAATATGTGGGAATACATAATGTGTGTAATGTGTAATTAGCCTATGGCTCCTAATAGGTATAAGCCTATAGTGAATATGTGCATGTTACATAGAAATTGTGTGTGGTTGGCTTGTATGGCCTAGATATGGTGTGTGCTTACTAGGATAGACTGGTTAGGCCTAGTGAGACTTGACTAGACTAGGATTAACCTAGTTTGACCTAGACAGTTGACCAGGGTTGACTTAGAGTTGACTTGGACCTAGTTTGACCTAGACAGTTGACCAGGGTTGACTTAGAGTTGACTTTGATCTAGATTGGCCTAGAAATCATGTAGATGCATCATAAACATCATCTGTCTTATTTTAAACATATTATAACCATATTACTCTGTTTAGGATATTGTGACTCCGGTGCAGACATCTGATATTACACTACTCTTTTTAGAGTAGCAGGCGAGTACATTCTCTGATAGTTCTTCCATTTACTTGTCGTTCACTATATTTCAGTTGTAGCTAGTTCTATCTGATTCTCTGTTCCAAACACGATTTGATATTGCTGGATCCATTTCATGCGACACTCACTTATTTATGTCTGGCCTCTATTTCTGGAACCACCTACTGGAACCACCAACTGGAACCACCCTGGAATCAAATACTGGAACCATTCGTGTACTAGCTGGACTTATACCTATTTTTGTGTCGAATTATGGATTCACTTGTACTTGCTGGGCGGGGAAATATTGGAATAGGCATGTGAACATACCCAAATACTGGAACCACTCCTTTGAAATTATACTGGAACGATAGCCATCCCACACTTGGCCGAGTGTGCGGTGTGCCGTATTACCTACAGCAGTTCACATGTCGATCCCGATATTTTAAAACACAATATTAGAGTATAGGCTGGACTCACCATGGAACCTTTGATCACCGACTGGACTCACCTTATACCGGATTCATCTTGTACTGGAACCACCTGGTATCAGATTCATGTTGTCTGAATTTACCTGGGTTTTACACTTGTTTACATTTATATTCTGGACTTATATCATGTTGCTCTAGTTCAGCTAGTTTCTATTTACAGCCTTTATTGCTATGATTCTTCTCTTGTTTTACTTACCTTACTTTCCTTGTATCTTAACTGTTTCTCTATACCATCACATGTATACAAACTACCATGTTCATCAATAAAACTGTCTATAATTGCTTTATAGTTCTCTGTCATTTACTTGGGATTTCTTGATGAGTTGTACTCGTTCCTGTCCTGACTGGACCTGTTAAAAATTTTACAGATGTTTGCCCTGAGGACACATGCCCTACATATTATGGACCCGGAGACGGGATGACTACCTTTGGCCCCGACACTCAGGAGTGATCGGGATTTAGTTTAGTAGACTAGCATCTGTTTTTCATGTTGAACTTGTTGTAGATGATTTGAGACTTGTATAGTATTTGAGATTGTTGAGAGTTGTTATTATTTTAGTAGTTGTCTTTCTATTCTTAGTTAATTCTTCTGTGTTTATCTTATCGTGCTTAGACTGTGATTGAGTTACATTATATCTATACTTGTCCTCCGTTCGGAGTTGAGATTTTGACAAGTACATTATATAATTGCGTGAGTTATTGGTTAGATAGCGACCTAGAACAGCGTTCTACCGCTGACACTACGGCGTAGGCTGGGCGTCGTTACGTACTCGTACCCTCACAGTGGGTGCGGGTCGTGACAAACCCGTGCGATCATCCAGCACAGCTACGAATATCTCTATCGCAACGGTTCCCCTGGGCCATCGGGGTCGCCGTTCGAGAAATAGATTTATTTTACCATGTACAAGTTGTCTAATGACCATGCAAGACTCGACTCGAACTGACGTCTCACACAGTCAAAGCTACTTCTAGTGTTACCATCTCTTTCAGGGCTAAGTTCAATACTTCTCACATCTGAGATCTTGCCTCGACGACCCGTAGTCGCGAGCATTCTTCTTTCTTGCCTCAACGACCCAGTCGTGAGCATTCTTCTTTCTTGCCCTATCATTTCACTCAACTCAAGAACAACTATTTGAAACACTTTTCCAAACTCAAAGAATTCAACCGTGGCCCGTGCCTTAAAATACTAAATCCGTGCCATCGTGTCTCAGACCAACTTGAAACTCTATGTGACACCACCGCCCAAGTCATACTCTATATGACGGGCCTTACGATCGTGAGACTAGATGGTTATTCCCCGCAGTAGAACTCATAGGACCGTGCCTGCACTACAATAAAAAAGCCTATTAATAACGCTCGATAAGACGTATTGATGACGCCTGATACCTAAGCGTTATCAAATTTCGAAATACCTTTTTTCTATGACAGTTTGGACTAATTCTGGGCTTTTTATAACGTTTATAAAATAAAGCGTTATTAATAGTTTAGAGCGGTGGCAAATTTGTAATTAATAAACTTCCAACAAAACCCTTCACACCCGATCTTTTTCAGAGCTTCCCTCCTCCCCCTCTTCCCTCCTCTTCTTGAACCCTAAAATTTTCTGAAGCCCGTTCAGTTTCTTGCTCATTTCTATCTCCCTGAACCCTAAAATTTTTCTAAACTCTAATCTTCTCCTTCTCCTTCTTTCAACCTCCTACAAACCCTAACCTTATCCCCAACGCCCCCTCCCACAAACCCTAACCCTAATCGTCTGTGAGGAACTACACAAAATCACTTCCTCTCGAAGAGAAAGAGAACCCCTAAATCGAAAATTATAGAGAGGGAAGGAAATGGAAGGACGGGAGTGCGTACTGTGGCGACGGCTACGACGGAGGAGTGCCAGTACGGAGGTGGCAGTCTGGGCGGCGCCAGTGCCCACCGGTGGCGGCGTGGCTCGCACCTCGGCGTGGCTCGCAGTGGTAGTCCTCGGCGACATCGGCCGTAGCCCTCGGATGCAGTACCACGCCCTCTCTCTCGCTCAATCGGTAACCATCGATCCCCAATTTCTCCAATCTCTTGGAAAAACCCTAATTTTTTTTCTTCCTCCGAACTTAGGGTTTCTGTGATCTGATTGTGTTGGATTTTGTTCCAGGCGAATTTGGAGGTCGACATCGTCGCCAGCGGAGGTAGATTACATCCATTTTCCATGGAAGGATTATAGTTTTCGCGTCGGTGTCGCGTTGTGTCGCACTACATTCATATTACTGGAAATAAAATTCACGTATGGGCGAAAAAATGACATAATTTGAGTGAACAGTGAATGAGAAATTTGATCATCAAGTTTCAATGGCTGGCTTCACAATCAGCACCGCGTGTCCGTAGTATTTGTCTATGCGTCGTGTGTATTCGCATCGAAGCACTTAGCACACTATAGAACAATTTGGGCTTACTTAATTTGGAATTTATCTCGATCTCGATCTTAGTGTTGAATAGAACACTTTATGAATTTGTTAAAAGCAGGTAATGATCCTCATATAGCTGTTAAAGAAAACCCGTCCATCCATCTTCACACTATGGTGAGGATTCTACATTGTTATGTCTCGTTGATATAAATTTGTTCGAGTATTCCGATGTAAGGAAATCTAATATATTTGCATCTAATAGCACATCCGATGTTATTATTGGTGCAAACAGAAGCATGCGCTCTGGACCAAAAGAAAATTAGAATTTCTCTGTAAACTTCATAGGAAGCACGCACCTTTGAAAACTGTTTCACTGTATGTTACATTCATGTTGGTGTTAGATGTTGCTGTACTTATGTTCTAATTAATTGTGATTCTTCTGTTTTTATTTAGTAACTGATTTTGAGCCTAGAGTGTATGAATCTCTAGTAAACTTGGAGTAGCATTGTCGGAAACTGCAACTAAACTGCCCTCTGTAGGTATTAGAGCAGTCCTATCTTATTTGCCTGTTTGCCATCGTTGTATTATTGACGAATAAACTCAATACATTTATTGGAACCACCCTCTGGACTCTTGATAATAGATCGTCTGGAGACCTGATCTACCGGTGGCTGAGAATTCTCAACAGCCATTAGGTTTTAGTTAAATGTTTGCGTATTTCCCATAAATCTATGTTCTGGTATTGATTACGGCTTTTCTAGCCAATGTGGCTTCCTGTCAAATTGATAACAGGAATTATAGATAAAAGACAGTCTAATGTTCAAAATTTGTCGATTCAAACTATCCCCATCATATTATTTGAAGTGCTACTTAGGAATTATTTTCAGGTCTAATTTATTCTTTGCTTGAATTGGTATATAATTTATAAAATTATTTTTACTTGGTTTTCCTGGATTCAATAATTGCAAATTTGTGTTCATTTACTTTTACCTTCAAATTTTATTTTGTTCAGGTGTAGAAGCAATTCCTTAGCTCTTAATTTAATTTGTATCCAGACCCAAATCACTAAACTGATAATATTTTCTTCACTCTTCTAACAATATTTTCTTCACTCTTCTAACAATATTTTTTTTAGATTTATTATACCCATTTTCTGCTTTGTTTCTCTCCAAAATAGATAACAATCCTTTGATGTGGAACGAAATTTGCTTGTTGTTCATGTCCAAGCAGTTTTTGCCATATGATTGTTCTTCATTTCCAAGTGTTGGCATCTTTCCATCTGCCATAAAACTGTCCTCATTGTTTTGCCTTTGACAGATTGCTTTGTATTTCCTTGTCAAATTTCTTGTTAGCATTACAATTTACAGGGATATTGAGAAGATGCGATGAGCCGAATGTCAGAGCCAACCAGTGATGTGGATAATATAGACACAGTTAACTTAATATACTCGTGCACACACAGGAACTAATCCATCTACCTCCAGATACATCTATGTGTATCCAGGTTTCCTGATTCGAAGTGACCTGGTACAGATTAGACATGAAATAGCATTCCTTCTCTTGATTGTGCAGCCCAAATCAGAACAAGAGGTTAGTAACCATATTTTATACTACAGTGGCATCATTCTATTTTAATTACAGTCTTTCTTCAATTTCGACTTGATTCTTTGTGCATCTTTAATTCTTTATGACCTATATTGTATCAGTTTGTTGTTTTTCTTTTGAGAATTATGATGCAATTTATGTGTTTGACAATAAACTGTAATTTTTTGCTGAACATATTTTAGAAAGATTGGAGAAATAAGGCTCAACTTTGTAAGGTAAAATGTGATATTCAAAATAAGAATACGAGTACATTTTGTAGTAATCTTTAGTTGCCTGCTCTGGAGTAACTCTCCTTTATCCAATTGTGAGGTGATATTTTTGTGTTCTTGACCGGTCTGGATGGCTCATTGGTTGGGGAGTTTCCTAGGTACTCTTATCCCTAACTATAAGTTACATGTTGGTGCTGCTTGAGAAGTTTGATGCTGGCTGCTCAGCTTCTTTTTTCTCTTGTAGAGTTTGATTGCTTGATCTGTTTGGAATGCCAAGTAAAGTTTCAAGGTAATTTACTCTGGCCAAGTGAAGTAGTTGAGTCGGGTACTTATGTAGTATATTGTCCTGTTGATTTAAGAGAATGTACTGTCAAATTTATTCATGCTTCCAATATAATCTTTTTTTATTCTTTTTCAGCTTTCCTTCTTTCATATGTGGACCAATCAATTGCAAGAGACATTAAATTCAAACAAACGAGGATACTGCTTTTTTCCATAAAGATTTTAGCAGTTGGAGGACCTTTAGTCCCTGGTAGTCCAACAGAGCTCTGGGTGCAGATTTTTTGGTAGTTGTAAATGTATATATGTATTTGTTAATGTATATATGTATTTGGATATTCTATTTTGAGAATGTAATGAAGATGTTGATATGTACTCTATTTTGAGAAATGTAATAAAGATGGTGATATATAATGTTAATTTGATTTTTAGGCCTGACAATTATATGGACTGATTTGGATATGCTAATTTGAATAGTATAAAGTGTTATAAATGTGCTGCATTGAGCCTATACATGTTATCTATTCATGACGTTTTAAAATTGTTCTGAATTGTGCACTATATATTAACTATTCATAACGCTTTCATATAAACTATTCATGATGGTTTTTTTATGACGCTTTTAAAAAACATTTATAACACCCATTTTCATAATGGTTGCTTTGGAAAAAAAGCGTCATGGTTTGTCATTAATGACGCTTTTTAGTCGTCATTAAAAGGATTTTTTGTTGTAGTGGCTACTACTCCTGATAGCTAAACGTAACTTGCCTAACTTACTTTGCAACAACTTGACGACGAAAGGCCGCGTCAAGCCTTGCGTCGTAGGAACATGTCGTGCACGTGTTCGACTTGAACAACCAAGTTATTTGAGGTGCCTAGACTTATGTCACAAGCCGTGCAATACAACTTAACCCGTCGGCGAGCAGAGGCTATGCTACGCCTTGGGCGAAGAGACCGTACATGCTTTATGAAGCATTTATACGGGCGACGCCTACGAATTTGGCTAACTCTTAGCTTGTGGCGAATACCAACTTTTCCTTCTCCCAAGCCACGGGACGAAGGACCGAGGGTCATTTTCAAAGCACGCCGTGCACCAACTCTAAGCCGACCGTTGGACCTTTCCATATTCTAACACAATTCGACCCGTCGGGATTACTTTCTTTAGCTATGTGAATTCATCTCTTTTATTATTAAGCCTACTTGTGCAAGTTAAAAATATACGATTTATTATGTAAAGGCAAAGATGAGGCGAGTTCACCGAAACTACACCACCAGAGCGAGCGACCGAGCAATGTCTTCGAGTCGCCGTTGCAAGGCTAAGTCCGAACGCCATCGACGTTTCGATTCCTCCGATTGACTGAACGGGACGGGGCACTACAACCACCGCCAACCCATAACACAACCAGCAAACCCATGTCCAGCCGTCACCACCACCGCCGTCGGCATCTCCGTCCACCCCGCCACCACAACCGAAGAAAACCCAAAAATAAAAACCCCAAAATTAAATCCACCACCGCCAGGACTTACCTCCGTCGTCGCCGTATGATGGCGAGCCGCCGTCGTCGCGTGCACGCCGCCTCTGCCCAGACTCCGCGCCCGCTCCCACAGCCGTACGAGCCGTCTTTCCGTCGACAGCCGACCCAGCCCCGGCTGCGACCACTCCTAGCCGCTGTGCCCAGCCGAGAAACCCCCTTCTTCCTCTCCTCTCCCGTCGAGCGCCCAGCCTCCGACCGACCGACCCTCACCGCCTTGCCAGCCTCCTCCGCCGTCGTGCCACCGTGCCCGGTCGCCTCCGTCCTCCCCCGACTCGATCCCGCTCACCCTTTTCTCTCCGACCGACCCTCTCCGCCTTGCTCGTCCCTCGCTCTGGTCCGCGCCCACCGCACACGCCCGACGAAGCCTCCGCCGCTCTCTCCCCCTCGCTTCCATCTTCTTCTTCTGCTGTTCTCTTTCTTCTATTTTTTTCTTTTAGCTGTGGGAAGTGGGAATAGAGGTAGGTATGGAATAATTTTATTACTATTATTATTATTATTATTATTATTATTATTATTATTATTATTATTATTATTATTGTTGTTGTTGTTATTGTTGTTGTTGATTATATCAGTGTATATTAAGTATGTATACATATATGTATAGTAGGTGTATACGTATTAGTATATATACATGTATATAAGTAATATTGTTGTGTTATATTACTATTATTTATTATTTATTACTATTATTATTATTATTATTATTATCACTGGTTTTACTAATATTAATATCGTATTTGTTATTAATCTATATATTATAATATCTCAAATAATTATATTATTGTATTTTCATGGTATTGTATAATTTTTGATTTAAAATATTATTATAGTATTTCTATTTATTTTTCAAATGTAGTTTTGACTTAAAAATTATATTTTGACAAAATTAGGATTTTGGGTCTAAAATGATTTTTATACTCATCTAAAATATTTTTAGTTTCTAATATTATAAATATTTCCTAAAAGTTATATATATTTTTATTTTCCTAATTTCCTAAAAGTTATATATATTCTTATTTAACAATTTTCTTCGATCGTCTTTCTAACAGTAATTATCCTATTATTTTTATTCCCTCGCCAATTCAAGTCTACCTTATGTCGAACCTAACTAAATTGACCCTTCTGGACCCAATGGAACTGTCCGTACCGTTATCCGAGGTCCCCTTGTGTAGTTGTTATCGAAGTCGCAGTTCGTGCCACATTGATCATTGCAGTACACCAGGCGTCCTACCAGGCAAGACACCTTGTGATTTGTTGTTTACTTATTTTAGCTCATATTTCATGCATTGTTCATTATTTTCTTTATGCAAAATAAACTGTGCTACATGGCATAACCTGTTAGAACTTACTGTTCATTTATATTCTTGCTATGTATTATTTTTCTTACACGTTAAACCTAGATTTAAGGGACCACCTTGTGTGTTGGATTCATTGGCCTTGACACGTTGTACCACGAAGTTGTGTGTCGCATATAGAACACGGACGTACGTGATTGGCTGGCCAGCAGTACGTACAAGCCGTGCGATAGGAAAAACCGCTAATAGAATTGTATGCTAGTTTGACTTAGCGGTTATAGTGGTTTTGTGTTGTGGATACAAACACAGTAGGCATTGGGCGGGGAGGACAATTCCTTAGCGTATGGGCTTCGATGCACTTTCCTTTTTGTAACCCGTGAGCTCCGTCGGAGACGCGGGTCAGATTACCCATGATTACTGACGGCCACTGACATTCTATGAAACGTTATGCTCTTACTGATGGGGCGTCTGGTGCCCCAAGGAGGGACCATGCCAATCCTATTTAGCCAGGGCCCATGTTTAGGAATGATTGTTCTTAACTATATTTCACTTAGAACGGTTAGGCTACCTTATCCGTTAGGTATAAGTACTTTTGGTTTGAGTACTTGTATCTGACCATGGCTTGGAATAATAACTTGTCGCGGATTAGTTCGTCACATCTTGTCCTTGTTTGGTTGTAGGTGTGACTTACTACTTCGATGAGAAGGTATTGAACCTTGTTGGGATCCGGATACCATATTGGATTTATAGCATGGAAAGATACGTCATCGTAAATTAGTTTATCATCTCCTGTCCTTGTTTGGTTGGGGAGATGGTAAGCTAGTTCAATAGGTGCGTATTGGACCATGTTATAATTCAATTGACTTATTTATTTGAGCAATATTTATTCAGTTTATATGACATGATATTATGTGTCTTGTTACGTCCCTCTGAGGACCTGGTTATCTCTCCAAGTGTGTGCTCTTGTCTTTCATAGGTGTTCTAGCTCTAGCCGTGATCATTGCTATTTCTTCGAGGATGATTGCACTTGGATCATCTTCGCTTCGCTCGCCAAATTCATTCTTTTGTATATCATGTATTTCTTTTCATTTGTTGGTAGTGGATTTATCTCCGCCCAACATATTGTATCAAGACAGTTCATTATCATTATATGATATCTTTTATTCATTTATTTTGTGTGGATGAGATTAGTTATGGTTCTACTGCATTTTACAGCTTATGTATTCATACGAGAATTCCATATATTGGAGTGTACTTTGTATAAATATAGCTGGCATGTCTATGTTCCTAGTCCTACGTATTTTAGGACTGGGGCGTTACACTAGTAAGTTAACAAGTCTATGATTTTATCATTTAAAGAAAGTTAGTTTTATATATGTTATTAAAAATACAAGTTTTGCCAATTAAATTATAATTTGCTATTTTCTCCAATAAATCAGTAATCGGTTTATCCTGTTAATTGATAACAAATATAGTTTACGACGTTAGACGGATTTCGGTAGATTAATTAAATAACTTAAAATCTGGCTAGGGTCTGTTTTTTAGAAATTACAACTAGCACACCTAGATATGGTTTCCTCTATGGTTCTAAGTCAGGGTTCTCAACTGTAGGGTTTTGAGGACGTATTTGACTTCCTCTCCGGTACCGACATCCTGTTCCAGTCATTAACAAAGGCAAGTTACGGTTATGTTTTCTTGTATTTTATTTAGTAATTGTCAAGTTGCATGTTCAAACCACATTGCTACACGGAACCCTCTCCTAGGGTTCAAATATTGATTGATATTGATTGTGGGGATATTGGGGGAATAGTGTAGCGTTTATGACCAATACCCCTCATATTGCATATTGTTATTGTGCGATCTTACCCCTCTTATACACGGGGATAAGCCGTATCGCGTCGCTAGGATGCTGTTGTACAACCCAAGTCGGTCATAGACGTTACATATTCAAATCACATTGTTTCAAGTATTGAATTGTTAAATTGCTGAAAAATATTGTTTCAACTGTTTAGCTTGCACTTTTTCGTTATTATTTGTAATATGAGTTACATACTCGTACTTGCTCCTTTCCTGACTGGATCCTCCCCAATAGGTGATATTGATTGACGCTGAGCTATTGTACAATAGCTATTACGATCCTGTGCAATACCCTGCGGTGTTACCAGAGTCTCCCTTGGAGGACGCGGATCCTGAGGCCGAAGAGCCGGCCGGTTAGCTAGTTGCTATTTTCTTATTTTCTAGTTTCATGATGTTGGAGATTGTAGACTTTTGGTTTCAGTATTTATTTCAGTATTTTCTTTTCCAGTTATATTTCTCTTTGTTGAATAAAAGTTTTAAATATTCGTAAATTCGTGTTGTGACAAATGTATAGATGTTGTTGAGATTACCTACAAATAGAAATAGCTTACTGTCGCCGTCTCACAACGGTACAGGATGGACATGATCCGATTCGACCCAACAATTTGGGATCGGGTCATGACATTTACCCCATAGCCGTTCACATGTCGAAACGGATATTTTGAATCCCATAGATAGTTGTAGTTTACTTGCTTTCCTTGTCTTCTCCACCACTTGCCATGTCAACAGTCCTTTCTAGGTTTATCTCTCCTATGTTATTTTCATGTCTTGTTAATTTTATTGTGTTCTCGCATTACCGTCGATTTGTGTGCTTGTTCCGTTCCTAACTGGAAACCAATATTTTTCAGGTTAGTTGTGGCTTCACTTAGCTTTGGAAGATATGGGTGTACTTGCAGGCAGAGATCTAAAAATTAGTTAGAAGTGGTATCACTTTCATTAATTGTAAGAATATTGTATTTCCTTCAAATACAAATGTTGTAAGAGTTGTACCAATTTAGAAATGTGAATGAGCAATAAATGTCATATTTTTTGATTTTGAGCATCTTGGCCGTGACAGCGTTCTTTCGTCGATTCTACGGCATAGGCTGGCTTGGACACGTCTCGTATCCGAAAAAAATGGGTGCGGGTCGTGACACTATTGCATACACCACTCAGGGATGAAGTCATTCAACAAATCCCCAACTTATCATTCGATTCACAATCTATTTCCTCAAATTTCTGTCCGAACGATTCCTTAAATTTCAAGCACGCTCATCTATATCGCACCGACGTTATTGTCACTCGATAGTACCCCCATCGATAGTCATCCCACTTACTCAATTGATTCTAACTCATTATCATCCGAGACGGATCGAATCTCGCACTCGACTCTTCTAAGGTTGACGCAACTTTGGTGTATATGCCCAGCCCGACTTAGCCAACCGTGCTTACAAGAACCATCTTTTATTTTATCAAAAACTGTTCTCATACGTTTTATAAATTACATAGACTTATTGTATGGACATCCCATGGGACATTTGAGATAGAGCACACCAACGATATCAATTTGCGGAAGCAACAGAGTTTACGAAAACAACGGAGTTAAAGAATTCAATCGAAAGTCCAAGGACGTAAAGCCATGCTCTGATACCATTATGTCACATCCCGCTCCCGTAGGAACGATCGTCCTCGCTAAGGCGTGATGCCGCACGAGCCTAGATTGCGCTCGTGCAAAGCTGTAACGACCATGGTTCTTATTACGTATTTTGGTATACGTATGCATATATTGCATGTTTTCTGGCATGGTTTATTCTGGTAATTCCTTGTTTGGTTCGGCCCGGCTTGACTTGGTTGGCTTGATTCGGCTTGGTTTTGCATAGGTTCGGTTTTGCTTGGTTTTGAGTAGACCAAACCACTCCCACCTACCACCCCTTCCATCTTTAATAGCCGCCGAACACTCTCTCTCCTCATTACTTCTTTCCTATTACTCCTTCTTCCTCACCATTACTCTCCTCACCTACCAGAGAGAGGTTTAGGCAAGTGCAACTTGCTTCATGAAGGAACTCAAGTTTTATTGTTCCATTTTCTTCTCTACAAGATTCTAAGCCACTTTAGTACTTAGCATTTTCAAATTCTATGGCTCCTTTTATGTAGATCTAAGTTTCTAGCATTTTGATCTTCTTGGTTTGGATCTACTAAAATGGCTTGTTTTAAAAAACTAAGAGTTCCTTGTAGTAGGCATTTTGATTGTATGCAAGATTGGTTTTGGGATGGCCGGATTCCACCAAGTCCTGGCCGAGATGGAGTTCCTCGAGTTCCTGAGCTTTTACGAACGTTTGTCTTGGCCATGGGGAGAAGACGAAGCTTTTACGCCCACGTTTTACGTGTTAGCGTAGTACTTAGTTTTACGCCCACGTTTTACGTGACAGCGTATTGTTCAGCCTTTTACGCATACGAAATCGCGTGCCAGCGTACTTCATTTTTTATGCTGAGTCCCTATGAATTTTACGCTCGGGATTCTCCTGCTCGCGTAAAATTCTGCTCGCATAAATCGTGCTCGCGTAAAATCCCTGGCCCGAGCAGACACTCGCGTGCATAAAACTCTGGCTCGAGTGCTTCACTAGTGTAGAGTTTCGCTCGGGAGTTCGCATGCGTAAAATCTTACGCGCATATAATCTCGCATGCGTACAACCCGGCTAGCGTAAAACACCACCCATGTGCACCCTTGCTCGTGCTTGCGTGGAGCCGCTTTACGCTTAAGGCCCTTGGCCTAGCGTAAAGGTGCACTCGCGTAGAGCCTTGAGCCCCTTGCGTACTCGGTTGACTTTATGCCTTGCACTATTCATGAATTGACAAATCACAGATGGATTAATATGACCGGGCTAATAATGGCATGGAATGGCATGGCAAGTACTTGATATGACATGACATAACAAGATATGACAAGTACACACCATGGTGAACATTAAAAGCTGTTGCGACGGCTTGCAAGACATGACTATAATGGATGACCTGGACACCGTGGATGATTGTGTTTGTACAAATAAACCAGTACTGTCTTACATCATGTCTAGGATGGGGATTCCTGGGTACCACGATCAGGGGTACCTACTAAAAATTGGCTAAGGCTAATAACTAGAATAATTCAGTAGTCATGAAGAGATTTTTCTCGCTACAGGCAATCCCGTTATCTGGGCGCTCAAGTGGACTTGTAGCCTGCCGATGAGTAGGGCACATTTCCAGCACACTGTCAAGTATTGCCCCTATCATGGATGGATATTCTACATGGATAACCTGGATGGTCTGCAGGGCTTGTGGCTGTTGGAATAATCTTATTACATTTTGCTAGTAACTAGGCTTGTGCTAACCCTAGCTAGTTAAAGTATCAAGCCGTACTCATTGTTTGGCCGTGATTGATTGAATGGAATATAGCCCAGCTTAGTATTGTCCTGATCCTGTACAAGATTGCAATATGACCTGATTTCTTGTGCCTTACTTATCGGTAAATGATGAGATATCAAGTTCTGTTCAGATGAAGAGTTGCAACCACGGTCCTTGTTTGGTTTAAGGGTTGTAACTTGGCTATCTGAATAGTCCAATGGTTATCTTACCATATATCGTCCTGATTATTTATGCTTACCTTGACAATAATGATCAGGGACCAGTTCTGTTCAGGCGAAGGGTTACAACTCCGGTCCTTGTTTGGTTTAAGGGTTGTAACCTGGCTCCCGGAGCAGTTCTGTGTCTTCTTCTCGTTTATTATCCTATTGCATCCCGTGTCATGCTCGTCTTATTTTACAAGAATATGACATGACATGGTTACCTATGATTGCCTTAACAATAAAGATCAGGGGCAAGGCTCTGTTCAGGTAGAGGGTTACAACTCCGGTCCTTGTTTGGTTTAAGGGTTGTAACCTGGCACCCGGAGCAGTTCCTTATCCTCTCTTCGTTTATTGTCTTATTACATCCTATGTCAAGACTAATCATGTTTTACTTTACCAGCAGTATTTGGGACGGGTTTCTATTCAGGTGAAAGGTTGCAACTCCGGTCCTTGTTTGGTTTAAGGGTTGTGGCCTGGCTACTTGAATGGTTTCCTCGTACTCAATCCATTATTGTTGTCCCTGTTATTATCAGTAGCTTTATAATTATCTTTAATATTCATTTATGAAATACTGGTTTTAGTTTCTAAGTGAAGCCTCCTTTGTGGTACTTGCTCTTTCTGGGGTCTGACCCAGCTGGTTTTGTATGGCCAGATTTTGGAGTAGCTCCAGAGGATCTACTTACCTTCCAGCCAGATGGTGACCACCAGGCGTAACCCTGGCAACGAGTGGGGTTTCTTTTGTTCTTCCACTCTATTGTAAAACTATCCTTTTGAGGTGTTTAGCCGGCGAGCACGTGTTAGCTCGTATTGCACCCTTATTTACTGTCTGCCTACGGGCTGTAACATGATTGACAAATCCTAGGGTTGATCATGTATGACTGAAACTCTTGCTAGTCTTGATATTTTGTACGACTAGCTTCATGATCATCCAAATATGTAATATATGGGACGCCTTACCATTGTATATTTGGTGCTCTAACATCTTGTAATTGTTATTACTTGCTTGAGATTGAGACAATAGGCTTGTTCATGACCATAGGAGACTGATGGTGTCACGTCCCGCTCCCGTAGGAGCGATCGTCCTCGCTAGGGCATGATGCCGCACTAGCCTAGATTTGTGCTCGTGCAAGGCGGGTTCCATAACGGCCAATTTCAGCGGCTGCGACGGGGTCGTCGCACAGAAGTCCCATACAGAGACATTGAACATGCAGCAGAAATTTAGAACAAACACAAGTTACTCAACAGAAAGCTCTTTATTGATATTGAAACAAAGATTACAATGGGCGCAAGGCCAAGATTACAAGTCTCTCAAGCTCACTCATCTCACATTACAAGTCACTCAGCTCTCTCACATCTCTCAATTACAAGTCTTGAGCCAGCAGAAGCTTCGGAAGGCGACGTACATACATTATGTAATGTCCCAAACTTGTGATACGTATTTAGTGTACGTATAGATGTTTTGGACCCATATTTTATTTAGTCATGATTAGCTATCTTAGTTTATTTTGCACTGGCTTGGTTTTATTGGCATTGATAGTTTAAATGGTTTTAATGGTTCATTGGTTTATTTTGGATTAGTGAGGCTTGGTTTATTCCTGGGGTTGGTTTGGTTCGGCTAGGCTTGGTTGCCTTGGTTCATCAAGAACCAAGGGGTGAACCCCCTACCTACCACCACCCATAGTATTTATTACCCTTTCTCCTTCTCTCTCTTCATTAATATCTTCTTCTTCTCCACCATTAACTCCTGTACCTACCCAGAGAGAGGAGAGAGAGGTCTAGACAAGTGCATCTTGCTTCATGGAGGAACTCCAATTTTATTACTTCACTCTCTTCCTTACTACATTCTAAAGCACTTTAGAACTTGGCATTTTCACTTTCCATGGCTAGATTCTTGTAGATCTATATTTATATTATTTTTGAATTTTTTGGGTTTTGATCTACTTAATCTGGTTATTTTCGAGTTTTAATGGTTCCATGTTGTAGAGAATTTCGTTCTACCCCATTTTGACCTATGAAAGTTCTGATTTGGACTCCGGATGATGGAGTTGTGGAGCTTGAGAACTTGGCTTTCATGGTGTTCATCTTCTCAGAAATTTGGAGAAGATGAACTGTGCTTGGACTTGACTTGACCGCATGACAATTCATGCGGCAAGTGATTCAGCCGCATGAGACTCTCAGCCGCATAGGCTGAGTCTCATTCTTGGCCGCATGGACTTTTCCCCACTTGGCCGCATATGCGCCCTTGTACTCTTCTGAGCCGCATAAATTATCTCAGCCGCATGAGCCCCCCCCACTTGAGTCGCAGCCGCATATGACACATCTCCCGCTGGCCGCATCAGCACCACATTCCTGAGCCGCATGACCCTTGCTTGGACCCAGCCGCATGGACTCGATTGATTGAGCCGCATGGACTCGATTGACCTGAGCCGCATGGACTCAATTGATCGGGCCGCATGGATCCAATTGATTCCAGCCGCATGGGTTTTTGAACCCTGTGCTGTATGGATTCGATTGATCTCAGCCGCATGGGGCCAAGAACATTCTTAGCCGCATAGGGTCCACCCCTCTCCGCCAGCCGCATGAACCCCCATCTCCACACTTCCCAGCCGCATGGACCCGAACTCCTTTTTGGCCGCAGGGGCTTTTCCCTTATTAGCCGCATGCGCCTGACCCCATTCAACCGCATGGACAGTTCTCATCCAGCCGCATGAGTCTTACCCTTTCCTGACCGCATACGCTTTAGCCACATGGCTCTCCTATAGCCCTGAATATTAATATTTTATTAGATATTTTACGTCCATTTTATATCCTTACGTCTTTTGTCCTGAACTTGAAAATCATGAATTCATTTGATATGTTTGGAATTGATAATTGAGCATGACGTGATAGTAACCCGTAGTGGTACACTTCTGATATAATAACCTGACATGACCTGATAGTGGCCGTCGTGGCACACTCCTGACTAGTACACTTGATATGATAAACCTGACATGATTATCTCGAATAGCTGTTGCGACGGCTACCTGACATGACCTGACTTGTATAAGTAACCTGGACACCGTGAGCGATTGTGCTTGTACAAATAATCCAGTCCTGTCTTGCATCATGTCTAGGAGGGGACTCCTGAGTACCACGGTCAGAAAAATCCTACTGAAATGGACTAAGGTTAATGACTAGTATAATTCACTAGACATGAAGAGATGTTCCCCAGTTACAGGCGATCCCGTTATCCCGGCCGCAAATGTTTGGACTTGTAGCCTGCCGACGAGTAGGGCACATTTCCAGCCCACTATCATGTGGGACACTCTTGATTGTCACTTTAAATGATTGAACTCTATGGTCACTCTAATGTATGGTACTCTCTAAATTGTCACTATAATGATTGCCTGGATAACCTGGATAGCTGCAGGGCCTGTGACTACTTGGAGCATCTCATTGCATCTTGCTAGTAACTAGGATTGTGATAACCCTAGTTAGTTAATGTAGAAAGCCGTAGGCAATGATTGGCCGTGATTGCTTGGATGGAGTCTAGTCCAGTATAGTATTGTCTAGAAGTGATTGATTGCAAGATTGTACCAGAATGATTGAATGATTGTCACTATAATGATTGTCACTCCAGATTGTCACTATAACGATTGTACTCTATTGTTATTCTAGCGTATTGCACTCTTCATTGTCACTTTTATCATTGTACTCTCTCCTTTTCACCTTAATGATTGTCACCTTTAGCAATAAATGATCAGAGACTAAGTTCTGTTCAGGCAAAGGGTTACAATCTCGGTCCTTGTTTGGTTTAAGGATTGTAACCTGGCTTCCGGAATAGTACATTCGTCTTCTCTTCATATATTGTCCAGCTATATTTTATTTAGCACGATTCTCCAGTTCTTTTATGTCAATGATGCTTCTCTTAATTATTTTCTCTGATTGGGGCAAGTGCATTGGTAGTGTACAAACCTCAATCTGTGTTACTTATTGTTTTCTTACATGTTGAATGATAATGATTTGTTGGTTTTAGTTCTTAAGTGAAGCCTCCTTTGTGGCACTTGCTCTTTCTGGGGTCTGACCCAGCTGGTTTTGTATGGCCAGATACCGGAGCAGCACCAAAGGATCTCCCTGCTTTCCAGCCCGATGGTAGTCACCAGGCGTAACTAGGGCATCGAGTGGGTTTCTTTTGTTCTTCCACTGTAATATTGTAAATTATTCTTTTGAGACGTTTAGCCGACGAGCAAGTGTTAGCTCGATTGTACTTACTTACTGTCTGCCTACGGGCTGTAACATGATTGACAAGTCCCGGGGGTTGATCATGTATGACTGAACTCTTACTAGTCCTCACATTTTGTAACGACTAGCTTCATGATCATTCCGAATATATAATGTATGGGACGCCTTACTATTGTGTATTTGGTGGTCTGCCATCTTAACTATTATTAGTTGGTTGAGATTGAGACAATAGGCTATTTTATGACCTTAAGAGACTGATGGATTGTAATGAAACCCTCATATATCTAGACAGCCGTAACCGTATAGCGGTGTGGACTCCATTCCGTTATACGTAGCTGGCTATGTCTGCCCCCGCTCTCCAGTATTCTGGTCCTGGGGCGTGACACATTATGTCCCGTATAAGTCTTCACTCCATGCAGCCGCACGCTTCGAAATCGCCAAGGAACTCCGTACCTCGACGCATCCAAGCGAGCTCCGCGCCACGAGCTTCTACCTGTGCCTGCACATGTAAACTATGTGGGTGTCAGTACTCAACTGTACTGGTGGAATGAGCTCCTCGCCTACCCATACAAATCCGACACGTTTGATTTACTTTGTGCATCGTAGTCACTTCTTATCAATTGTCTTTCTAGTCTTGCCTTAGGATTATTTTAGGACCGACGCCTTGGCTATTTTGTGTCTTTAGACCATCCCGTGCTTGCAACATTCAACGTTAACCTATCGAGTCGTGTTTGCCTTACGGCCATAATCAGAGACGCAACTACGCGATGAGGCTCTATTTTCGTGTGACCGTGCTACAAACCCTTGCTGAGGCCGTGCCTCGCAACTCAATGAGACTCAATTATATCGCCGCCTCGTGGCCCTTTGCTACTAAATCATCAACTGACCCATCCAACTTGTGAACTAAGGGTTACTCGACCAACTTTGCCTTGCGGCATCTCCCGACTTAAACTTATGACAACTCAAACCATAACTATGCAACTTACATGTCGACAACATAGGACTCGACGCCACATCTCGTGCCGAAGCACGGTGTCCTCGTTGCAGCCAAATCTTAGGCCCAAACATTATCTTTCTGACCGAGCACGCATTCGACTCGACTCTTGATTCACTTCACCTAATACTCGACTCAGTCCAAAGGCATATACGCGGATCGCCGCCCATGCCGACTCATCTATATGAGGTCACTAGCATGACAAGCTATTATGGACACATAGCTTGCGGTTGGCCGGGACCCTTCCAGCGCAAGGTAGCTAGCCCCCTGGAAGTCCCTGACTAACCCGGTGCTATTGAGTCAGCACAGCTATCACCGTGTTTCCTTTTGGCCGAAACGGTCCCATGGCCCTGGGTTGCTGTTACGGGAAAACTCTACCTTGTCGACAAGTTGTCCAATGACCATGCAAGACCCTTCACTCAAACTGACGTCTCACACAGTCATTATACTCTCAGTGTTATCATCTCTTTCCAAAACCAAGTTCAAGCCTTTTATCCTTGAGATCCCTCGACGACCCACGGTCGCGAGCCTTCTCCCGGTTACCATATCATTTCATTCAACTCAATGCCTACTCGATAGTCCTTTCTCCAAAAACCCATTAAATCAACCATGGTTCATGCCTTAAATACTAAGTCCGTGCATCGTGCGTTAGGCCCATCGTGCTTCTACGCGACGCTATCGCCCAACTCATACTCCATACGACTAGCTTTGAAACCGTAGGATTTCGTGGCTATACTCAGCCGCAGAACTCATAGGACCATGCTTGGAATGACTTAGGTCGACCGCCATCACTTTGCCTAACTTCATGAAGCCTACAACTTAACTCAAGGGACGAGCAAAGGCTATGCCAAGCCTTGCATCATGGAAGCGTGTATGCTTTATCGAGCATTTACGCGGGTGACGCCTATGACTTAGGTTTCGTTCATAACTTCACCTACTCAACCAACTTTCCTTCTCCCAAGCCACGGGACGAAGGATCGAGTGTCATTTTCAAAGCACGCCGTGCACCAACTCTAAGCCGACCGTTGGACCTTTTTATATTCTATCTCAATTCGACCCGTCGGGATTACTCCCTTTAGCTATGTGGATTCATCTCTTTTATTATTAAGCCTACTTGTGCAAGTTAAAAACATAAGATTTATTATGTGAAGGCTAAGATGAGGCAAGTTCACCGAAACTACCCCACCAGAGCGAGCGGTCGCCTCGACCGAGTGATGTCTTCGAACAGCCGTTGCAAGGCTAAGTCCGAACGCCATCGGCATTTCAATTCCTCCGATTGACTGAGCGGGACGGGGCACTACATCATACACCACTCAGAAAAAGTTTCGTCCTCGAAACTAACTGAGTACACTTATCGACTTATCACTCGACTCAACATTCTACGTTTCTCGCACACATTCCTCCCATGCGTTCCTTCAAATCTGAGCCACGCTCGTGCTACTCAAAATCTTTTCTTCTAAACTTACGATCTCCAAATCCTCGACACCTTCCCGTTCCTCAAGTCTCACTTGATTCAACGTATCACTTAGTTGGATCGTGCACATATTCTAGGTGTCCCCAAAATATATGCATTTCAGCCAAGTCTCATGATAGAGAATCCGCCATCACCACTCGAGTCGGATCATGCACATATTCGGGCGTCCCTGATATACGTGCATGTCAACCGAGACTCGGGAGTGGTGCCTCCACAATTTCCTTCCACTTCGTACTCGGACGTTTGCCTAACCGCTAGGCTATGTCTTTTGGATAAAGTCATTCGTCAGTATTGGAATCATAGTTCCCAAACAACAATATCAACACTGACCCCATCCTAAGGTCAAACCAAGCTGATAGTACAGGGTTTTCTACCCAAGCTCGCATCACTCCGATTTCTAAACATCGAGCATCGATTCCCTACGCACATCCCAACATTCGTCGCACGGGGTCTGAGTCATTCAGCAAAGCCATCCTACGATAACTCACGTTTCTACCAATTCCTTGACATATCAATATCACTTCGTTCATCAAGCCATTTTGCATAGTCTACTCCTTCGAACACCTTCAACATAATGCGCCTATCAATCATTCTCAAGTCAAGCTCGCTACTACGCAATTCACCGCTAAACCATAATTCACATTTCATATTTCTAAGTCGTTCATTCCAATTCACGTAATCGATCACAAGGTCATCCGACTTAACAATACGTTGTGCCCCGATCTCACGCGAGTCAGATTATCCACGGTGGGCACGAATCACCATGCATGCTCCCACGAGATAATCATTCTCATCGGGACGTAACATTTGTTTGCGTCTAGATTAGTTCATTTTCGATGCACGGATTGGACCTACTCAATCTCCAAGTTTCATTCATTCGTCAATCACAAGTCTAAACATCCTCGAATTTTCCTTCGCATCAAACCGACGAGTTGAGACAATCAAAGTTGTCGCATCCTGATTTTTCGAGTTCGATCATTCTCGCGACATGAATCACCATGTCAGCGCTCACGCGGAACGATCGCCTCAAATCTGACGTGACGCATGTACGAGGCTAGAGTTGCGCTTGCACAAGACAAGATAGTCAACGCTGTGGTTATCCGCGTAACCATCAAGACACTTTCATTTTCATCCAACATTTATCTCGATCAAAATCCTTAGTATAGCATCCAACCAAACAAATAACACTTGCACGATCGTCATTCGCCGAGTCAGAGTACCCCCGAGTTATCGTATATCGATCTTTGATACGCCTCAATACCATTGATGATATGCGTAACCTGACGATCTTCCTTTGCAACCAAATTTTGAGTCGTGCGAACGATGCTATCGTCCGACTGGATAATCTCCTCGACATTCAATTCAAGTTCGATCATTATCCCTCGAATCATTCATAACATAAATTTCCTCAAATCGCATCATTCCTTGCTAACTCAAATCATCGAGCAACATTCATTTCAATTCTCCGAGTCATTCGCGTAACTTCAAAATCAAACCATTCATGCACGCTATCTACCTGTCGTGCTAACTTTTCGTATATGATTCTTATCGATTTCCTCGATCAAGTCATCCATTCGTATACCCTAACTTTTCCACGATTCGATTTCACCTACTCAATCATCTTCGTATTTCATACTTGTGCAATCCTCAATCCCGTGCACGTTCCGTGCATGTCAATTTCTAGGTTGTTCGAATCCACTTATCAAACTTCATGACAACAACTCACTCAATCTAAGGCTTTGCATATGTGCGACGCTTGCTGCTAGACTCATCGACACCCCGAATCCTCAATCGATCGATCGACATCCCTGAGGCTATCGTATACACCACTCAGGGATGAAGTCATTCAACAAATCCTTAACATATCATTCGATTCACAATCTACTTCTTCGAATTTTTGTCCGAACGATTCCTTAAATTTCAAGCACGCTCATCTATATCGCACCGACGATATCGTCGCTCGATAGCACCCCTATCGATAGTCATCTCACTTTACTCAATCGAGTTCAACTCATTCTTGCTCGATACTATTCAATTTCCGTACTTGACTTTTCTAAGGTCGACGCAACTTTGGTGTATATGCCCAGCCCGACTTAGCCAATCGTGCTTACGTAAATCATCTTTTTGGTTTATCAAAAACTGTTCTCCTATATTTTGCAAAATAGTTAGACTTATTGTATGGACATCCCGTGGGACATTTGAGAGAGAGCGCGCCAACGATATCAACTTGCGGAAGCAACAGAGTTTGCGGAAACAACGAGTTAAAGAATTCAATCGATAGTCCAAGGACGTAAAGCCGTGCTCTGTTACCATTATGTCACGCCCCGCTCCCGTAGGAGCGATCGTCCTCGCTAAGGCGTGATGCCGCACGAGCCTAGATTTGCGCTCGTGCAAGGCGGGTTCCATAACGGCCGATTTCAGCGGCTGCGACGGGGTTGTCGTACAGAAGTCTCATACAGAGACATTGAACATGCAGCAGAAATTTAGAACAAACACAAGTTACTCAACAGAAAGCTCTTTATTGATATTGAAACAAAGGTTACAATGGGCACAAGGCCAAGATTATAAGTCTCTCAAGCTCACTCATCTCACATTACAAGTCACTCAGCTCTCTCCCATCTCTCAATTATAAGTCTTGAGCTAGCAGAAGCTTCGGAAGGCGACGTCCATACATTATGTCCCGTATAAGTCTTCACTCTATATGGCCGCACGCTTCGAAATCGCCAAGGAACTTCGTACCTCGACGCATCCAAGCGAGCTCCGCGCCACGAGCTTCTACCTGTGCCTGCACATGTAAACTATGTGGGTGTCAGTACTCAACTGTACTGGTGGAATGAGCTCCTCGTCCACCCATACAAACCCAACACATTTGATTTACTTTGTGCAACGTAGTCACTTCTTATCAATTGTCTTTCTAGTCTTGCCTTAGGATTATTTTAGGACCGATGCCTTGGCTATTTTGTGTCTTTAGACCATCCCGTGCTTGCAACATTCAACGTTAATCTATCGAGTCGTATTTGCCTTACGGCCATAATCAGAGACGCAACTACGCGATAAGGCTCCATTTCCGTGTGATCGTGCTACAAACCCTTGCTGAGGCCGTGCCTCGCAACTCAATGAGACTCAATCATATCGCCGCCTCGCGGCCCTTTGCTACTAAATCATCAACTGACCTATCCAACTTGTGAACTAAGGGTTACTCGACCAACTTTGCCTTGCGGCATCTTCCGACTTAAACTCATGACAACTCAAACCATAACTATACAACTTATATGTCGACAACATAGGACTCGACGCCATATCTCGTGCCGAAGCACGGTGTCCTCGTTGCAGCCAAATCTTAGGCCCAAACATTGTCTTTCTGACCGAGCACGCATTCGACTCGACTCTTGATTCACTTTACCTAATACTCGACTCAGTCCAAAGGCATATACGCGGATCGCCGCCCATGTCGACTCATCTATATGAGGTCACTAGCATGACAAGCTATTATGGACACATAGCTTGCGGTTGGCCGGGACCCTTCCAGCGCAAGGTAGCTAGCCCCCTGGAAGTCCCCGACTAACTCGGTGCTATCGAGTCAGCACAGCTATCACCGTGTTTCCTTTTGGCCGAAATGGTCCCATGGCCCTGGGTTGCCGTTACGGAGAAACTCTACCTTATCGACAAGTTGTCAAATGACCATACAAGACCCTTCACTCAAACTGACGTCTCACACAGTCATTGTACTCTCAGTGTTATCATCTCTTTCCAAAACCAAGTTCAAGCCTTTTATCCTTGAGATCCCTCGATGACCCACGGTCGCGAGTCTTCTCCCTGTTAACATATCATTTCATTCAACTCAATGCCTACTCGATAGTCCTTTCTCCAAAAACTCATTAAATCAACCATGGTTCATGCCTTAAACACTAAGTTCGTGCATCGTGCCTTAGGCCCATCGTGCTTCTACGCGACGCTATCGCCTAACTCATACTCCATACGACTAGCTTTGAAACCGTAGGATTTCGTGGCTATACTCAGCCGCAGAACTCATAGGACCGTACTTGGAATGACTTAGGTCGACCGCCATCACTTTGCCTAACTTCACCAAGCCTACAACTTAACTCAAGGGACGAGCAAAGGCTATGCCAAGCCTTGTATCATGGAAGCGTGCATGCTTTATCGAGCATTTACGCGGGTGACGCCTATGACTTAGGCTTCGTTCATAACTTCACCTTCTCAACCAACTTTCCTTCTTCCAAGCCACGGGACGAAAGATCGAGTGTCATTTTCAAAGCACGCCGTGCACCAACTCTAAGCCGATCGTTGGACCTTTCCATATTCTATTTCAATTCGACCCGTCGGGATTACTCCCTTTAGCTATGTGGATTCATCTCTTTTATAATTAAGCCTACTTGTGCAAGTTGAAAACATGAGATTTATTATCTGAAGGCTAAGATGAGGCAAGTTCACCGAAACTACCCCACCTGAGCGAGCGGTCGCCTCGACCGAGTGATGTCTTCGAGCAGCCGTTGCAAGGCTAAGTCCGAACGCCGTCGACGTTTCGATTCCTCCGATTGACTGAGCGGGACGAGGCACTACAGATGGCTTGTAGATAAACCCTCATGTATCTAGACAGCCGTGACCGTATAGCGAGGTGGGTCACACTTCAATATACGTAGCTGGCTATGTTCGCCTCCGCTCTCCAGTATTCTGGTTCTGGGACGTTACATGGTTTAAGTGGTGGCCCATGCAGGTCTTGTAAATTAAGATATGTGAGAGTTTATCGAATAGATGTCTCAATCAGTGCTCGCTCTTGATCTCCGCTCGTATCTTCTGAATTCCTGTAATCTTGACCTGATCACATGCTTGTATCGTTGATCTGTCCTGGTCCTTCCTTATTGTTCCCTATGTCGTCTTTTTCAGCGGCATTGTTCTTGGACCTGTCGATCAGCAAGGCAGAGCACCTCCCGCGGACCAGCAGCAACCTGGAGATCAAGCCCAGCATTCAGGAGTAGCCTCCAGAGTCGTGCCTACTAGAGGAGAGCCACCCGTTCAGCCCGTCCAGCCTGCAGAACCTGATGACGGCACTTTAGTGGGTCTTATCAGGTATTTATTATCTTCCCACGATTGTCGAGGAGATGCCTTGCACCAGACGGTGGCAGATGCTTTGACCAGAGGAGGTCATCAGGGTAACATCACGGCCAACAGCTTTAAGCGCTTGAAACCTCCCTTCTTCGACGGCAGTGAAGATGCTATCGCTGCTGATGCTTGACTTCAGGACACAGAGGTAATTCTAGAAGCAGTCAGGACTCCAGAAGCCGAGAAGGTGGCCGTAGTGCGCTTGCAGTTATTGGATCCTGTCCGCAGCTGGTGGACGGCACAGGCCGTTGGATTATTGGCACCCATTACTTGGGCGGTATTCAGAGAGAGATTCCAGACCAAGTATTTCGATGTTGTAGCTCGATACGATCTACAAACGAGGTTCATCAATCTGAAGCAGATGGGCAGGACGGTCGACGGATATGTGGCCGAGTTTTTGAGACTCAGTCGGTTTGCTCCCACCTTGGTAGCAATCGAGTTCGACAGAGCCCAGCGGTTCCAGCAGGGACTGCACCTGGAGATTCTATTGGTGGTGGAGCAGTTTAAGCGTCAGACTTTTGATGCGATATTGACTGCAGCCAGGAGGCATGAGTATACCTCCCAGAGGATTGTGGATCGGACCGGGGGTCGAAAGCGATCCCATGGCCAGATGAATCAGTCATCAGCACCAGCCCCGGTAGCTAAGGCTTTGACCATTGAAGCTCGAAGGCGGGCGGCCTCAGTGACGTCGGTTCAACATTCAACCCCGACGCACCCTCAGCAGCAGAAGCAGAAGCAGTCTTTCACAGTGGGATGCTCACACTGTGGGAAGCCGGGGCATGTGGTATCAGAGTGTCGCAGAGCACAGGGTTTGTGCTTGGTTTGTGGTGCTCCGAAACACAGGGTTAGGAACTTTCCGAGGCCATTGTCGTCGCAGGCCCAAGCATTCCAGCAGCAGAGGCCGCAGCAGTATGCCCAAGCCCAAGCCTTGATCCAGAACAGGCAGAGAGGTTTTCAGCAGAGGGAACTCGCGCCCAGAGGGCATGGTCAAGTGCTGGCCTTGACCATAGAAGATAAAGGAATAGCACCCGGTGAGGTAGTGGCAGGTACTATTCTCGTCAACACCTTTCCAGCTTCAGTATTATTTGATTCTGGTGCCTCGCATTCATTTATGTCTACACGATTCGCGACACGGATAGGATTGGAGCCCGAGTCATTATCAGTGAGGTTTAATATACGTACTGGTAATGGACTTGTGGGAGTAGATAGGGTATTTTTCTCGTGTCGGATCGTAGTTAGCGGTAGAGAGTTCCCCGCTAGATTGATAGAGTTCCCGATGGCCGATTATGATGTGGTCTTAGGGATGGATTGGTTGAGGGACCAGTATGCTAGGATAGACTGCCATCTTGGTAGGGTTATTTTTAGCATTCCAGGCGAGCCGAAGTTTTCCTTCTCCCGAGGCAAAGTTAAACCTTCTCCTCCAGAATACGGATGGCGGTAGCAGCCGTCCAGTTACCCCGGATAGTCGAGGAGTTCCCAGATGTTTTCCCAGAAGAGCTTCCAAGGATGCTGCCAGAGCGAGAGATCGAGTGCACTATCGACTCGATCCCCGGGACAGCCCAGTGTTAGAAAGAGTATACAGGATGGCGCCGTCAAAGTTGGAGATATTGTACAAGATGATTGAAGAGCTTAGAACCAAGGGATTCATTCGTGCTAGTGGATCGCCTTGGGGAGCCCCGATGCTTCTTGTGAAAAAGAAGGATGGTACGTCCAGATTATGTGTAGATTATCGTACCTTAAACTCAATGACAATCAAGAACAGATACCCTCTCCCAAGGATAGATGACTTGTTTGATCAACTCAAAGGGGCGTCCGTATTCTCGAAGATCGACTTGCACTCAGGATATCATCAGATCAGAGTCAGAGAGTAGGACATCCTGAAGACAGCTTTCAGGTCTAGATATGGGCATTGGGAGTTCCTTATTATGCCATTCGGAGCAACCAATGCACCGGCTGTATTCGTGGACCTCATAAATCGTATCTTTATGTCTTATTTGGATTAGTTCGTGATTGTATTCCTAGACGACATCCTGGTCTACAGCAAGAGTGAGGCAGAGCATGAGCAGCATCTCTGTGTAGTTCTTCAGATTCTCAGAGAGCACCAGTTGTATGCCAAGTTCAGTAAATACGAGTTCTGGCTCGATCGCATTTCGTACTTGGGTCATATCATCACCAGAGGAGGAGTAGAAGTGGATCCCTAGAAGATCGTGGCCATTGAGACATGGCCAGTACCCAGCACAGTTACATAAGTTCGTAGCTTCCTTGGATTGGCCGGCTACTACCGGCGATTCATTTCAGACTTTGCTCGAATTTCAGCGCCTATGACGCAGTTAACCCGCAAGGATGTGCAGTTTGCTTGGATGGCAGAATGTCAGAAATCCTTTGAGAAGCTGAAGCGAGGCTTAATGACGGCACCCATTCTCACACTTCCAGATGGGACCGGAGAATTTTTAGTATACTGTGATGCTTCAGACAGAGGTTTAGGATGTATTCTGATGCAGCATGGGAAGGTAATAGCTTATGTGTCACGTCAACTTCGTGATCATGAGAGGAATTACCCAACCCATGACTTGGAGCTAGCAGCAGTAGTATTTGCACTTAAGCTATGGAGACACTATTTGTACGAAGATAGGGTAGAGATTTTCACCGACCACAAGAGCCTGAAGTATGTTTTCACCAAGAAGGATCTCAACATGCGTCAGAGGAGGTGGCTAGAGCTACTTATGGATTATGATGTCGACCTGCAGTATCACCCAGGGAAGGCCAATGCTGTAGCAGTACATTGAGCAGGAGAGCCGGAGTTTATTTTCTAACAGCGTAACCAGAGCTGTTAGCAGATCTTCAGAAGATGGAAATATAAGTTGTCATTCCTGCCAGTGTGGCATTGATGGCCAGCATGTAAGTTTAGTCCACTATAGTCGAGAGGATCTGGATGGCACAGTCAGCAGATTCCAAGCTTCAGTGACTCAGCAGAGTGTGAGGCAGGACGAAGACTAGAGTTATGTATCCATGAAGACGGTACACTTCGACATGGGAAGCGACTTTGTGTACCCAGTGAAGATATCAGACAGGAGATCATGACAGAGGCTCACAGTTCTTAGTATTCCATTCATTCCGGTAGTACGAAGATGTACCGTGATATCCGTCAGCACTTTTGGCAGAATGGCATGAAGAGGAAGATAGTCCGGTTTGTCTCTCGATGTCTGGTTTGCCAACAAGTTAAAGCTGAACATCAGAGGCCAGCTGGACTTCTTCAGTCCTTGCCAATTCTAGAATAGAAGTGGGAGCATATAACCATGAATTTTGTGACTGGATTACCTAGGTCCCTGGTCGGTAGAGATGCTATTTAGATTATCATAGACAGGCTCACGAAGGTAGCTCACTTTTTCCCATTCAGAGTTGGTCAGTCAACGGCTCAGCTTGCAGAAATGTATGTCAGGCAGATCGTTAGACTTCATGGTGTACCAGTCAGTATTACCTCGGACAGACATTCGAGATTCACGTCGCACTTTTGGCGTAGCCTGCAGGAGGGTTTGGGAACTCACCTCCAGTTCAGCTCAGCTTATCATCCATAGACGGATGGTCAGTCTGAGCGTACCATACGAACCTTGGAAGATATGTTGTCACTCCCTGATTCCGGTATACGTATTTTTAGCACGTATACTGCTTATTTGTAATTACGTATATTTATACGATATTTATTTTGTTGTATTTCTTTATGTATATCCCAAATTATTTGACAAAATAATATTTCGTAATTTATTTTCTGTGATTTTAGTTTACAGTTTTTGGCTCTAATTGGGTGACATGTTCTCGGTTCACTTGAACCCGTTGGGTCATCATGAACCAACTTGGTTTAGGCTTTTATATAAAACTCCATTCCTTCTCTCTCTCCTCTCATTATTCCTCTCATTTATTTCCTCCACCAACCAAGGCAAGTGCCAACTTGCTCAAGAGATGGATTTATATTTTGTTAATGATTTCTTACAAAATTATTTGTCAAAATATGTTCTTCTCCTCAATCTATACTAGTTTAGAACTTGAAAATTTCCATTTTGAAGCTTTAATTTTTGTAGATCTAAGTTTTCCCCATTTTCGGATTTACATGGTTTTGATCTACTTTCGTTAGGATTTTGTGGGTTTTGATGCTTCCATGTGGAAGAGAATTCAATTTCACTCAAGTTAGAACTTTGAAAATCTAGATTTGGTTTTGATTTGGTCAAGTTAAGGAAATTGGAAGTTTTTGGTGTTCTTGAGGAGGCTCTCGGCCTGGAAGAGAAGACCCTTCAGCCTGCGCTCTTTAGCACAAGTTGATTTGCGCAGCTCGTCTTTTGACGAATTGCGCAACCCTTCGACCAGCGCAGTGCGCTGAGCTGAACTGCGCTGGCGCTCCTTAGCTCCAGCGCCATCCGATCCTGCGCAGTCTAATCCCTGCGCAATCTAACCCAGCGCGCTTGACTTCAGCGCAATCCATTCCCTGCGCAACCTGACCCTGCGCGATCTGATCCTGCACAGTCTAACCCTGCGCAGTCTGATCCATGCGCAACCTGACTCTGGCACAATCCATCTCCTGCGCCATCTAACCGCTGCGCAGTCTAATGCCTGTGCAACCTAACTCTGCGCGTTTGACCCCTGCGCAGTCTAACCCTGCGCGTTTTGACTTCTGCGTATTTGACCATGCGCATTCTGACCTGGGCTCTTATATATTATATTTTCTTGTATATATATAGGTGAATGTTTGTGTATGCTATATATCCTTACGCCTTTTGTCCCGAGCATGATATGAGCACTAATGTGACCCCGGAGAACAAAGTGTTCCTTCCTGATACATGTACCTGAATGTCCCAGTTCTTGTTCATGCTCGACAAATGACTCGTAACTCCACGTGGCGTATTTGCATTGATGCATTACACTAAGGAGGGTAGAACATGTTGACATACTAATTGACATGGATCCTCTTTGGGGTACTCGTACCAAAGTACGACTTTAGGAGGATAATCATGCAGGCCACAGCATGTGAGTCCAAGATTTCACCTAGGGTTAAACTAGGCAACTAAATATACTAGACGCATGGGGAGGGCAGAATCCCGAGATCGTGTTACACCAGCCGCCTTGAGATATTGTCTTGACGCGCCGGCTGGTCTCTACGGATGCTGTGTTATCTGCAACGAGTGGATGACTGTATCCGATTAATTCCTGCTATATATTATATGTTTTGGCAAGGTGGCCTTGCGAGGGACCTGTGCTCAATCATACCTGTCTACGCGAACCCCTGGGTTGGCTAGCCTTGCTGGAAAGATACGATCTGAGGATTTCTTAATAACATGATGCGAGGATAACCTCGTCCCACTAGAAACTCGTAGACTTGATTGGCCGTAAAAACGACTTACTTGTATCCTATTACCTTCCGTGAATAACTGAGGGAAGCAGACTGTCATGGTACGTGATCCAACCCATGTTCTTGTTTGATTGTTGGGTTGGTTATCGTCCTATGATAGGCTGTGGACCGAAGTTATGAACGGAAGACTTATTCTGATTGTGAAGTGCTACATCTGTGAATGACTGAGGAATATGGTCTATCATAGTACATGATCCAACCCATGTTCTTGTTTGATTGTTGGGTTGGTTATTGTGCCGCGATAGGCTATCGACCGAAGTCAAGATCAGGAGATTTTATTGTTTATACCTTTTAACTTATGTGAAAGTTATGGAGTTCGACACGTCCCGACTCCATGCGGCACCTTTTGTCCTTGTTTGGTTGTAAGGGTGCCATATGGGTTCGAAGATGTTGCGCTACTCTATAATGGTAGCATCCGTATTATTATTATTATCAGTCATTCTATTAACTGGGTTTTTAATCTTAACTCTTGTGCCCCTTTGGCGGTACTTGCTATTCGGGGCTGACCCCGCTGGTTTTGTTTGGCCAGATCTCGTAGCAGAGCCAGAGGATGCGATCCTTCTTCCTGATATCCATGGTGCATACTAGGAGCATGGCTGGTCGGGGACTCGAGTGGGTTTCTTCTCCACCACTCCTGCTTATACTTTTACGGCGTTTAGCCACCGGCACCTGTTAGCCGGATTACTTGATATTTTGTGTCAGTACATAATTGTAACTAAACAGACTGCAGCTGTGTATAATTTTGTGCTCATGACTCTCTGAGATAGCTACGTTATAAAGCTAATCTCTCATGATCATTTTGATGAAGCGTCGGGGACGTCTTACTGCTTTATCTTTAATGTTCATTTATTTGCTGATGTGATTTGATTGATTGAGACATAGAACTCTGTGGGACCATAGGAGACTCGCTTGTAGCATGTACCCCCTAGTCTCTCGACAGCCACGATCGCCGTATGACGTTACGTACCTCATATGGAGTAGCTGGCCTAGTCCGTCTCCGTATTTCGGTACTGGGGCGTGACATATGTTGAGATCTTGTACACTCGACTTCGGTGGATCGTGGGAAGATCATCTACCCCTGGTGGAGTTCTCGTACAACAACAGTTTCCAGGCCAGTATCCAGATGGCACCGTTCGAGATTCTATATAGTAGGAAGTGCAGATCCCCGCTAGCATGGAATGATGTTAGTGAGAGACAGATGCTCAGTCCGGAAATGATTGCTCAGGCGGTTGAGGTGATCAGAAGAGTCAGAGATCATCTTCGAGTTGCCCAAGATCGCCAGTGCCATTGGGCCGATTCTCATCGGCGACCCTTTGAGTTTTCTGTCAGCGACCATATATTCCTGAGAATTTTGCCTAACCGTGGCATCATTCGTTTCGGCGTACGGAAAAAGCTTAGTCCTAGGTTTATAGGGCCATTCGACATTCTGGAGCGAGTAGGAGATGTGTCCTAGCGTCTCGCTCTTTTACCGTTGCTATGTGAGGTGCATGACGTGTTCCATGTATCCCAGTTACGACGGTATATCCCGGACCCGAGCCATATCCTGGATCATTCGGAATTGGTTGTTGGTACCAACCTTTCGTATGAGGAGAGGCCCGCGTCTATATTGGATCGGAGAGAGAAGATACTCAAGAACAAGACTATTAAGTTAGTCCGTGTTGCTTGGGGTCGTCACTCTTTGGGTGAGTCAATGTGGGAGCGTGAGGATGATATCCGATTGCGATATCCCGACCTGTTTGACTCATAAGGTATAGTGTCCTTCTTATGCCTTATGCCCTCGATTTCTTTGTTTGCATGAATGATCGCTTGATTGATTGCTTAGTATAGCTTGCATGTGATTAGTATAGCTTGTCCTTGCTTCTCTAGCATCTTGATTAAATTCCGAGGACGAAATTCTTTTAAGGTGGGTAGAGTTGTAACGACCGTGGTTCGTATTACGTATTTTGGTATACGTATGCGTATATTGCATGTTTCCTGGCATAGTTTATTCTGGTAATTCCTTGTTTGGTTCGGCCCGGCTTGACTTGGTTGACTTGATTCGACTTAGTTTTGCATAGGTTCGGTTTTGCTTGGTTTTGAGTAGACCAAACCACTCCCACCTACCACCCCTTCCTTCTTTAATAGCCGCCCAACACTCTCTCTCCTCATTACCTCTTCCCCATTACTCCTTCTTCCACACTATTACTCTCCTCACCTACCAGAGAGAGGTTTAGGCAAGTACAACTTGCTTTATGAAGGAACTCAAGTTTTATTGTTCTATTTTCTTCTCCACAAGATTCTAAGCCACTTTAGTACTTAGCATTTTCAAATTCCATGGCTCCTTTCATGTAGATCTAAGTTTCTAGTATTTTGGTCTTCTTGGTTTGGATCTACTAAAATGGCTTGTTTTCAAAAACTAAGAGTTCCTTGTAGTAGGCATTTTGATTGTATATAAGATTGGTTTTGGGATGGCCGGATTCCACCAAGTCCTGGCCGAGATGGAGTTCCTCGAGTTCCTGAGATTTTACGAACGTTGTCTTGGCCATGGGGAGAAGACGAAGCTTTTACGCCCACGTTTTACGTGTTAGCGTAGTGCTTAGTTTTACGCCCATGTTTTATGTGACAACGTATTATTCAGCCTTTTATGCACACGCAATCGCGTGCCAGCATACTTCATTTTTTTACGCTGAGTCCCTATGAATTTTACGCTCGGGATTCTCCCACTCGCGTAAAATTCTGCTCGCGTAAATCGTGCTCGCGTAAAATCCCTGGCCCGAACAGACTCTCGCGTGTGTAAAAGTCTGGCTCGAGTGCTTCACTAGCGTAGAGTTTCGCTCGGAAGTTCGCATGCATAAAATCTTACGCGCGTATAATCTCGCTTGCGTACAACCCGACTAGCGTAAAACACCACCCGCGTGCACCCTTGCTCGTGCTCGCGTAGAGCCGGTTTACGCTTAAGGCCCTTGGCCTAGCGTAAAGGCGCACTCGCGTAGAGCCATGAGCCCTTTGCGTACTCGGTTGACTTTATGCCTTACACTATTCATGAATTGACAAATCACGGATGGATTGATATGACCGGGCTAATAATGGCATGGAATGGCATGGCAAGTACTTGATATGACATGACATGACAAGATATGACAAGTACACACCATAGTGAATATTAAAAGCTGTTGCGATGGCTTGCAAGACATGACTATAATGGATGACCTAAATACCGTGGATGATTGTGTTTGTACAAATAAACCAGTACTGTCTTGCATCATGTTTAGGATGGGGATCCCTGGGTACCACGGTCAGGGGTACCTACTAAAAATTGGCTAAGGCTAATAACTAGAATAATTCAGTAGTCATGAAGAGATTTTTCTCGCTACAGGCAATCCCGTTATCTGGGCGCTCAAGTGGACTTGTAGCCTGCCGATGAGTAGGGCACATTTCCAGCACACTGTCAAGTGTTGCCCCCACCATAGATGGATATTCGACCTGGATAACCTGGATGGTCTGCAGGACTTGTGGCTGTTGGAATAATCTCATTATATTTTGCTAGTAACTAGGCTTGTGCTAACCCTAGCTAGTTAAAGTATCAAGCCGTACTCATTGCTTGGCTGTGATTGATTGAATAGAATTTAGTCCAGCTTAGTATTGTCCTGATCCTGTACAAGATTGTAACATGACCTGATTTTCTGTGCCTTACTTATCGGTAAATGATGAGATACCAAGTTCTGTTCAGATAAAGAGTTGCAACCCCGGTCCTTGTTTGGTTTAAGGGTTGTAACTTGGCTATCTGAATAGTCCAATGGTTATCTTACCATATATCGTCCTGATTATTTATGCTTACCTTGACAATAATGATCAGGGACCAGTTCTGTTCAGGTGAAGGGTTACAACTCCGGTCCTTGTTTGGTTTAAGGGTTGTAACCTGGCTCCCGGAGCAGTTCTGTGTCTTCTTCTCGTTTATTGTCCTATTGCATCATGTGTCATGCTCGTCCTGTTTTACAAGAATATGACATGACATGGTTACATATGATTGCCTTAACAATAAAGATCAGGGGCAAGGCTCTGTTCAGGCGAAGGGTTACAACTCCGGTCCTTGTTTGGTTTAAGGGTTGTAACCTGGATCCCGAAGCAGTTCCTTATCCTCTCTTCGTTTATTGTTTTATTACACCCTATGTCAAGACTAATCATGTTTTACTTTACCAACAGTATTTGAGACGAATTTCTATTCAGGTGAAAGGTTACAACCCCGGTCCTTGTTTGGTTTAAGGGTTGTGACCTGGCTACTTGAATGGTTTCCTCGTACTCAATCCATTATTGTTGTCCCTGTTATTATCAGTAGCTTTATAATTATATTTAATATTCATTTATGATATGCTTGTTTTAGTTCCTAAGTGAAGTCTCCTCCGTGGCACTTGCTCTTTCTGGGGTCTGACCCAGCTGGTTTTGTATGGCCAGATTTTGGAGTACCTCCAGAGGATCTACCTACCTTCCAGCCAGATGGTGACCACCAGGCATAAATTTGGCAACGAGTGGGATTTCTTTTGTTCTTCCACTCTATTATAAAATTATTCTTTTGAGGCGTTTAGCCGGCGAGCACGTGTTAGCTCGTATTGCACCCTTATTTACTATCTGCCTACGGGCTGTAACATGATTGACAAATCCTAGGGTTGATCATGTATGACTGAAACTCTTGCTAGTCTTAATATTTTATATGACTAGCTTCATGATCATCCAAATATGTAATGTATGGGACGCCTTACCATTATATATTTGGTGCTCTAACATCTTGTAATTGTTATTACTTGCTTGAGATTTAGACAATAGGCTTGTTCATGACCATAGGAGACTGATGGCTTGTAGATAAACTCTCATGTATCTAGACAGCCGTGACCGTATAGCGAGGTGGGTCGCACTTTAATATACGTAGCTGGCTATGTTCGCCCCCACTCTCCAGTATTCTGGTTCTGGGGTGTTAAAAAGGCGGGTTCCATAACGGTCGATTACAGCGGCTGCGATGGGGTCGTCGCACAGAAGTCCCAAGCAAAGACATTGAATATGCTAACAAAAATTTAGAACAAAACACAAGTCATTCAAAAGATACATTTTATTGATATTGGACCAAGGATTACAAAGGGGCGCAAGGCTAATATTACAAGTCACTCAAGCTCACTCTTCTCACATTATAAGTCGCTCAGCTCTCTCTCTCATCTCTCAATACAAGTCTTGAACCAGTGGATGCTTCGGAAGGCGACGTCCATACATTATGTCCCGTATAAGTCTTGACTCCACGCGGCCACACGGTACGAATCGCCAAGGAACTCCGTGCCTCGACGCATCCAAGCGAGCTCCGCACCACGGGCTTCTACCTGTGCCTGCACATAAAAATTGTGTGGATATCAGTACTCAACTGTACTGGTGGAATGAGCTTCTCACCCTCCTATACAAAATCGACACGTTTATTTACTTTGTGCAACATAACCCTTTTGATTGTCTTTCTACTCTTGTCTTAGGATCAGTTTTAGGATCGACGTCTTGGCCTATTTTGTGTCTCTATACCATCTCGTGCTTGCAACAACAACGTCAACTCATACTTTGCCTCTAGACCCCTTCTCGTATCAACGACGTTAACCTATCAAGTCGTATTTGCCTTACGGCCCAAAATCAGAGACGCGACTATACGATAGTACCCAATTTCCTTGTGACCGTACTACAAATCCATTGTGTTGTGCCTCGTACTCAGTATGACTTAACCATATCGTCGTCTCGCGGCCCTTGCTACTTTAATCATAAACTGAGGACTTGTGGGCTAAGTGTACTCGACCGACTTTGTCTTGTGGCGTTTCCTGACTTAAACTCAAGATGACTCAAATCCAACTTATGCAACTTATATGCTGACAACTTAAGACTCAACACCACATCTCATGCCGAAGCACGTCGCCTACGTTGCAGCCAAATCTTAGGCCCAATATTTTATTCTAACTGTACGCACATCCAACTCGACTCAATCCAAAGGCACACACGCAGGCTGTCGCCATTCCGACTCATCTATATGAACTAGTCACTAGCATCTAACACTATCAAGGACTACCATAGCTTGTTAGACGGTTGCCGCCTGCCAGCGTGAGTAGCGAGCTCCGCTGCATGTCCCCTCCTAACCCATATGGTCATCTAGCACTGCTAATCATGTCTCTATCAAAACGGTCTCATTGGCCGCCTGGGTCGTCGTTCGAGAAACAAACTCACCTTGTTTAAGTTGTCTAATGACCATGTAAGACTCGACTCGAACTGACGTCTCACACAGACTTTCTACTTCTAGTGTTACCATATCTTTCAGGGACAAGTTCAATACTTCTCACATCTGAGACCTCGCCTCGACGATCCATGGTCGTGAACATTCTTCCTTCTTGTCCTATCATTTCATTCGACTCAGGAACGACTATTTGAAAGCCCTCCTTCCAACTCAATTAAATCAACCGTGGCTCGTGCCTTAAAAATACTAAGTCCGTGATATCGTGCCTTAAACCAACTTGTACTCTATTCGACACCACCGTCCAAGTCATACTCTATATAACGGGCCTTGAGACCGTAAGACTATGTGGTTATACCCAGCCGTAGAACTCGTAAGACCGTGCTTGCTACTACTCCGATAGCCTAACATAACTTGCCTAACTTAACTTTGCAACAACTTGACGAACAAAGGATGCGTCAAGCTTTGCCTTGATGGAACATATCGTACACGTGTCCGGCTTGAACAAACAAGTTATTTGGTTGCCTAGACTTATGCGACAAGTTGTGCAATACAGCTTAACCAATGGGGCGGGCAAAGGCTATGCCAAGCCTTGGACAATGGATCGTGCATGCTTTATCAAACATTCATGCGAGCGACGCCTATGACTTAGGCTACGTTCATAACTTCGTCTACTCAACCAATTTTTCTTCTTCCAAGCCACGGGATGAAAGATCGAGTGTCATTTTCAAAGCACGCCGTGCACCAACTCTAAGCCGACCGTTGGACCTTTCTATATTCTAACTCAATTCGACCCGTCGGGATTATTCTCTTAGCTATTTGGATTCATCTCTTTTATTATCAAGCCTACTTATGCAAGTTAAAAATATGTGATTTATTCTGTGAAGGCTAAGATGAGACGAGTTCACCGAAACTACGTACCCCACCTGAGCGAGGAGTCGCCTCGACCGAGCGATGTCTTCGAGCAGCCGTTGCAAGGCTAAGTTCGAACGCCGTCGGCGTTCCGATTCCTCCGATTGACTGAGTGGTACGGGACACTACATCATGTCTATTAGAGAGATGGGTTTCTAAGTGCTAACTTCTAATTATGGAAAGTTATCCGTGGACCATCATGTAGTTAGGTCGCATGCTAGTGATAACATTATTACAAGCCTAACAGTTTGATGCGGAAGTTATATATATACAAATTATTATAATCCTTGTTTGTTACAGTAATGGATAATCGGTCGCGGGTAAGAACAATTGTAAGTGATATTTCTATTGCTTTATATTTCTAACTATAAATTGTTCTTAAGGAAGAATTGTGTCAATTGTAATGATGTTATCATGACCCTAAGAACTGAATATTGTTTAAGAAAAATATTTTGGTTGGTAAAATAGAAAGTAATGGATATTGTGCATGAAATTGTATCTATTATTTGAATGAATGAAAGAAGAAAATACGGCTTTTGATTAAGTTTTCAAAAATGAAATATGACTCTTAATTTGTATTGGCATGAAATAAAAGTAGGTAAAATATAGAAAGACAACCATTAAAATATATTTTCTCACATAACTACTTAGTGACTGCTTTCAGATGTTGGAGTCCAGTCTGGATTTAGTAATAGTATATTTGTGGAGTACAAATCTGATTAAATATTTAATTTGTTTGGATGTCCATAATTGGTGCTGGACTATTTTAGATATAATAGAATTCATATTTGAGACTTTTCTATTTAGGATATCTTATTATAATTTAAAATGGGATATTGATGGAATATTTTAGGTTTAATAGGATTCCAATTTTATTTTCTATTTAAGAAATCCTATTATGACCTAGAATATAATTTTCTCATCCTATATATATAGGGTGAGGGTGGAGGCACAAAGTTGAGATTCGGGGTGCTCGTCTACAGAAGATCTAAGAGAAAATCTGCACTTTGCTCTTAGGACTTCACCATACATGACAAAAGAAAGAAGAGATCTAATCTTCGTCAACTTCGGTTAGGGGGATTGCTACAGGTTGGTGAGCGATTTCAATTGTAATCTCTTTCTTTTCTTCTTGAGTATGGTGAGAGGGTTGGACCTATTAGGACAAAAGATTCAACATTATTTTTGTCAATCTTGTAATTTTATCTAAGTTATAGAGATTAAGATTTGTCTAGGTGACGTAGTCACCCCCGTATACATGTCTTATCTGTGCTTGGTGTCTGTTAGATGGGCTTGATTATTTTAGATGGGTTGGCCTAAGTTTTCGCTGCGACAACGTCTCAGACACGGTATCGGAGCAGTTGTAGGGCGCATCTGATTCCCAACAAGTTAAGTATAGTTTTGGTCGCTCACCAGTGCATTTCCTTGTGTACTAACCCTCACCTCCACATGTGTTGTATATTTTCTTGGATTGTTAAGACGGAAAGAAGATCTTTATCCTTTGGAATCTGGAGATTGGAAGGTGCATTGTAGTTTTATTGTATAACGTAATGCAATGTATGGAACGAAGTCATTGTAATTCTTTTCAATTTCAAAAATTGTAAACCAAGTTGGCATATTGAGTTAACCAGTGAGAGCCCCTCCTTGTAATTTTGCTGCAAGTATCAATAAAAGAAAGAGATTTATTTTTGTCTTATTGTTGTTATTTGGTTTTTTGCAGTATAGTTATGTTGTTTCACTCTCGATTCAGTCTATTTTATTATTTTGGAAGTACATGACTTGTACAATCACAACTTAGGTTTGTATAATATCATGTCCAGTGAAGACTTATCAGTCCTCCGAAATTGTGACGTGATAATTGGGCTATAGAAAGAGAATGAGTGAGGGAGGAGTGTTCGTACGAGAAGAAGAGAGGATGTTGGGGGGGGGGACTCGAGCGCAGGGTTCCGATGAGGGGACGTTTCTAGCGTACAGTGAATAACACTGTACACACAGGAGTCTAGTAAGTGAATGATTGAAAGAGGGACTGATGTAGAGAATTGGTTGGATTGGAGCCTACCTCAGCCCATAGCTGGTTCCACCTTGGCTATTAGGTTACCATTTGTCTAGTGTGACCACCGGTCTGATCCATTTTAATAACTACGATCTTCCGATCTAAACGTCAATCCAATCAGTTTTTAATAATTATGACTGTCATGACAAAAAAAATAGAACGTCGAGTTATTTTGCTAAACCTTGTCTTAATATTGGAGGTGAGGTGATGATGAGTGGCTTGTGATCCAAGATAGGGAGTAGCTCTAAATCCATCATAGCATCCAATTATGAATTAGAAATTGGGGATCATGATTTAAATCTTAAACAAAATAGTTTTGATATCATGTTCAGATTATAAATCCATTCATGTCATTATCAAATGTTGGTCGAATTAGTGAAAATGTTAGGTTAGATGTGTAGGTCTTATCTTCAAACTTGCACGCCTATAATTATTTTCCTTTTTGAAAGAATTTTATGAGTCCATACTAAAATTCTTGGATACAATTTTTTTTCTTGTTGTTTAAGTCTCTTTTTATCAAAATTTATTTCTATAGCAAAGACCATCTAGCTAGTCGTCTCTGTAGAGAGTAGGCCGATTTAAGAGAGACCTCGGATTGTATCAACCCCTCACCATAAAAGAGTGATAAAAAGTGGACTAGAGCAATGATTTCAAACATCAAATGAAAGAATTTTTCTCGTAGTTTTTTGTAGGTCGACGAATAGGCAAATTGAGCCAGTCAATACACCTTTATCAATTATTTCGATGGATTAGAAAGGCTCAAACCTATTTTATTTTTCTTGTTGGTTGAGTATTTTTATCAAATTTATTTGTATGCCTTTTTGGCTAATTCATCAACAAAGTTTGAATTGAGACTCAAAGATGATATAGCTACTCGTCTTTTCTAGAGAGTTTGTTGGTTTAAGAGAGACCATGGATTGGACCATCCCCTCATAGGGGCGAGCTTTGGGTTTATTTGGCTCAACCGTATCGAAATGGCGAAAACGGAATAAACCGAAATTCTAAAAATCTAAAATTGATACCGAACCGAAATTAGCCATAACCGAAACTGAGCCCCTAATCGATTCGGTTTGTTCGGTTGGACTATCTTTATTGTTTAATGGGTCAGACACAAAGTTAGAATTGTGGTTAGATTATATTAAAACTTTGTAATTTTTATACATATATTTTTGTACAAAATTAGGCCCAAAGTTGGGCTAATTGTTAAATTATAAAAGTTTGACTTAAAAACACATACATAGAATTATTATTTTAAAATATACAAAAAATATACATATTTTTAATCATCAAATATGTATAAAATTAAGAGTATTTAATATTGGTATAAGATTTATTCGATTTTCGATTTTAGATCGAAACAGAATATTTTTTTTAGTATTTTTAAAATCGAAATCATATCTTCTTCTTCCTTTTCAAATTGAACCGATCCAAAACTGAATAATGTCCAAAACCGAATAATGTCACCCCTCTGAGAAAAAGTAGGTAGAGTAATGATTTCAAATGTCAAATGAAAAAAAAAATGCCTAGATTTTTGTAGGTTGACAAATTGAGCCGATCGGTACAGTACATGACTCTCTCTTTTTTCCAAATTTGTTTGTTGGTGTTGGCTAACTTATATTAAAAGAAAAGGGCGAAGTGATTCTTGAAATCAATTAATCAAATGTGGTAACTTTGATTTAGATTTAATAAAATTAATAACAAAATATATTTAAAATTTTATACAGTGAATATGTCCAAGTATCTGTTGGAGTGGGTGGGGTTCCCAACCTATGTGGAGAAGACCCCGGAGTGCGACGAGCGCCGTCCGATATCGGAGAAGCTCGGGAAGTAGGCGACGGAGTTGCTGCTGTTGCTGCTGGAGCTGCTGGAAGCAGGGGATCCGAGTTCGGGCCGAACTCGGTCCCATGGCGAGTTCGGGCCGAACTCGGTCTGGCCGTTCCAGGGTTTGGCCAGTAGGTGCTGGTTGCCCCACACAGAGTTCTGGCCGAACTCTGTGTCGTCGGGGGCTGAAGCGATTTTTTGGACGAGTTTTCATCATTGGATCTAATCCAACGGTCCAGGTTGGTTGCGGGATTAGGAAGATATATTGAGTTTTCTCAACCCTAATTCATCATCGTATTATCGCATTGGACAACACAAGTTTGAGAGAGAAGGAGGCAAGAGTGCCATTGCAACTTCGGAGAAGAAGACGGAGGATCGAAGGTCGTTTTCGAAGGAGATCGTGTTTCGGGTAATCTCTACTCGTCGTTCTCGTTCTTCGTAGCCTTGTGATCATTGTTCTTGTCTCTGAGTGTTGTGGGGATCCGATTTGGATCGGGAGGAGTTTGTAGAGGGTGTAATTCTTCTATTCCATTAGTGGAGGCTTCTCAGGGTTGGACTCCGATCGTCCCGTGGTTTTTTCCGCAAGGGTTTCCACGTCAAAAATTCTCTGTGTCTGCGTGGTTATTTTTGTGTGCTTATTTTTTTGGGTTCGTGCGTTGTTTGCTCGGTCCTCTCGCAGGTACTCTCCGGTTTGGGGAAAGGTTTCCGCGCTTCTTTCCCAACAGAGTGGTATCAGAGCTTTGGGTTCAAAGGGTGTCAGGAGTTGACAGAGGAACCAGAGAGGAGAGATGGACGCGAAGCCGGTGCGCATGGTGAACCTTAATGGCATAAACTATCATTATTGGCGGAGCAAGATGAAGGATTTGCTATTTGTCAAGAAGCTGCATCTACCTGTGTTTGCATCCGAGAGGCCCAGTGATAAATCCGAGGAGGACTGAAAGTTCGAGCACATACAGGTGTGTGGGTACATACGGCAGTTTGTTGATGAGAACGTGTACAACCACGTTGCCAATATTGAGCACGCGAAGACGTTGTGGGATAAGCTGGAATCCTTGTATGCGAAGAAGACCGGGGTAAACAAGTTGTTCCTGATCCGAACGATGATGGGTCTGCGGTACAAGGATGGGGCGTCTATTACGGATCACTTGAGTGATTTTCAGGGCGTGGTTGACCAGCTATCTTCTATGGGAGTCAAGTTCGACGACGAAGTTCAGGGACTGTGGCTGCTGTGTACCTTGCCAGACTCGTGGGAGACCGTACGAGTATCTATGATCGCTTCTGCTCCAGAGGGCGTGGTCAGTCTGGAGTTTGCCAAGAGCGGGGTGTTGAATGAAGAGATGCGGAGACGTTCTCAGGGCACTTCATCCACATCCCACCACTCAGAGGCACTTGTTTCAGAGAGCCGCGGAAGGGGCAAAAGCAGGGGTCCAGGTGGTGGCAGAGACAAGAGCAGGGGGAAGTCCAAGGGTCGGTACGAGGACTCAGAGTGTTATCATTACGGTAAGAAGGGCCATATCAAGCGGAATTGTTTCGCTTGGAAGAAGGAAAAGAAGGGCGACAAGGAAAAGCAAGAAGAGAACACTACAGCGGCGGCCTCGGTACATGGAGGCGATGTGATCATCGTAGGTGATGAGGTCATTACTAACCTCGCCTGCGATGACAATTCTTGGCTGGTGGACTCAGGGGCTTCAGCACATGTATCTCACAATAGGGCATTGTTTGCCACTTACACGACAGGCGACTGTGGCGTGTTGAAGATGGGCAACGGAGATGTATCGAAGGCGGTTGCCATTGGAGATGTGCATTTGAGAACGAAGACGGGTGCGGTTCTTGTTCTCAAGGATGTTCGTCATGTCCCTGATATCCGTTTCAACCTGGTGTCGGTTGGAAGGTTGGATGACGAGGGATTCTTCAGTCTCTTCGGGAATAGTCAGTGGAAGCTTTCCAGAGGTTCGATGGTGATTGCCAGAGGAAGCAAGAAGTCCGGTCTCTACTATATGGAGGGGAGCGCAGAGGGGGCACAGGAGGTGAACGCAGTCAGTGACGCGTCTACCGAGTTGTGGCACAGGCGGCTCGGCCATATCAGCGAGAAGGGGATGAGCTACTTGGTGAACAGGAAAGTGATTCCGGGGCTCAAGTCTACAAAGTTGGAGAAATGCACGCACTGTTTGGCTGGGAAGCAAAGTAGGGTGTCTTTCCAGAGTCACCCAAGTTCGAGGAAGCCGGCGTTGCTCGAGTTGATTCACTCGGATGTCTGCGGTCCTATGAAGGTAAAATCTCTTGGTGGTGCTTCTTACTTTGTGACTTTCATTGATGACTGTTCCAGGAAGGTTTGGGTCTATGCCTTAAAGACCAAGGATCAGGTGCTGCCTACTTTCAAGGAGTTTCAGGCCTCCGTTGAAAGGGAGACGGGCAAGAAGTTGTTGTGTGTTCGGTCCGACAATGGCGGCGAATACATCGGTCCCTTTGATGCGTATTGCAGAGAGCAAGGGATACGACACCAGAAGACTCCGCCAAAGACACCTCAGCTCAATGGTGTAGCGGAGCGCATGAACAGGACACTGATGGAGAGGGTGCGGTGTTTGCTGTCAGAAGCAAATTTGCCGGGCAGTTATTGGGGTGAGGCTCTTCTCACAGCTGCTTATATTATTAATTTGTCTCCTAGTGCTCCTTTGCAGGGTGATGTGCCTGACAAAGTATGGTACGGCAAAGAGCCGTCATACAATCACCTGCGGGCGTTTGGTTGTAAAGCCTTCGTGCATGTACCGAAGGACGAGAGGACCAAACTTGAGCCGAAGACGAGGCGATGCGTCTTTGTCGGCTATGGTCGGGATGAGTTTGGCTATAGACTCTACGACCCAGTGGAAGGAAAGCTCTACAGAAGCAGGGACGTGGTGTTCATCGAGGATCAGACCATGACCAACACTCAGGATTCCGAGACGCCTTCTGAGGCTGAGGAATTGCCTGAGTTAGAGTCATTTCGCTTCGAGCAGTTTCCAGAGGACATCGCAGAGGATCCAGTTATGGGGGAGCCGGTACATGGAGTTGCTCCCAACCTTGATCATCAGCCTGCTGATGGTGGTCAGGGTGTCCCTCAGGAGGATGAGCATGCCGAAGAGGTAGTTCCTGAAGGGGAGGAGGCTGTCGGTATACAGCCAGCACCAGTGGCTCCACTGAGAAGGAGCAACAGGGATCGTCGACCATCTACGAGATACTCGCCGGATGAGTATGTGCTACTGACTGACGGGGGAGAGCCCGAAAGTTTCGCAGAGGCTATGGAAGACGAACACAGGCAGGAGTGGATGGTGGCTATGCAGGAGGAGATGAGTTCCTTGCACACCAATTCTACTTATGATCTGGTGCGGTTGCCAAAGGGCAAGAAGGCTTTGAAGAATCGATGGGTGTTCAGAGTGAAGCAGACGGATGATGCTACTCGCCCTCGATACAAAGCGAGACTGGTAGTCAAGGGCTACGGTCAGCGGAAAGGCGTGGATTATGATGAAATCTTTTCGCCTGTCGTCAAGCATTCGTCTATTCGGGTGGTGCTAGCATTAGCAGCCAGTTTCAACTTGGAGGTCGAGCAGATGGATGTGAAGACGGCGTTCCTCCACGGTGATCTTGAGGAGGAGTTGTACATGGAGCAGCCGGAGGGATTCTGTGAGAAGGGCAAGTCATATTTGGTCTGCCGGTTGAGGAAGAGCTTGTATGGTCTGAAGCAGGCTCCGAGGCAGTGGTACAGAAAGTTCGAGTCGTTTATGGGGGAGCATGGTTATGCACGGACGACGTCGGACCATTGTGCATTTGTGAGGTACTTTGCCGATGATGATTTTATCATCTTATTGCTCTATGTTGATGATATGCTATTAGTGGGTCGGAATGCCACTAGGATAGCGGAGTTGAAGCGCCAACTGGGCGCGGCCTTCTCTATGAAGGATTTGGGCGCAGCGAAGACTATTCTTGGGATGGAGATCAGCCGAGAGAGAGAGTCCAAGCTGCTACACTTGTCCCAAAAGAAGTACATTCACCGGGTACTTCAGCGTTTCGGGATGGACGGGTCGAAGAAAGTGAGTTCCCCCCTCGCGGCTCACTTTAAGTTCACTGAGGAGCAGTGTCCATCTACCGAGGACGAAAAGGAAGATATGGAGCGGGTTCCATATGCTTCAGCTGTGGGAAGCCTTATGTATGCCATGGTGTGTACGAGGCCAGATATTGCTCATGCAGTTGGTACGGTTAGCAGGTATCTTTCGAATCCTGGAAGGGTACACTGGAGTGCGGTCAAGTGGATTCTACGATATCTTCAGGGCACTGCTGGTTGGAGACTTTCCTTTGGTGGTGACGAGCCGAAGCTGGTTGGGTATACCGACGCTGATATGGCTGGAGATGTAGACACGAGGCGATCGACTTCGGGCTACGTGATGATGTTTGCGGGAGGAGCAGTATCGTGGCAGTCGCGGTTGCAGAAGTGTGTTGCCTTGTCGACGACAGAGGCAGAGTACATTGCGGCGACGGAGGCTTGCAAGGAGCTGTTGTGGATGAAGAAGCTGTTGCAGGAAATGGGACTGAAGCAAGAGCAGTATACTTTGCTTTGCGACAGTCAGAGTGCTATCCATCTTGTGAAGAATCAGACGTTTCATAGCCGGTCCAAGCACATCGAGACCCGGTATCATTGGATACGGGATGTGGTTGAGAAGAAGGACGCGGAGCTTGAGAAGGTGCATACAGATGACAACGGAGCTGATATGTTCACGAAGATTCTACCAAGAGGAAAGTTTGAGTACTGCAGGCAGGTCGTCGGGATGACGACGTCCTCCCCATAGTTGTGAAGGGGGAGATTTGTTGGAGTGGGTGGGGTTCCCAACCTATGTGGAGAAGACCCCGGAGTGCGACGAGCGCCGTCCGATATCGGAGAAGCTCGGGAAGTAGGCGACGGAGTTGCTGCTGTTGCTGCTGGAGCTGCTGGAAGCAGGGGATCCGAGTTCGGGCCGAACTCGGTCCCATGGCGAGTTCGGGCCGAACTCGGTCTGGCCGTTCCAGGGTTTGGCCAGTAGGTGCTGGTTGCCCCACACAGAGTTCTGGCCGAACTCTGTGTCGTCGGGGGCTGAAGCGATTTTTTGGATGAGTTTTTATCATTGGATCTAATCCAACGGTCCAGGTTGGTTGCGGGATTAGGGAGATATATTGAGTTTTCTCAACCCTAATTCATCATCGTATTATCACATTGGACAACACAAGTTTGTGAGAGAAGGAGGCAAGAGTGCCATTGCAACTTCGGAGAAGAAGACGGAGGATCGAAGGTCGTTTTCGAAGGAGATCGTGTTTCGGGTAATCTCTACTCGTCGTTCTCGTTCTTCGTATCCTTGTGATCATTGTTCTTGTCTCTGAGTGTTGTGGGGATCCGATTTGGATCGGGAGGAGTTTGTAGAGGGTGTAATTCTTCTATTCCATTAGTGGAGGCTTCTCAGGGTTGGACTCCGATCGTCCCGTGGTTTTTCCCGCAAGGGTTTCCACGTCAAAAATTCTCTGTGTCTGCGTGGTTGTTTTTGTGTGCTTGTTTTTGGGTTCGTGCGTTGTTTGCTCGGTCCTCTCGCAGGTACTTTCCGGTTTGGGGAAAGGTTTCTGCGCTTCTTTCCCAACAGTATCCACATAATAAACCAATCATGACACACTATGCAAATGATGTTCTGGACTGATTTTGTTGTTGTTCCGGATAGACAATGATTCAAGGAATCCACCTAAAAATTACAAGTGGCACAAAAAAGTACAAGTACATCAAATGAGTACGTCACAGTACAAATCCAACTTACAAGCCGAACAAACATATAATGACAACACTATTTGCTCACGTAGAATCTGATCACCACTTAGGGGACCTCGCCGTATGTAATGATACTATCAATCCCACGTTGGCGAAGTTTGACTAAAAAAATTAGAGAAATAAGAAATATTTTTAGAGAGACAAGATGTATATATTTAGAGGCACAAATTATATTTTGAATGAGGGAGGTTCTACTTTTAAAGCTTTCTTGAGTTTTTTTTTTTTTTTTTTTGAAGTCCACGTACACATACAATTAGAAGTTCAAAGCTTGTCAGTTCCTCTGAAAATTTACTCTAATATTACTAGACTAGAGAGTTCAGACGAGTGCAAAAACATGTTTTACATGCAAATATTCTTCTACTTTATAATGCGGCTTGGAAACGGCTCAAAAATGAACTGTCAAAACCATATGTATATCATCAACTATTTAAATATATTAAAAAATAATAAAAAGATAACTAAATAACTACCTAAATATTCCACTAATTATTAAAACATTAACTAAGTATTTATTTATCTATTTATTTATAACTAAGTAATTATAACTCAAGTGGTTAAGGTGGAAGATATTTTTCATGGTTACTAAAGTTCAATTCCTAGGAATGATAATTTTTATAATAAATTTGTTATATGTAATTTTGTAAAGTTTTTTGCATAATGTACGTGTACATTACTAGTATTTATAATGAGCCTTGTATTTTATAAATATAGACACCAACGGGGATCAAATCCTTATCCATTGCATATCTAATATCAAATTGTAAAAGCTATTAATCTCACTTAAAATTAAAACATATCATGTTTTACGCAATGTAATGTTATATATACTTGATGAACATACAACTTAAAAAAAATTGTTGATGCATACATTACATAATTTTTAGTGGTTATTAGCATAGTTATCAAAATCATACCGAACCGATCGGAAAATCGGTGACCCAAACACTAGGACGGTCTTGTCGGCCTAACCCGTTCTACTTCTGCTGAAAGGAAATCAATTCTTTCTTTGTAAACTTTTTCATTTAAGAAAATATAAGTTTTATTGAAAAAAAATCTGTGTTTGGAATATAAAAAAATACTAAATTATAACTTGATACCCTCAACTATTCAAAATTTTCATCTTGATACCCTTAACTTTTATAGGCATCAACTTGCTACTCTAAAATTAGAAAATGACGAAATTACCTCTCTTTTTCTTCCCCCTCCTCCCTCCACCGGCTGCAACAGCCTACAGCAGCAGCCCCTCTCTCCCGCGGCTACACCACCCCTACTCCCTCCCAACCATGCCCCCTCCCTCCTCTCTCTCTCTCTCTGCGCCAGTGGCGGCGACAATAGCACCATGCGAGAAAAGGGGGGGGGGGGGGGGGGGGGGGGGGGGGGGGGGGGGGGGGGGGGCACGGGGTGGTGCAGCAACGGGTGGGTGCAGGCGGCGGGCTTCGGGGTCGGAGGTGGAGCAGCCGGTGGGGGTAGAAAGCAGGGATAATTTTGTCCTTTTTTAATATTATGATATCAAGTTGATACCTATAAAAGTTGAGGGTATCAAATTGAAAAACTTGAATAGTTGAAGATAATAATACAGTAAATGAATTCTTGGGATGGGGGATCATTTTTATTTTAAATGTTTTTTTCATATCCATTTCCTGACTTTCTAACATCCAATGATCCAAATCGGAAAAGAATCGAGTTTTCTTTCCCAAACTTTAATTCCGACAACCAAACGTGGCAACAGTAGCATTGGAGCATTAAGAGTCAAAAAAGAATATTAAGAAATATTCAGGACACGCGTCGACGCCCGCAATTGTTGTCGACACATACGGCTGGAAAGAAACGTCACGAAGAAAAACACAGAAGCCAACAACGGGTGCTTTGCTCCCTTAGCATCTTGTTCCGGACAGGGACGCTGTGTCGTCATCCCAGCTGGTTTTCTGGATGCATTTTGGATGGCACTATCCCCCCAGAAAAGTAAGTTTTGTTACCCAGGACCCAAGTCCGACCTATCGTTTGAAAAAGTAAAAGTTATTCGAAACTGTACAACTTTTTTATTTATAAGTTTATCATTCAAAAAAGTTATTAAAGAATTGTCCACTAGGGTTGCAAATTTCGCGAGCTGTTCGCGAGCTGTTCGAAGATCGGTTCGAATAAAAGTTTGTTTGAGCTCGGTTCGTTTAGTAAACAAGCCGAGCTCAAGTTTTATTTTTGAGCTCGTTTAATAAACAAGCCAAGCTCAAACTTAGAAGTACTCGGCTCGATTGAGCTCGCGAGCTGGTTCGTTTATGAGCTTGCGAGCTGGCTCGTTTAGAAGCTTCTTTGTTTTTTTTTTTGAATTTTATATATATATATATATATATATATATATATATATATATAAAACGATATGGTTGTGTGTATTATATATTTATGTCCTTAATAAGTGACATTAAGGAACTTTTTTAATTAAATTTTTATAAATAAATTGTTAATATTTCATATACTTAAAATTAAACCTAACTAGCTTGAAATCAAGCTCGCTTGAATTCAAGCTTAATGAGCTTGAAATAAAGTTGAGAGACGAGCTTGATTTTAAGCTTATCGAGCTTGTTTATCAAGCTTGAATCAAGCTTCCTTATCAAGCCAAGTTCAAGCTCAAACCAAGCCAAGCTCAAGCTTAATATAAACAAGTTCGAGCCAAGCTCAAGCTTCAAAATAAAAAATTTATCAAGCTCGAGCTTGAATAATTCTAGTCAAGCCAAGCTCAAGCTTACAAAAGCTTGGTTCGGCTCGGCTCGTTTGCAGCCCTATTGTCCACTATATGATGGACTATCAAAAAATTTGAAACTCTAAATAAAAATATAATGACTGTAGAAAATTTTCTATAGTCCTGATTGGATCCATGATTTATTTTCGACTGTCAAAAAAAATTTGACAGTAAACTTCTGATAGTTCATTATTTAGTAGATAATCTCTTAGTAAAAAAAATTGGGTGACAAATTTATAAATAAATAAAAAAATAGAACCTCGAGTAATACTTTTCGAAAATTGCCACCAAGTATTCCGTAGACACTCGTGCAACTCCTGAATGGGATGTTGGATTTTAGGAGACTGCATGAGATTTTGGATTTAGAATAGATTCAAAAGAGGTCAGTACGTGTCAATGTCCGATACAGAGAGATCCATCAGAGTAGAGAAGAACACAAAGTACAAACACTGTAGGTATGTTCTGTCGAATTCACTTGTTATATATACTGCAGAAGGGATGAGGAAGGCGTAAACTTTCCATACAGCAGCTGATAATAATTATTTTCCAAATGAAGAAACTATTCAAGCTCGGGAAGGCTGTGGCGAGGATCGCAGGATGGGCTAATATCAGAAGAGGAAGACGACCGCGAACTTTCCTTCTTCTCGGAGACGTCCATTCCAATTTCGTTCCTTACCTCCTCCGCCGAGCAATGCTATTTTCCTTCCGGAGGTTACGCGAAGGCGCGCCGCTGCCACGGCTGCCAGCGCCACCCCCGCCACCGAAGGGGCATCTGCCGGTGTACGTGGGGGAGCAGAACGGGGAGGGCGGGCATCTGCTCCAGTACATGGTGTCGGTCGTGCAAGTCAACCACCCCTTGTTCAAGGAGCTGCTGGTGGAGTCGGAGGCCAAGTTCGGGTTCGACTATCCCGGCGGGATCATCGTCATTCCCTGCCCCGTTGCGCAGTTCGAGCATACCTGCATGAGAATCTCCGCGGCGACAGCCACCGCGGCAGCCAGGACAAGGGGGTGCTGTAAAGTAAGACGGCTTATGGACAAACAAGGCAAATGATAAGGACACTACAGAAATTTTTAGAGGCTATCACAGTTTTTGACAGTTCTAAAAGTGTTATTCAAGACGGTCAAAATTTTAATAGTAATCTTACAAAAAAAAAAAAAAAATAAGACTGTCAAAATTTTAAAACTCGTGTGTATATTCAGGATTGTCAAAATTTTGACAGTACACGTAAAATCAAATCATAATTATACATAGAACTGTTAAAAGTGGATTGTTTTTATTAATTTTTATAGTCTCCTTATTATTTGCCGCAAACAAATATAAACTTTACGAGTTGTGTTATATTTTTTTTTTAATTTTTTTTTTATACATAAAAGAAACTAGATGTTTAGAGGGCCTAATTCTAGCTTAATTTGTCTGTAGAGCGCCTAATTCTTGCTTACCTCTTTATCCTTTGTTTGCAATTTGACAACATGTGTTTGTTTGACATAGTGTTATTGGTACCATACTTCCTGCTAAGGAACGTCATAATTATTTTTTAATTTTAACTTCCTAAACAATACTTAGTTTTTTTTTCCAGAGAACACAAGTTATTCATCAAAGAATTCTCTGCTTGAGAACACATAAGATTTCCAAAATTTGACAGTCAGTTGGAGGATTCTGACTTCAAGGACTGCCAAAATTTTAACAATTATCCATCGTCCCAAATGTTATGTTATTGTCCAAAGCTTCGAACATCCATTAATGAAATTTAAAACTTCAAAAATAGTGCAATTTAAAAAACATAACGAAATATGCATTACACAAAATAATGTAACAAAAGAACTAAATTTAATAAAATTTGGAAGTCAATTGCTACCAGATTTAGGGAGTTTACGACCGAAGAGAGTAGAAAGAAGAAGTGTGCGTCTTAAAAATAAGTGTAATTATCCCCCAAAGAGTACAATGGAGTAAATTATCTTGTCCCAAACCTGTGAGTCTGTGACTCAGACGAAAGTGTAATGCCACTAACACCAGACTAGTTTGATTTGGAAATTTGGAACCATAACAAATCTGCTATGGGCCTACGTCATGCGTAATATAAATATTCAGCATCTAGAAAGCAGCACATTTGGAAAGTCTAAGCATAAAAAATTACACCAGACCAAGGAGCCCTAAGGTAGACATTTCTTGTTGGGCTAGATAGAAAAACTAAAAAATTAAAAACTTCTATGGTTTGGTTATTTCCCTTTTTCTTTTTTTTTCTTTTTTTTTCTGTAGCAGTTAATAAGTTGTCAAGAAAGTGTGCTAGGAGTTCTCCACACGACAATACTCAACATCAATATACTTGTCATTCATATGGAAAAGATGTTTAAAAAATATATATATATACACTCTCCTTGTATGGAAGAAAAAGTGGAAGAGATGAAAATAAAAAATATATAATTTACCAATTATATCCTCAAATAAAAATATCTATTTACTAGTAGACTTCATTAAACAATGTTTAAATAATATAATTCATTAAGTGTAAATTAGAATAAGCCTCCACTTTTACTTCCAATTTTTTTAGGGATTGAATTTATTAAGTTAGGAGGAAGGAATAATCCCTCCGCTTTTTCTTCCCTCCACCTTTCCATATTTTTTTTTCTCTAACCGTGGCAGGCATCAGAAGTAGTTGGACTGCAATAACCTAAACATGTGTAATCCGTCAGGATTCAGGTGGATTGCATAGAGAAGCTATAAAATTCATCCAAGAGATCAGCAAGCATCCCTGTGTAATTGAAACTGTCAATGCTACAGCCATTCGACTCCATCCGCAGCCTGCTCTTATCGCCATCGTGACCTCTACTTTCGGTTTGCATGCAATGCATAATATCCGAATAATGTTACAAGCATTTGAAAGGTTCGGAATAATCGCATCCGTATTTAGGTTTCGTGAAGATGCAAAAGGCCATCTGCTATTGTTGTCAGAACACAGTTGGGACTTTTAGCCGTCACACCTGCAGTATGCTAGTTTCACACATTAAGAAGGAAAAAAAAAAAGATTGCCAATGAGGAAAGTGAACTGCCTCCAGAACATTGCAGGTCGAACCCTTTTTGTTAGATAAATTCTGGCTCTAAGTGCTGAACCCATTTCTACAGGATGAGCCTTTGCAGTTAGTTGCTTTGTTCCACTCGCTCCTTCGTGGCCATTTTGGAGATCCCTGTAACATGCCCAAGCAGTTTAAAACATGTCAATGCCATCTCTCAAATCACAAAAATTACTGCTACCTACAAATTTAAATTTGAAATCCATGGAGGAAGAGAAACAAGGATCCTCGACCCTAACAATTATGAAATAATTGAAAATAAATGCTCAGCTAAACAAATTTCCGGATACATGAAATCATCTCAAAGTATATGTTGTTCATAGAATTACCAGGGTTGATAAGAAAGTGAGCATGATCCTAGGTAGATGCAATCTCGTTTCTACATAAAACGTTTTCTTTATCCTTTGTCATTTAGCAGCCACAGAGCTCGCCAAGTACTTTTAGCATAACTAACAAACATTTCTTCCAAACGAAATAACACACTAAATATTGAAGCATTTTTTTTAATTATACAGTGCAACTTATAAATACCGTTACCAAGTTTATAAATATACATCTCAAAGTATATGTTGTTCATAGAATGACAGTAAGTCAGGGTTTCGGGTTAGGCATGAGGGAGAAGATGGGGTAGAATGTTTTTTTTTTAATGAGGTAGGTAGCAAGTTGCAAACTGGTTTAGGTAAGGAATTTACATGCCAATAAGAAGATTTAGGTAGGACTTGTAACTTTTGATCTTTTAGGATAGCAAGTTGCAAATTGGGATACTTCAGAGTATTAAAGTGCAGACTAACCTATATAAAAGAAGTGTGGAAAAAACATTGATGTTTACACTAAATGCGTATAGTGATTCTATAATGTTAGACTTGATGGTTTAACTTTAAAGCAAGAATTCACACCACTGGCCGTGATATATACATACTAAACAGCAAATGTAGCAGTAGCTAACACCAGCACCAGCAACAAAGTAGGTATCCAAGTCTTTGGGGGTGGCTTCATGCACCCTTCTTCTCGATTCGATCTACTAAACAGTCATTTAAAAATCGAAAGAGTTATCTTCCCCGACAACCTAAATCCATTTCTTGTCCACCTCTTGTACAGCAACTTGAATTACAATCCAATTACTCGTAACCAGCTGACATATCACATTTCATATGCAAAAACAGTTTAGCTTACCACTGAATTCCCATGAACTCGCCTATTTCCTTACCATCAAAATTACCTCAAATTTCCACAGATGCACTAAAATAGTTCTCTCATCATATTATCTGGTTCAAACTCGAGTATTCAACATTCTTATTTCAGACATCGCCTTTTCTGCACATCATTTCTTAACAATAAATTGGAATATCGGTCGATACTGATACCATGTGGCCGATACCGAGACGGTTTGGCGTGTCCTGATCTGATACCGACCGATACCGATACTGACTACTACCAACCGATACCAATATGATAATGACCAATAACGATGTTGGGGGTCTTTTTCCTAGTAAATTCGACAGAGAAAATTGAACGAAAAATACCAATTAGCATAATAAGATTATAAAAGCATTTAAATGAAGAAAACTTATTTATTGCAGGTAAATCAATTAGGAAGGTGACTATTATTTCATTTAATTTCAAAACTACAAAGAAACAAAATATAAAATACTTAAAATTATGCCTAAATGTATAAAATATTTTTTCTAAAATTTTAATAATTTATTAATAATTATTTGTTTTCAGATACCAAAAATCCAATACTCCGATCCAAAACTGCCGATACTGTTATTCCCGATACCATAGGAAGAGTCTGATACCGGATCCTGATACTCATAGGAAGTCTGATACCGATTCCGTTACTGTGAACCTTGTTCTCAACTGCATTATTATGAGAATAAAGCATTAGCTATGTATCTTAGAGATGTCCACCTTCCTTTCATGGTTATTCCAAGTCATCTAAGGCTCCAAAAGAACAACATCATCATCGATCTCACGTCAATATTGAGTGAACTTCCAATCAGTCTGCATGTTTTCTCAATTATAATTGCTCCTTTTTCTCCCGGTGGTTGGAGTAAAATTCTCTGTGTTTCATCTTCGTCCTCATAAAATCAAATATTTTAAGTTCTAAACCTTCAACCATTTTCTAACCTAGATTTAAGCTGTTGTCTAGTCTCATTAAGTAAATTACCTAAAGAAAACAACATACCGTGCAATCTCAACTAAAACATGCCTCAAAGTTTCGTCAATGACCAACACCAAGTGTTAATCTTAAATGTTAAATACTATCGTATTGAGTGTGGCTTTGCCTTTCCTCGGATCGTCCTTATGCTAGGATATTAATGTTAGAGACATATACTTTAGTACCACATCGGCTGGACAGCGAGGCTGTCGCCAACCATGAGCTATATATACCCGGCCTCAGGCCTAATACAAACTATTACATACTCTTCTAAACTCTGACAATTTATACTGCTTTATTTGACCTGGCTCACAATTTCATCACTGTAATCCATACTACATATAGTCATGATATAAAATCTATAAATGAAAATAAAAAAGTAAAGGAAAAAACCATACCCAGGAAGATATATGAGGGATCATCAATCCATCTAAAACCAAAATCAGTCGATAGCAAACTCTATTGGGAGGTCCAAACCATAACCAACAACAAGCTCAGTGTCCTTGGTATACATCCACCAATCCATGTCACTCTTTAAAAGGATGTCCACATAAAACCCTTTTTCCATCAAGCACGGCTACATGGCATTGCAAATGGAACACAGCTCCATGTTGAGAAAGGTGAACATGATCAAGCTTCTCCGACCCACTCTGACAGGAAAAGGCTTGGATGATGATGATATGTGTCCCACAATCAGGGAATGCGTGCTCTGAGATCCTAAACACACATTCCGGAATGTGGAACATCGGCAAATTGGGGATATGGAAATCTAAGTTCTAACAAGCATGGCTACACGGCATTGCAAATGGAACACAGCTCCGTGTTGAGAAAGGTGAACATGATCAAGTTTCTGCGACCCACTCGTGCTCATTTGTAGGGGCGATTCTGACAGGAAAAGGCTTGATGATGATGATATGTGTGTCCCACAATCCGGGAATGCGTGCTCTGAGATCCGTAAACGCACATTCCGGAATGTGGAACATCGGCAAATTGGGGACATGGAAATCTAAGCTCTAACTAGCAAACACATCCTATACCTACTTGGGTTCTGGCCAAGCTTTTAATTGGAAAATGTAGTTTTCTTTTTGTTATTTTTCGAAAGTCTAAGACTTGCTACTTTTTAAAATATATAATTGCTAGGATTGTTTGGACCATATGAATCTTTTTTATGCTATATTATGGTACATTATTAACTTTGAAACTTAAAGTATACATTACATATTGTTACATATTATACAGCATATTTGTTTTTTAAGTATGTTCTATGTTTCGTATAAACATATTGCATTGTGGAGAAGCCTGTCCTCATAGTACCGCGTGTTCCCTTTTTTGTTCCGCATTACGGAGCTTTCAACGGTCCACGTAACCATGTGCTTAACTAATGTCTGTAATCTCATAGGATAAGATCTTATATATTATAGTATAATACCAAAACTTACACAGATGACATATCGCATCAAAAAGTGATATATATACAATCAAAGTTGGTGTCACATGATACAAAACCATGATTAGCTTCAGCCTACATTCCACGTTATAGAAAACAATGTGGATAAAGCAGTGAAGTGTTTCTGTAGTGTTCTCTATAAATGAAGCCTAGTAAGAATAATTCAGAAGTTAGCAACAAAAGTAATGTTGTGTTAGGCAATACGGAGGCTCAGAAAACAAGATGATTGTGACATATACAAAAGCGGAGAACATGTATAGGAAAGGTAGGTATGATGTATGAATGACACCATACAAAGTGCAGGATTAGGAACGTTCGAGATAAAAAGAAGAAGAGCAGGAGCCTGGCAAGCAATAGATACTAATGCTGGTTGTAGGGTAGAACAGATGAGGTGTTCAGGAAGACAATAGTTCTCGAAAGGTTTAACACTTATATAGGCCCTGTAGGTCCAATACCAAACAAAAGAAATAATCATCATTGTTGGATAAGAAAACAATCACCGAGAAAGTAAAAATCTATGAGTCATGACAATATTCGTAATATGTATTGAATGTCATCTGTTTGATCTCTTTGGATGGGGTGGCAACATGATGTTACAACCTTACAGGCATACCATGTATATCAAATTGTAAAACAGGCCAATTCTTAACAGTAGCAATCAAGTCAAGTTAACCTGTAACTGCTACAGCTAGTTTTTACTTTTTACAAATCCATATGTTTTAAGTATAAGGGCAGGAGATACGAAAGCACAAGCATGACGAGGTTCAACTAACCTTTGCAATTACAAAAGGCCAGATTCTCCTATTACTATATCCTTGTTTGCATCATAAACTTTGGTTTCTTTTCTGCAGGCTTGAGGATTTGGAAAGAACACATCAAGGTTTCGTCTACACTCATCATCGCACCAGCGTTATCAAATTCACCACAGTAATTTGGGGCTGAGAATATAGTGACAAGTTGTCTATCTGCAAAGAATTCATAGCCATCTTCCACAACCTGGAATGGTACAAAAGAATTCAGCAAAACAGAAACTACATTCTAGGAAGTTAAAAAGTAAAAATGATTAACCTGATGGGCACGGCAAACAAGATCGAGGTCGTGCTTTGATAAGAAATCTGCAACCTTATCAGCACCAAAAGTGTATGATACCCCCCTGTCATTCATCCCCCACCCTTGAACCTCTCTGCCAGGATCTGACCAAAGTAAGTCGCATAGTAAACCTGTATCTGGGACATCAGTTGGACGTGCTAAGCTTTTAATCTGGTCCAAGTTCGACAGGTCTGGGGAGAGACCACCATGCATGCATAGTATTTTGTCATCTATAAGAGCGGCTACAGGGAGACAATTGAAGCAATCTGTAAAAACCTTCCAGAGTCTCACATTAAACCGGCGCTTACATTCGTCATAAAAACCATATATCCGATTTATAGAAGCACATTCATGATTTCCTCTCAAGATGAAAAAATTCTCTGGGTATTTGATCTTATATGCAAGAAGAAGGCATATCGTTTCCAAGCTTTGTTTACCACGATCTACGTAGTCACCTAAAAATAAATAATTGGCCTCAGGAGGAAAACCTCCATATTCAAATAGCCTTAAAAGATCACTGTACTGGCCATGAATGTCACCTGAAAACCATATTAAAAAAAAGGGTTAGGTCAAAGAAGCTAACCGATCAGATCATTATACACATGATAAATCTGATATGATCTCCCTTAGAAAGAGAGAAAATAAGTTGCACCGCATATAGTAAATCATGCAAGTTATTCAATGCAAGTTATTCAACAACGAAAGCTTATTTCAAACCGTACAAAAAGCATTTTAGGCTTAATCCTTTTTGTAAGAAATTTGAAGCTAAATATATAAGGTATCCAAACATGAGAACATGACCAAGGTGCAACTGCTCTCGTAAGAAGAAGTTTAAGTAACTTTAAGGTCAAATATCATGATGAAAGAGAATTGATTCAGAAGCCGATCGCTCACTATAAACTCTCAGGAGCTCCTTCGTTGCCTGTAGCTTAATATATTGCAAGATTAGATGAGTCGCATTTGCATGCAGCATCTGGAAAAATTCATGCAATCATGTTGAAATATGAATTGGTTTTACACCATGTGTTAACTCATTTTCCACTATTTGATATCTGCAGATCACACCTGTAAGTGATGAAGTAGGAATTGCTTTCTGCAAGCATCCAAACTCCTTCAGTCATTGTCAGTCGCTGTGTGTTATTCAATGCAAGTTATTCAACAACGAAAGCTTATTTCAAACCGTACAAAAAGCTTTTTAGGCCTAATCCTTTTTGTAAGAAATTTGAAGCTAAATAATATAACGTATCCAAACATGAGAACATGACCAAGGTGCAACTGCTCTCGTAAGAAGAAGTTTAAAGTAACTTTAAGGTCAAATATCATGATGAAAGAGAATTGATTCAGAAGCCGATCGCCCATTATAAACTCTCAGGAGCTCCTTGGTTGCCTGTAGCTTAATATATTGTGAGATTAGATGAGTTGCATTTGCATGCAGCATCTGGAAAAATTCATGCAATCATGTTGAAATAGGAATTGGTTTTACACCATGTGTTAACTCATTTTCCACTATTTGATGTCTGCAGATCACACGTGTAAGTGATGAACTAGGAATTGCTTTCTGCAAGCATCCAAACTCCTTCAGTCATTGTCAGTCGTTCTGTGTGTGGGTGTGGGGGGGCGCCGGGGGGGGGGGGGGGGGGGGGGGGGGGGGGGGGGGGGGGGGGCGACTGTTGCAACAGAAGTTTCAGTAACTCAATCAACATACTGCAGGAAGTCTGAGTTACTACAACATGCGACCTAATCTTGGGTTATAGGCAACAAAACAACCCCCGTTCTAACATTTACTAAGAAGAATTGTTTAAGATTCTGTATCCAACTTGCTTGCCATTGGGGAACCTTTGCTGATAAGCAATGATTTAGGAGTGTATGTAAGTGATTGTCTTTTAAGGTTTTGAACATCTGCTGTCAGTCTTCTGTGTCTCGAGTCTTCCAGTTGTGTGCTTCAGCTTCCAAGTTCCAACCTCTCACCCAATCCACATCTCTCATGTTCCTGTAACAGAAATTCTCATGTTCTTGTATCTTACTTTGTCTCTCTGTCCATTCAAAAAAATCTAGTGTCTTATTGGCTTATTATATCCAACTCCAATCTTACTTGAATTTTGATTTTTCTCTACACTTTGAAGCTCATATAGAAATTATTATGTAGCCTACAGAGGAAATCTTTGATGCACAAAGCTTCTGGTATTTGAACGAAAAGCATATGCTTTACATTTTGTGTAACAAAGCATACATTAGTAACACTACCATGAATTCTTCTAGAGCCTCTTTGTTCTCTCTCTCTTCGGGTGATTTAAAGCATTCTTGGTTAAATTGACACCTCAAAGAACTAAGGTAACTTATCTCTCCTGATCTAGTCGTCTTCTTTCTCATACAACAAAGTATATTTTACTTTGCAATCCTCTAAGAACTATATCACGAACCATATTTTATTTAACTACTGAACAAAACCCTCCTGTATTATGATATCATCCTCTCCTCTAATGTCGATATGTTATCCTGTGTTCTCCTAACAAACAGACTATAACTATTATGTTATATTTTTCTAAAACGATGACGACAACATAAAATCATCAAAGCTTCTCGCATCTATATAAGATTTGATGAAGTCTTATGACCGGCTGCCGACCTGACGTCAACCGTCTACGTTGGTGCCAAATTCCTATCATTTAAAGAGCCTATGCAATACTAAGTTTGACATACTAATAGTTCCTCCAAGAAAATTCACACCTTTTACCAAAAGTCACCTTTCTACCTAAAACGTAAAGTGGGGAACCTATCAAAAGAGAATCCAAAATGAAAAGCAAACCATTTGAATGGGCGTAAGATATCCTTGAGACAGAATCTTACAGACAGACTATTGCATAGATTCACAGATTTTCACTTGCATTCCTTCCTAAAGAAGCTAATATATTTCCAAATTTCACAATTTTACAATTCTGACTGATATTTAAATTGCTTCAACAAATTCATTTGCTTATGAAACATCATATGAAGTCCTTGGTCCAAGTTCATGTAACTCAAATAAACAGGTTATTGCACATTATATAGCATACAATATGACTAATCCACAAAGTTCATTTGCTGTTCTTCCTAAGGAACCTAGTAATTTGTAAGTTTAAAATATTTTTCCTGCAAACCTTGAATGTATAAAATGTTCAATTTCTACATAAGCAATCTTAATCAGCATAGAAGTCCTTGCTGTGAATTGCATGTTAAGCTCAGATCAGAAAACAGGTTATTTCACATTATATCTTCTAATATCAAATTATCCACAAATTTCACTCATTCATCATTCCTAATCAACCTAATGACCTTGCAAGTTTTGCACATTATAATACCCCCAAGGTTGTGAAAAGCGCTAGCCGCTAGTCGGGCGGGCACCTTCCGCCTAGCGTCCAGCTCGCCTAGGCAGCCGCGGTTCAAAAAAATAAAAATAATCCAAACAAATCTACTAAGAATTGCAGAAAAAAACCCATAAAACCTCAAAACCTGCATAGTCGGGCGTCATGGGGACTAGGCGGACGCCTAAGCAGACATCGGGCGGACACCCGACGCCTAGTGCCTAGGCGGCAGCCTTTTAGAACAGAGAATACCCCACCCCGAAAGATAGTATCAGATTCTGTAAAACTTCACTTTCTAATTAATCCAGTGTTCTAAATGGTGTTCGAGGCAGCCGCTCTCCGTATTGCTTTTGTCGTTGGCGGTGGAGTAGGCGGCCGGCAATAGGCGGCCGCTCTCCACATCGCTTTTGTCGTTGACGGTGGAGTAGGTGGCCGACGGTGGTTTGGCAACGTATGCAGAGTGAGGCAGCGTAGGCAGACGCCTAGGCAGAACAATATCTGACTAAATGTTTTAACAAAACAGTTTTGCAAGAATTATAGACATATTATTCACTTTTACACTGAAACTTCATAACTCTTTTGTTCTACAACTTAGTTATGCATAAAAAAAACCCTTAAAATATGCATATTATGCGCACACAAAAAACAATGGTAAAATAGTAAAAGGAGCCCAAAATGTATCAAGCATCTAGGCGATAGGCTGACCCTCTCTACTGCGCACCCGCCGAAAGTCGTTTAGAACCTTGAATTAATCTACCGGGATCATGTTACAAATCCCATGCCCAAAGTACATGTGAATGCCAACTTACAGGACTATTAAACATTAGGTTTTCATTTTTTTTGTCTTCACTAATTTGACTAATTATCCTTCCTAGTGAACCAAATGCATCTCTAAGTCCCATAAACTTATACTTCATACCCCCCCAAGATCAATAATATTATTTTAGTCACTTTGTCAAAGTTATCTGAGTGAGAATGTGATAGAAAGCCCATTCTTCAGAAGTACAGCAACAACAACAAGAAGAAAGCCTTTATCCCAAATTCTTGGAATCGGATGTTAGAATCATCTTCTTATATTCGGCTCTGGGGCCATGTCCTCTTTACGCTATCAGGGCAATCAACACTATGCTCGCAAATCGCAATTATGAACCTTCCACTAATTTCGTTCCTTGTCCTTCCTGATGAACCTGAACTTCCTTGTAAGTTCTTCAAATATTTATTTCCCTCTCCTTTTCATAAAGAAAATCATTTTCTAATTGAGCAGTAAATCAGCTTATGAACACCATGCCCAAGTACATGTCGTGGCAAGTTAAAAGGTATATCATTGAACATCATAATTTGCGAGGGTAAAGTGCAAAAAATCCCTCGTTAAATTTGCACATTTCGCGTAGAAAGACCTTTTAGTCAAATTTAGCAAATAAAGACCTTCGCAATCTATGACTTGTTCGAAAAGCCCCCTAACGTCTGTTGATCGTTAGAAATGGCCGTTAATGCCATTTTTTTTAAATAAAAAATACCTAAACTACCCTCCCCCCTTCCCTACCAGCCCCCCCCCCCTTCCCTAACCTCTCCCCTCCTCCCTCCGGCCAGCCCCCCTCCTCCTCCCCTCCGGCCAGCCCCCTCCTCCTCCCCGCAGGCCAGCCTCCCTCCTCCCCGCCCCCCTCCTCCTCCCCGCTGGCCAACCCCCCCTCCTCCCCGCCGGCCAGCTCCTCCTCCTCCCCGCGTCTCCTCCTCCCCGCCCCCCTCCTCCTCCCCGCACCACCAGAGAGAGAGGGGGGAAGAGAGTAGGGGAGGGGTAAAATGGTCATTACATACCCCACTTAACACCAGTTAACGGAAAGGGGACAAAATGAGCATATTTTATACTTTAATTAATTTTAAGAACATGGAATCTTTTAGTGCAAAAAGCGAAAATCTAACGAGGAATTTTTTGCACTTTACCCAAATACTAAACGAAATTGACTTTCTATGCTTCCTAATGAACCTATGGGATTCGAGTTTAGCAAATTTATACTTCCTTGCCCAAACAATAACAAAGATAATATTTTGTTAGAAATCACTTTCTATCTAAACTATATGAAACCACTGTGAAGCCATATGCCACAAAGCCCATGCTAATATCAACTTAATAGAAGACTATAGCACCCTGTAGCTTGCAATATTGAGAGATCAAAAAATTCACAATCCTTCCTAATGAACCAAAAGCATTTGAAGATTTTGCAAACTTAGCCCCCAACCCCACCCACCCACTTCATCCCAACACAGACACAGAAAAACATCAAAACATTAGCTTGCCACAAAAACATCTTCTGCCCAAAGGCCCCAAACCCATCTAAATCAATATATGCCCGATCAGAAGCAAGTGTTTGTAACACTAAGAAAAAAGCTATTGCAGATTATAATGCTGCAGTATCAATTCTCACAAACTTAACTTGCTATCCTTCCTGAAGAACCTAGTTCATTTGGAACATTGATTTATTTACTTTTTGAATATAAGTTCAAGTTTTCATATAACTTGATGTTGCATATTAGCCATCTTCATCAACTGTTGAAATCCTAGCTCAAAGTATCTTTTTGTGTAAGCCTAAAAGACAGATGGTTGCACTCTGTAGTTCATAATATCAAACCTTTAACAGATCAATATATGCCTGATAAGAAGTAAGTGTTTGACTTAACTTGCTATCCTTCCTGAAGAACCTAGTTCATTTGTAACATTGATTTATTTATTTTTTGAAGTTTTCATATAACTTGATGTTGCATATTTGCCATCTTCATCAACTGTTGAAATCCTAGCTCAAAGTATCTTTTTGTGTAAGCCTAAAAGACAGATGGGAGCACTCTGTAGTTTATCAAACTTTTTAACAGATATCATTTGCTCTCCACTTTAAAGAAACTAAAGTATTTTTGAATCTCACAAGTATGTACTTTTTCCCCAAACACTCAAGCTTCACAAAAGATCACATTAAATTAAAAGTGCATATGATTGAACACTACACCAGATATCCACAGTGAAATACAGTACACTTGTAAGGTTCACAAACTCTTTTCATTTCAGTAGATGACAAGGTGGGGCTTCACCTACCTATCTATTCCAATTCTTGCAAAACAACCAATTTTGCAAATCATCAAAACCAGAACTTCTCATATTAAATTCTACATACTACTATGAATTTCAAAGGAAAAATGTCCACTAAGTTCATTCACTCTCCTTCCTACGATCAATAAGCTTCACAAACTACAAGGGATATACATCTCCAAATATTGTGAATGAACAGATTAATTGAACTTAAAAAAAATCGTCTATTTCCTAAAGAACCTAACTATTCCAAAAAAAATTGAAATTAAGCCACCATCACAGGAATTATGCAAACTATAAATGATAAAAACCCATTAAGTAATAAGGATCATTAGTCGCTGCTACTTCTTCTCATTCCTAAAGAATCTAATGCAATTGCATAAAGTTCCACAAAACTATAGTCTGTCTTGTCCCCTAAAGATTAATCTTCTCCAAAGAAAACAGTGAAATTAAGGCATAACATAAAAAACTATTCAGATTACAAATGATAAAAACTAATTAAGGGTCATTAAAGGAGACACATAGTGTCCAATATAAGTGATATACTACTGCAAACTCTGTAAAATTAAATGTTAATCAGAATCTACTAATTCCCATTCCTAGAGAACCTAGTGCAATTAATAAACTCCTACAAAAATAGATTCTCTCTCCCTAAAGGACAAAAGATGTTCCAAAAAATAGTGAAATTAGGCCACTACACGTGAACTAACAAACTACAAATGATCAATACTAATTAAGTTTTCATTACAGGACGCATGAAGTCCAATGTAAATGATATACTACTGTAAACTCCGCAAATATTAATTTAGTAGTTTCTAGTTGAGGTAGACTTGCCACTCACCGACAAAACTATCCCTTCCATTCTTATTGGATTCTATATGCTTGTTTTTTTTATCTATGATCATTTTGTCAGAGTGATCCCTTATGGGACTCGTTTCGTTAATTATCTTTAATGAAATGTAGGGGAATTTATTCCAACTATTGTATTGCATAAATACTAATGAAGGATCATTAAAGGACACATAGGGTCTGCTTGGATTGAGGGGGAAAAGCAGAGTTAAGTGGGATTAAACGAGGGAGAGTTAAGAGAGGGGGAGTAGAGTCAATACATAATTACATAGAACCTTGTTTGGATGGAGGGAGAGTTAAGTAGAGGGTGTTTAATAACTCTTGCTTGGATTGGAGGTTTTGAGTGAGAGGAGGATTAATAAAAATATGATAGTTACTAAAATAACATTATTACATAATTATATATGTCTTAAAATTAAATTTGATTGAGATTTTAATTAGAATTTGTCAAAATATCTTCAAAACTTAGGAAGCTACGGAGCAACATGTTAAAAGCAAAAAAAAATGGAGAAAAAAGTCATAATATTTTATAGTACAAATAAGGGATATTTTTGACCTTTTAAACAAAATTTCTCAATCCCTCTCGTTAACCCTCCGATTTGAGAGGTTAAAAATGGACAAAAGAGGGTTAAACAAACCCTCACTTAACTCTCTATAACCCTCCCTCCTAAACCCCCACCCTCGAACCAAGCATGGTTTTATTCCCCCCTCACTTAACTTCCGCTCACTTAACTCTCTTAACCCTCGATCCAAGCAGGCCCATAAAGTTCAACATAAGTAATATGCGATACTGAAACTCTGCAAAAGTAACTTTTTTGATGATTCTACTTGTATACATTCCTGAAGAACCCAATGCAATCACATAACCTTTCATAAAACTATAGCTTGTCGCTCAAAAGAAAGTTATATTAAGCCATATATAAGAACTATTCAAACTAAAATGATCAAAACTAATAAAAGATCACTAGCGGACACATAAATGCCAGCCCAAGTGGTATACTATGGTATTGCAAACTCATCAAAATGAAAACTTTTGCCGATTATTCTCGTTCCCGTACCTAAAGATCAAAACTTCCAAATAAAACAAGTAAATCCACCCATCAATCGGTTCGATCGAAAAGAAAACATAAGACTCAAGAAATAAAAGAAGAAACGAGGATCGTCAAAGTAGTCACGAACTCCAATGTAAGCGACATACTACTCTCAAACTCGTCAAAATCGAATCTTTCGCCGACTCCACTCGTTCCGAAACGTAAAGATCGAACTCCCCCCACCCCCCCCCCCCCCCCCCCCCCCCCCCCCCCCCCCAAAAAAAAAGGAAATCCACCAATCGATCGATAAATCAACAAGAGAAACAGCAGCAGGAGGAGGACAAGTTGAGAAATTAACCGCAGATCTTGATGGGAGCCTCGAGCTCGAGGAGGACGGGCTGGTGGAGGAAGATGTCCCTGGAGACGACGCAGAGCTGGCGGATCTCTGACTCCGACAGCTGCACCTGCTTCCCCGGCCGGGCCGACCGGACCTCCAGCAGCCGGCCGATGATGTCGTCCAGCAGGGCCGGATCGATCGCCGCCTGCTGCCCCCCTTGCATCGCGATGGCAGTCGGAAGAGGAAGAAACCCTATAAATCAATGGAGGAGGAAGAAGAAGAAGGAAGGGTTTTCTTGTGATGCTTTATTTATCGCGACATGGCAGTCGGAGTGAGGAGGGAATTCCGATGTGGCGGGGCCGTCTATACGCTGTGCTCGTTCTGTTTTTTGTTTTTTTGTTTTTTTTTTTTTTTGAGAACAATTTTTTTGTTTTTATTTACTAGGGTTGTTTTTGCTTTCGTATTTTAGCAGTTGCTGGAAATTATTATTTGCGTTAGCCTGTAACTGGCCATTAAATTTTATTTTTTTAGAAAATAAATAACAACTAATTTATGTGAAATTTTTAATTGATGCACCCCAACAATTAGCAAGTTAGCATTGTTAAGGAACGACCATTGTTCAATTTTTCTCTCTCAAGTTGGATATCATGAGATGGGGTTTGAAAAAAAAAAAAAAAAAACGAAAATTTTTACACAGAAGGATAAAATTTATTATATTTACGCAAAAAAATGATAAGTTTGAAAAAAATTATGAAGAAGAGGAAGTGAGACATCAATAATGACGCCCTAAAATAGTAGAACGAAATCTCCACCCGGCGCCATCACTTAATGTCGTCTAACTTGTCCCCCTAAGGCGTCAAAACTAATGTCGCCTAACTTGTTGATATCTAAATGGAGCACTTTGAGATCAGGGACGCCGGAGAAGAGGTCCAGCAACGTCCCTTGGAAGCCATTGTAGGAGGCGCTGAAGGAGGTGAGGTTGCGGCAACCGAACAGGCCGGGAGGAAGCTCCCCGGAGAGCGTGTTCATTTGGACGTACGGCTTGCGGAGGGCGCAGCCGGGAGGGACATCCGGGATCACTCCGGTGAGGTTGTTGTCGTTGAGGAACAGGAAGAGGCTGTTGAGGAGTTAGAGCTCCTTCGGTATTTCTCCCGAGAGAGAGTTCTTGTAGAACCCGGCAGGGGAAAAGGGTTACTTCGACGGAGATGGTGCCGGTGAGGGAGTTGTGGCCGAGGTCGATGTCGAAGAGTAGGCCGAATAGGAAGAGCTGGGGAGGGATGGGGCCAGAGAGGTGGTTGGAGGAGAGGTTGAGGGCGGAAAGCTTGGAGCAGGTGCCAAGGAGCGGAGGGACGGGACCGGAGAAGAGGTTGAAGCTGAGGTCAAGGGAGGCGAGGGAGGCGAGGGCGCAGAGGTGAGGGGCGGAGGCGGAGAGCGGGGCAGAAATGTCGAGGGACGAGAGATTTACGAAGAAGACGACGCCGGTAGAAGCGGCACAGGAAATGTCGGGCTAGCTGCAGGCGGGGAGGGTCGGGCCCAGCAGAGGAGGCGCTGAGAGGAGCTGGGAAGGCTACGGAGGAAGGAAGTGAGAGTGGAGGAGGATGGTGAGAAGAAGTTGATGAGCAGCAGCAGCAGAAAAGAGAGTTGCATTGTGGACGTTGCTGCAGTGACCAAGTGGGAGTGAGTGGGTGACATCGAAGTGTGGCGACATCAGTTTTTATTTTTATTTTTATTTTTTTGGGGGGGAGGGGGGTCCACAAGCTAGGCAACATTAGTGATGGCGTCGGGTTGGGGGCTCGTTCTACTTTTTTGGGGCGCTTACTGATGTCATCCTTCCTCTTCTTTGTAATTTTTTCAAACCTATCCATTTTTGCGTAAATACAATAAACTTTATCCCTCTGTGTAAAAAAATTCGAAAAATATTAGAATAAGGAGGAATTTGAAGAAACAATAGTAGTAGAGTGAACATAAGCATACTATATTGATCCACATAAAATACTTATAATTTAATATAAAGAAAATAAAAAGTAGGTTAAATTAAAATAAGTCTTTTGTACTCCCAACTAAGATTTATATGCTAATATAGATTTCGCAATCGATATCTTGGTAAGGGCTATTTATAAGAGCACAACCAAACTTTATCAGGGCTAGTCCAAATGTAAGTATAGAAATCATTTTTTTTTTGCTCTTGTCTCTTTTCTCACATCTCTTTCTCCAAATCCTAGTTTATTTTCTTTCTTCTTGTTTGGGCATCATGGAAAAAAGAAGAAGAAGAAGAAAAAAGAACAAGAAAAAAAGAACAAGAAGAAAGAAGAACAAGTAGAAAGAAAATAAACCAACTTGTGGGAATCATGAAACTTTTACTTTGAAATTGTGGTCCCATCTTGTGAAAATTATGGATGAAACTCTTGTTGTAAAATAAATTGGGTTATCAAATCTATTAATCAATTTTTTCATTAATAGAAGAAATATTGGATGAAATCCTAATTGTAGAAGAAATTATTGATGAAACCCTAGTTGTAAGAAGAAATGGACTTGTTGTACAGCAAGTCCATATCAGGATTGCCACAATTTCTATAATGACCATGGTTCGTATTACATATTTTGGTATACGTGTACGTATTTTGACTCGTATTGCATGTCTCCTCGCATGATGTATTTGGCATTTTATTGCTTGATTCGGTTCGGCTTGGTTCAGTTTGTGAACCAAACCCGTACCTACCACCACCATCATTATTTATTAACCCAACACTCTTTCTTTCTCCCCATTCACTCTTCTTCTTCCTCACCATTACTCTCCACCTACCAGGAAGGTTTAGGATCTTGCTTCATGGAGGAATTCTATTTTTATTGTTCCACTGACTTCCTCATGTGTTTCTAACCCACTTTAGTACTTAGCATTTTTCATTTTCGTAGTTAATTTCTTGTAATTCTAGCTTTATGATATTTTCGGTTTTCATGAGTTTTGATCTATTAAACCTGCATATTTTTGTTATTTGATGGTTCCATGTTGTAGAGAATTCTATTTTACCCAAATTTGACCTACGGGAGTCTGGATTTGGGTTCCTATTGTTGTTTGGTGGAGCATGGAGGCCATGATATTTTCTATGGACATATTCTCTGTGGAAGCCATTAATTGCACTTTTGGCCGCATGCAACATTGTGTTGCTTAGCCGCAGTTGTATTTTGCTAGCTGTTACTTAGAAAATATATATTTCTGGCCACATGGCCGTTAATATATTGTTGGCCGCATGCAAATGCTTATTTGCTGGCCACAAGCAAGTGTTTATTTGCTTGGCCGCATGAGCATTTGCTTGCATGGCCGTATGGCCATTTGCTTGCTCGGCCGCATGAGCATTTGCTTGTATGGCCGCATGGCCCTTTGCTTGCATGGCCGCATGGCCATTTGCTTGCATGGCCGCATGGCCACTTGCTTGCATGCATTAGCTTTGGCCGCATGGCCATTTGCTTGCATTTGCTTTGGCCGCATGGCCATTTGCTTGCATGTATTTGCTTTGGCCGCATGGCCATTAGCTTTATTGCATGGTTTTAATTTATGGCCGCATGCACATTTATATGGTTGGCCGCATATGCCCCCTTCAATTATTTGTGTGGCCGTATTTTCCTTATTGCTTTTAACCGCGTGTGCAATTATTTAACTCTTGGCCGTATATTGTATAGTGACCATATTTATTGGCTGGCCGCATGGTAATTTCATGCGACAAATTTTTCATGAGCCGCATGAGTCCTGATTTCTTCTGCTGCATACCCCTGTCTCCTGAGCCGCATGATTCCTCCACAGCCCTTGCCCCTACTAATATTTAATTACTACATGTATGCTTGTACCATATTAATTTTAAATATGTTTCCTGACATGATGGTGACCTGTTGTGGTGCACTTTTGACAAATAATATGACATAATAGTAGCCCGTCGTGGCACCCTCCTGACAGTGAACATGACATGATATATACCCCGAAGGCTGTTGCGACGGCTAGCATGTCATGACAAGATTGAATGGCCTGGACACCGTGGATGATTGTGTTTGTACAATTGAACCGGTAATATTTGCATCATGTCTAGGACAGGGATTCCTGAGTACTACGGTCAGGGGTACCTACTGTAAATGGCTAAGGCTAATAACTAGAATAATTCAGTAGTCATGAGAGATTTTCCCAGTTACAGGCGATCCCGTTATCCCGGCCACCGTTGTTGGACTTGCAGCCTGCCGACGAGTAGGACACAAGTCTAGATTCACTAATATATGGAAAAGAACGAGGCACTGCTTAATGAATCCAAGTCGCCTGGATAACCTGGATTAGCTGCAGGGCTGGTGGCTGGAGGAATATCTCACTGCATATTGCTAGTAACTAAGACTGGTGATAACCCTAGTTAGCTAATGTAGAAAGCCGTAGTCACTGATTGGCCAGGAGCGATTGTATGGTGTAGTTTCAGTGCTCGATTATTGCAGGCTTGATCGCATGATTGTCACTTTTAACAATAAAGATTCAGAGGCTGAGTTCTGTTCAAGAGAAGGGTTACAACCCCGGTCCTTATTTGGTTTAAGGGTTGTAACCTGGCTCCCGGAGCAGTTCTGAGTCCTCCCTTCGTTTATTGTCTTATTGCACCCCACGTCACGTTTGTTATGTTTTACCTTACCAACAAGATTTAGAGACGGAGTTCTATTCAGGTGAAGGGTTACAACCCCGGTCCTTGTTTGGTTTAAGGATTGTGACATGGCTACTTGAATGGTTCCCTCGTACTCTATTATGACTGTTGTTATTCTTTTATTATCAAGCTCTTTTGTAACTATTTTTAATATTTATTTCTGATATGCTGGTTTTAGTTCTTAAGTGAAGCCTCCTTTGTGGCACTTGCTCTTTCTGGGGTCTGACCCAGCTGGTTTTGTATGGCCAGATTTCGGAGCAGCTCCAGAGGATCTACCGACCTTCCAGCCCGATGGTGACCACCAGGCGTAACCAGGGTAACGAGTGGGTTTATTTTTTTGGCTCTCCCACTCTATTGTAAAATTTTTATTTTGAGGCGTTTTGCCGACGAGCACCTGTTAGCTCTTATTGCATACCTTATTACTGTCTGCCTACGGGCTGTAACATGATTGACAGATCCTAAGGTTGATCATGTATGACTAAACTCTTTCTAGTCATCACATTTTGTAACGACTAGCTTCATGATCAGCTAAATATGTAATGTTTGGGACGTCTTACTATTGTATATTTGGTGATCTTACATCTTGTAACTTGCTTGCTTGAGATTGAGACATTTAGGCTTGTTATTGAGCATAGGAGACTGATAGATTGTAGTTAAACCCTCGTATATCTAGACAGTCGTGACTGTATAGTGAGGTGGATTCCATTTCATTATACGTAGCTGGCTATGTATGTCCCTCTCCGTTCTCCAGCATTCTGGTTCTGGGGCGTTATATGGTTTAAGTGGTGGCCCATGCAGGTCTTATAAATCAAGATATGTGAGGGTTTACCGAATAGATGTCTCAATCAGCACTCGCCCTTGATCTCTGCCCGTATCTTCTAATCCCTGATATTTTCGACCTGATCACATGCTTGTATCGTTGATCTGTCTTGGTCCTTCCTTATTGTTCCCTATGTCGTCTTCTTCAGCGGCATTGTTCCTGGTCCTACCAATCGGCAAGGCGAAGCACCTCCCGTGGACCAGCAGCAACCAGAAGATTAGGCCCAGCACTCAGGAGCAGCCTCCCGGGTCATGCCTTCCGGAGATCTAGAACCCCCGGTACAGCCAGCCCAGCCCGTAAGACAGGATGATGGAGCCTTGATTGGACTTATCAGGAAGTTGCTTGCATCGCAGGATCGTCGAGGAGATGCCTTGCATCAGGCAATGGCAGATGCTCTGGGCAGAGTTGGATATCATGGGAACAGTGCAGCGAACAGTTTCAAGCGCCTGAACCCTCCATTCTTTGATGGCAGCGAAGATGCTATCGCTGCTCATGCGTGGCTTCAGGACACAGAGGTGATATTGAAGGCAGCGAAGACCCCAGAAGATGAGAAGGTGGCCGTAGTATGCCTGCAGTTATTGGATCTAGCCCGCAGCTGGTGGGCGATGCAGGCCGTTGGACTAGTGGCACCTATTGCCTGGACAGTATTCCGTGAGAGGTTCCGGACCAAGTACTTCGATGCTGTAGCTCGGTACGATCTACAGACCTGGTTCACCAATTTGAAGCAGATAGACAGGACGGTGGATGGGTAATGGCCGAGTTTTCTAGGCTTAGTCGGTTTACTCCCACCTTGGTGGCGACCGAGTTCGATAGAGCCCAACGGTTTCAGCAGGGACTCCACCTAGAGATTTGCTGGCGGTGGAGCAGTTTGAGCATCAGACTTTTGATGCGGTATTGAGGGAAGCTATGAGGCATGAGTATACCTCCCAGAGGATTGTGGACAGGACCGGAGGTCGAAAGCGATCTCACGGACAGATGAATCAGTCGTCAGCTCCAGCCCCGGCAGCTAGGGCTTTGACCATTGGAGCTCCGAGAAGGACAGTTTCAGTTACGTCGGTTCAATATTCAACCCCGACGTATCCTCAACAGCAGAAGTAGAAGCAGTCTTCCCCCATGGGCTGCTCTTATTATGGGAAGCCTGGACATGTTGTTTCAGAATGTCACAAGGCTCGAGGATTGTGTTTGCTTTGTGGAGCGCCAGACCACAAGGTAGGGTCCTGCCCGTTCAGGACTGACTCATCACCAGTCATGACCAGTTCATCAGTTAGGGGACCAGCACCAGTACCAGTCCAGCAGCAGTTTCCATTCCCGAGCCGTTGCCGACGCAGATGTAGTGCCCCGAAATTTGTGATACATATTTTATACGTGTTCGTATTTCTGACCCGTATTTCTCTTTTCCTTGATTAGTTAGTTGTAGTTTATTTTCATATTTAGCATTGTGGTTTAATTGTCATTTATCGTTCATGGATTAATTCTGATTAGTGGAGCTTGGTTTTATTTGGATAGGAGAAGGATTGGGTTGGCTCGGTTTGGCTTGGCTTGGTTCGGTTGGTTTGGGCTAGCATGAACCCCTACCTACCACCACCATCCCCATTTATTAACCTTTTCTTCCTTCTCTCTCTCCTCATTACTTTTCTTCTTCCTCCATTAACTTCCTCACCTACCAGAAAGGTCTAGGCAAGTGCAACTTGCTTCATGGAGGAACTCCAATTTTATTGCTTCATTCTCTTCCTTACAGCATTCTAACTTACTTTAGAACTTGGCATTTTTACTTTCCATGGCTAGATTCTTGTAGATCTATATTTACCTTATTTTTGGATTTCTTGGGTTTTGATCTACTTAATCTTGTTATTTCCGACTTTTGATGGTTCCATATTGTAGAGTAGCTCGTTCTACCCCATTTTGACCTAAGGAAGTTCGGATTTGGGCTCTGGATGAAGGTTTTACGTTGCTTGGAAGCCATGGTTGCTTAGCTCTTCTTCTCGAAAATTGGAAAAGAAGAACAGTTTTTGAGCCGCATGGACTCAGCCGCATAACCCTATGCGGCGAGTTCTATTTGGCCGCATGGAATTTTCCAGCCGCATAAAGACTTCTTGACCTACTGAGCCGCATGAACTTCTTCGGCAGTTCTGGCCGCATGGTGATTCAGTCGCATAGGCAGCACCCGACCGCATGACAAGTTCATGCGGCGAGCATTCCTTCAGCCGCATGTAGTCCTTCATATTTAAAAACACATGACTAGGCTTCTCAATTGAGCCGCATAGGATACCCTATCCTCCTGAGCCGCATGAGTTTCTCCTTTCAGCCGCATGACCCTTGCTTGGACCCAGCCACATAAGGAGTTCTGTTCCAGCCGCATGGGACTACTCGTTCCCAGCCGCATAAGGCAGACTCGTCCCCAGCCGCATGAGGACTAGTCTATCCCAGCCGCATATGACCCATCTCCTTGAGCCGCATTGGATGTGCTGTCTCAGCCGTATAAGGCTCAGTCTTCTTGAGCCGCATGTCCCGACCCGTCCAGAGCCGCATAAGTCCCCCTTCCTGAGTCGTATGGACTTCTCATGCCTTACCCTGTTATTATTATTATTATTATTATTATATATTTTTACGTCTATTTTATATCCTTACGCCTTTTGTCCCGAACTTGATAATCCCGAATTTATTTATTAATGTTTGGAATGATAATTGAACATGCTTGATAGTGTAGTGCCCCGTCCCGCTCAGTCAATCGGAGGAATCGAAATGCCGACGGCGTTCGGACTTAGCCTTACAACGGCGACTCTAAGACATCTCGGTCAAGACGACCGCTCGCTCAGGTGGAGTAGTTTCGGTGAACTTGCCTCATCTTTGCCTTCACATAATAATACGCATGTTTTCAACTTGCACAAGTAGGCTTAATAATAAAAAAGATGAATCCACATAGCTAAGGGAATAATCCCGATGGATCGAAATGAGTTAGAACATGGAAAACGTCCCACGGTCGGCTTAGAGTTGGAGCACGGCGTGCTTTGAAAATGACACTCGATCCTTCGTCCCGTGGCTTGGGAGAAGGAAAGTTGGTCTTTGACACAAAGTTATGAAATAGCCTAAGTCATAGGCGTCGCCTGCGTGAATGCTTGTTAAAGCATGCACGTTTCCATAATGCAAGTCTTTGCATAGCCTTTGCTCGTCCCTTGAGTCAAGTTATAGGCTCGATTAAGTTAGGCAAAGTTACGCCGATCGACCTAAGTCATTTCTAGTGCTGTCCCGCTCTTTCTGCGGTTGTCAAGTTAAATAGTCCCACGATCCCAAGGCCCGTCACATGAAGTATGACTTGGGCGATAGCGTCGCGTAGATCGAAAGTCGGTTTGAGACACGATGGCACGGTCCTAGAGTTTTAAGGTACTGGCCACGGTTGATTCATTGAGTTTGGAAAGTGTTGTGAATAGTTGTTCTTGAGTTGAGTAAAATGGTAGGGCAAAAAAGAAGTATGCTCGTGACTACATGTCGGCGAGACCTCGCGGCTACATGTCGGCGAGGCGGTCTCATAAGAAAGAAGTATGCTCGCGGCTACATGTCGGCGAGGCGGTCTCATAAGAAAGAAATAGTGATACTAGAGGTAGCATGACTGTGTGAGACGTCAGTTTTGAGTCGAGTCTTGCATGGTCATTGGACAACTTGTCGACAAAGTGAGAGTTTCCCCGCACGGCAACCCGAGGCCTCGGGACCGCTGCGGGCATTGGGAAACAAACAACTTATCAATAAGGTGAGAGTTTCCCCGCACGACAACCCGAGGCCACGGGATCGATGCGGGCATTGGGAAACAATTAATTTAGCTGTGCTTTTGGCACGGGTTAGACGGGGACTTGCAGCGGGGCTAGCTACCTTGCGCTGAAAGGGACGCCCGTCTAACAAAAGCTAAGAGAAGTCCACGATGGCTCTAGGAGTCAGTGACCAAATCATATAGATGAGTCGGCATGGCGGCTAACCGCGTGTATGCCTTTGAATTGAGTTGAGTTGCTGAATGTGGGTACAAGTTAGAATACAATGTTTGGGCTTAAGAATGAATACAACATAGGCGACGTGCTTCGGCACGAGATGTGGCATCGAGTTTTGAGTTGTCGGCGTATAAGTTTGCATAAGTTGGTTGAGTCGTTTGAGTTTAAGTCGGGAAACCGCCGCAAGGCAAAGTTGGTTGAGTGGCACTAACCTTCATAAGTCTTGATTGGGTCAGTTGGTGGTCAAGTAGCAAGGGCTGCGAGGCGGCGATATGGTTAAGTCTTATTGAATTACGAGGCATGGCCTCAATATGGATTTCGTAGCACGGTCACATAGAAAAGGAGTCTATCGTGTAGTTGCGTCTCTGATTTTGGCCGTAAGGCAAACACGACTCGATAGGTTAACGTTGTTGGCACGAGAAGTGGTATAGGGACAAAGTACGAGTTAACGTTGACATTGCAAGCACGGGATGGTTCCGATACACAAGTTGCGCTAAGGCGTCGGTCCTAAAACTGATCCTAAGGCAAGAGTAGAAAGACAATCATAAAGGGGACTATGTTGCACAAAAGTAAAGTAAACGTGTTGGTTTTGTATGGGTGGGCGAGGAGCTCATTCTACCAGTACAGTTGAGTACTGACACCCATATAGTTTACATGTGCAGGCACAGGTAGAAGCTCGTGGCGCGGAGCTCGCTTGGATGCGTCGAGGCACGGAGTTCCTTGGCGATTCGAAGCGTGCGGCCACATGGAGAAAAGACTTATACGGGACATAATGTATGGACATCGCCTTCCGAAGCTTCCGCTGGATCAAGACTTGTAATTGAGATATGAGAGAGAGCTGAGTGAACTTGTAAAATGTGAGAAGAGTGAGCTTGAGTGATTGTAATATTGGCCTTGCGCCCCCAATGTAACCTTTGTTCAATATCAATAAAGAGCTTCTTTTGAGTAACTTGTGTTTTGTTCTAAAATTCCGCTGCTATAATTCAATATCTCTGCTTGGGACTTCTGTGCGACGACCCCGTCGCAGCCGCTGAAATCGGCCGTTATGGAACCCGCCTTGCACGAGCGCAATCTAGGCTCGTGCGGCATCACGCCTTAGCGAGGACGATCGCTCCTACGGGAGCGGGACGTGACAGATAGTGGCCCGCCGTGGTGCACTCCTGACTTGATAACTTGACCTGCTACACAAGACACGACAGTGACCCGTGGTGGTGCACTCTTGACAAGTACCCTGACATGCATGATAGTGGCCCGTCGTGGTGCACTTTTGACAAATTAATTTATTGGCCTGGACACCGTGGTTGTTTGCATGGATTGTGCTTGTATAAACTGCTAGTCCGGTTGTGTCTTGCATCATGTCTAGGGCATGACCCCTGAGCACCACGGTCAGGGATTCATACTGAATCTGGCTAGGTTAATGACTAGATTGATCAAATAGTTCATAGAGAATTTCCCATTTACCTGTTGCCCCTTTGGTCCCGGCCTTATATATATATACATGGGATTTGTTGCTATCCGTCGAGATAAGCGCACTTCCAGCCCGCCGTCGAGTGTGGTACCTTAGGACACATGTATCTTACTACAGTGTGTCTGCTATATCCTGCTATCTTTTTCTTTTCTTGCTGGGATCACTCAGGTAGTAACAAACAGGTAACCGAACTTGGAATTCTTATTGCATCTTGCTAGTAACTAGGCCTGTGATAACCCTAGTTAGTTAAAGTAGCAAGCCGTACTTGTTGCTTGGCCGTAATTGTTGGATGGGGTTCAATCTGTCTAGTCTTGTCTTGATCCTGTACAAGATTGTTATATGTCTTGATTTCTTATATTTACCTTGCCGATAAATGGTGGGAGAAGCCAAGTTCCGTTCAGACGAAGGGTTACAACCCCGGTCCTTGTTTGGTTTACGGGTTGTAACCTGGTTATCTGAATAGTCCCATGGTTATCTCGTCGTATATCACCAGTTATGTTTTTTCTTAATTCCTGTCTTTATTACCTTATTATTATTGTGCTAATTGCTGGTTTTAGTTTCTAAGTGAAGCCTCCTTTGTGGCACTTGCTCTTTCTGGGGTCTAACCCAGCTGGTTTTGTATGGCCAGATACCGGAGCAGCAGCAAAGGATCTACCTGCCTTCCAGCCACATGGTGACCACTAGAGGGAATCCTGGCAACGAGTGGGTTATTTTTTTTGGCTCTCCCACTCTATTGTAAATTGTTCTTTTGAGACGTTTAGCCGACGAGCACTTGTTAGCTCGATGTAAATTTACCTCCTGTCTGTCTACGGGCTATAATCATGATTGGCAACTCGAGGTTGATCATGTATGACTTAACTCTTGCTAGTCCTTACATTTTGTACGACTAGCTTCATGATCATCCGGATATGTAATGTTTGGGACGCCTTACAATTGTATATTTGGTGATCTGATATCTTATAACTATCATTACTTGTTGAGATTGAGATACTAGGCTTGTTATTGACCATAGGAGACTGTTGGCTTGTAGATAAACCCTCATATATCTAGACAGCCGTGACCGTATAGTGGAATGGCCCCCATTTCATTATACGTAGCTGGCTATGTCTGCCCCCGCTCTCCAGTGTTCTAGTTCTGGGGCGTGACAGTAGACCCAGGCTTTTCAACAGCAAAGGCCTCAGCAGTATGCCCAGACGCAAGTTCAGAATAGATATAGACGATTCCAGCAGAGAGGGCCGGCACCCAGAGGACATGGTCAAGTGTTGGCTTTAACCATGGAAGAAGAAGAAGTGGCGCCACGTGAGGTAGTGGCAGGTACTATTCTCGTCAACACCTTTTCGGCTTCAGTGTTATTTGACTCTGGTGCATCGCATTCATTTATGTCTGCACGATTTGCGACACGGATAGGACTGGAGCCCGAGTCATTATCAGTAAGGATCAATATACTTACTGGTAACGGTCTTGTGGGAGTAGATAGAGTGTTTTTCTCGTGTCGGATCGTGGTTAGCGGTAGAGAGTTTCCCGCTAGGCTGATAGAATTCTCAATAGCCGATTATGATATGGTCTTAGGAATGGATTGGCTGAGGGACCAGTATGCTAGAATAGACTGCCATATTGGCAGAGTTATTTTTAGTATTCCAGGCGAGTCGGAGTTTTCCTTTTCTCGAGGCGAAGTTGAACCTTCTCCTCCAATATTGCGGATGGCCGTAGCAGCAGTGCAGTTATCCCGGATAGTCGAGGAATTTTTAGATGTTTTCCCGGAAGAGCTTCCAGGAATGCCGCCAGAGCGAGAGATCGAGTTTACTATCGACTTGATTCCTGGGATAGCACCACTGTCAGAGAGAGTCTACAGGATGATGCCGTCAGAATTGGAGATATTGTACAAGATGATTGAAGAACTCAGAACCAAGGGATTCATTCGTGCTAGTGGATCGCCTTGGGGAGACCCGATGCTTCTTGTGAAAAAGAAGGATGGTACGTCCAGATTATGTGTTGACTATCGTACCTTGAACTCAGTAACAATCAAGAACAGATATCCTCTCCCAAGGATAGATGACTTGTTTGATCAACTCAGAGGAGCGGCAGTATTCTCGAAGATTGATTTGCGGTCAGGATACCACCAGATCAGAGTCAGAGAGCAGGACATCCCGAAAACAACTTTCAGATCTAGATATGGGCATTGGGAGTTCCTTGTTATGCCCTTTGGAGCGACCAATGCGCCGGCTGTATTCATGGACCTCATGAATCGTATCTTCATGCCTTATTTGGATCAGTTCGTGATCGTGTTCATAGACGATATCCTGGTCTACAGCAAGAGTGAAGCGGAGTATGAGCAACATCTCAGAGTTGTCCTCCAGATTGTCCGAGAGCACCAGTTGTATGCCAAGTTCAGTAAATGCAAGTTATAGCTCGATCGTATTTCATACTTGGGTCATATCATCACCAGAAGGGGAGTAGAAGTGGATCTCCAGAAGATCGTGGCTATCGAAACATGGCCAGTGCCCAGCACAGTTGCAGAAGTTCGCAGTTTTCTTGGATTGGCCGGCTACTACCGGAGATTTGTTTCGGACTTTGCTCATATTTCAGTGCCATTGACACAGTTGACCCGCAAGGAGGTGCAGTTTGGTTGGACAGCAGAATGTCAGGATTCGTTTGAGAAGCTGAAGCGAGGCTTAATGACGGCACCCATTCTCACACTTCCAGATGGGACCGAAGGATTTTTAGTGTACTGTGATGCTTCAGACAGAGGTTTAGGATGTGTTTTGATGCATCATGGGAAGGTAATAGCTTATGCGTCATGACAACTTCGTGATCATTAGAGGAATTACCCGACCCACGACTTGGAACTGGCAGCAGTAGTGTTTGCACTCAAGCTTTGGAGACACTACTTGTATGAAGATAGGGTGACGATTTTCACCGACCACAAGAGCCTGAAGTATGTGTTCACTCAGAAGGATCTTAACATGCTTCAGAGAAGATGGCTAGAGCTGCTTGTGGATTATGATGTCAACCTGCAGTATCATCCTGGGAAGGCCAATGTTGTTGCAGATGCATTGAGAAGGAGAGCCGAAGTTTATTTTCTGACAGTGCAACCAGAGTTGTTAGCAGATCTTCAGAAGATGGGTATAGAAGTTGTCCTTCCTACCAGTGTGGCATTGATAGCCAGCATGCAAGTTCAGTCCAGTATAGTTGAGAGGATCAAGATAGCTCAGTCCTCCGATTCTAAGCTTCAGCGGCTTAGAGCAGAATGTGAAGCAGGACGACGACCAGAATTATACATTCATGAAGACGGTACACTTCGACATGGTAAGCGTCTTTGTGTACCCAGTGGAGATATCAGACATGAGGTCATGGCGGAAGCTCACAGTTCTCAGTTTCGATTCATTCCGGTGGCACGAAGATGTACCGTGATATCCGTCAGCACTTTTGGTGGAATGGCATGAAGAAGGAGATAGCTCGGTTTGTCTCTCGGTGTTTGGTTTGCCAACAAGTCAAGGCTGAACATCAAAGGCCAGTTGGACTTCTTCAGCCCTTGCCGATTCCAGAATGGAAGTGGGAGCATATAACCATGGATTTCGTGACTGGATTACCTCGATTCCCGACCAGTAGAGTTGCTATTTGGATTATAGTTGACAGGCACACGAAGGTGGCTCATTTTCTTCCATTCAGAGTTGGTCAGTCGACGACTCAGCTAGCAAAGATGTACCTCAGGCAGATAGTCGGACTTCACGGAGTACCAGTCAATATCACCTCAGACAGAGATTCGAGATTTATGTCGCACTTTTGGCGTAGTCTGCAAGAGAGTTTGGGAACTCACCTCCAGTTCAGCACAGCTTATCACCTGCAGACAGATGGTCAGTCGGAACGCACGATCCAGACTCTTGAGGATATGTTGACATCTTGTACACTCGACTTTGGTGGTTCGTGGGAAGATCACATGCACCTGGTGGAGTTCTCGTACAACAACAGTTTCTAAGCTACTATCCAGATGGCACCGTTCGAGGCACTGTATGGAAGGAAGTACAGATTTCCACTAGCATGGGACGATGTTGGAGAGAGACAGATGCTTGGTCCAGAGATGATCACTCAGACAGTCGAGGTGGTCAGGAGAGTCAGAGATCATCTTTGCGTTGCACAAGATCATCAGTGCCATTGGGCCGATTCTCATCGGCGTCCCCTTGAATTTTCTGTTGACGACCATGTATTCTTGAGGATCTCGTCTAACCGTGGCGTCATTCGTTTCGCCGTACGGGGAAAGCTTAGTCCTAGGTATATAGGGCCGTTCGATATTCTGGAGCGAGTAGGAGATGTGTCATATCGTCTCGCTCTTCCACCGTCTCTGAGTAAGGTGCATAACGTGTTCCATGTATCCCAACTACGACGGTATATCCCGGACCCGAGTCATATCCTGGATCATTCGGAATTGGTTATTGGTACCAACCTTTCGTATGAGGAGAGGCCCGTATCCATATTGGACCAAAGAGAGAAGATATTCAAGAACAAGACTATCAAGTTAGTCCGTGTTGCTTGGGGTCATTTGTAACGCCCCAGAACCAGAATACTGGAGAGCGGGGGCGCACATAGCCAGCTACGTATAATAAAATGGAATCCATTACTATACGGTCACGGCTGTCTAGATATATGAGGGTTTAACTACAAGCCATCATTCTCCTATGGTCATGAACATGCCTAGTGTCTCAATCACAAGCAAGCAAGTAAAGTTACAAGATGTAAGATCACCAAATATACAATAGCAAGGCGTCCCAAACATTAAATATTCAGCTGATCATGAAGCTAGTCGTTACAAAATATGAGGACTAGCAAGAGTTTTAGTCATACATGATCAACCCTAGGATCTGTCAATCATATTACAGCCCGTAGGCGGACAGTAAATAAAGGTACAATACGAGCTAACACGTGCTCGCTGGCTGAATGCCTCAAAAGAATATTTTTACAATAGAGTGGAAGAGCCAAAATAAACCCACTCGTTTCCCTGGTTACGCCTGGTAGTCACCATCGGTCTGGGAAGTCGGTAGATCCTCTGGAGCTGCTCCAAAATTTGGCCATACAAAACCAGCTGGGTCAGATCCCAGAAAGAGTAAGTGCCACAAAGGAGGCTTCACTTAGGAACTAAAACCAGCAATTAGCACAAGAGTATAATTACATAATAAAAGACAGTAATTAATGAAAAAGCATGACAGGTGATATACGATGAGATAACCATGAGACTATTCAGATAGCCAGGTTACAACCCGTAAACCAAACAAGGACCGGGGTTGTAACCCTTCGTCTGAACAGAACTTGGTTTCTCCCACCATTTATCGGCAAGATAAAATAAGAAATCAGGTCAAGTAACAATCTTATACAGGATCAAGACAAAACTAGACAGATTATGCCTCATCCAACAATCACGACCAAGCAATAAGTACGGCTTGATACTCTAACTAACTAGGGTTATCACAGGCCTAGTTACTAGCAAGATGCAATGAGATTGTTCCACAGCCACAAGTCCTGCAGACCATCCAGGTTACCCAGATCGAATATTAGTACAATAAGGGTGCAATACATGACAGCGTGCTGGAAATGTGCTCTACTCGACGGCAGGCTACAGATCCCAAGTGGGGCGCCCAGATAACGGGATTGCCTGTAGCTGGGAAATCTTATCATGACTACGGGATTATTCTAGTTATTAGCCTTAGTCAATTCAGTAGGTACCCCTGACTATGGTACTCAGGGATCCCTATCCTAGACATGATGCACGACAAGACGGGTTCATTTGTACAAGCACAATCGTGTATGGTGTCCAGGTTATTCAATCTTGTCATGTCAAGCTAGCCGTCGCAACAGCCTTCAAAATGTATATCATGTCATGTTTACCATGTCAAGTTTATCATGTTAAGTTTATCTGTCAGGAGTGCACCACGGCGGTTCACTGTCATGTCATGTCATTTGTTAAAAGTACACCACAACGGGTCACCATCGTGTCAGGAAACAATTAATATGGCACAAGTATACATATGGTAATTAAATATTAGCAGGAGCAAGGACCGTGGAGGACTCATGCGGCTCAGGAAAAATTTGTCGCATGAAATTGCCATGCGGCCAGCCAATAAATGTTCATACGGCCCTGCAAGTTGCGTGCAAATAAATGCAAACAATTTAATTTAAATAGCCATGCGGCTCAAAACAGGTTGCATACAATTATTTAATACTAATGCCTAAGGCCATGCGGCTCACTTGGCCATATACGGCTGAGCAATTGTTTGAATAGCAAAAGCAATTATTAATGGAGAAATGTTCCATGCGGCCAAGTACTGTTTTCATGCAAGCACTTGTTGTTGCAAGTACTTAATGTTGATGCATGCCAAATAAGCTAATGCATTAAAATAAATATGGGCCATGCGTGTACGTATGCTAGCAAATGCTTGCATATGCGGCTCAAGCACTGTTTCATGCGGCCAAGGCTGAGCTGATCCATGCGGCCAATAATATTCCATGGCTTATGCGGCCAAGTTAATTCCTATGCGGCCAGCTGCTTTAGAATGGCCATATGCGGCCAACTGCTTTATCTAGTGGCCCATGCGGCCAATGCAAGTATAATATCCTATGCGGCTCATAAAAGTGGTCTGCTGGCCTATGCGGCCAAGAAGTGGTCTGCTAAATATTTAATGCAAATGGCAATTATTTAATGCAAGCAAATATTTAATGCTAATGGCCAAAGGCCATGCGGCTCACTTAGCAATATTTAATGCTAATGGCCAAAGGCCCATGCGGCCAAGAATAGCTAAGGCCATATGCGGCCAGCAATAACAAATGGCCATACGGCTCAGGCAAGTTGCATGCAAATACATGCAAGCTTGCAAGCAACTTAATTAATACAAGCAAATATTTAAAAGGCCATGCAACTTAAATGGCCCTGGCCGCATAAGCAAGAAAGGCCATGCGGCCAGAGCTAAGAAATGCTCATGCGGCTCAGAGTACAATTAATGGCTCCCACAGAGAACATGTCCATAAAAAATACCATGTCCTCCATGCTCATCCAAACAACAATAGGAACCCAAATCCAAACTTCCGTAGGTCAAATTTGGGTAAAATGGAATTCTCTACATCATGGAACCATCAAATAGTAAAAATATGCAGGTTTGATAGATCAAAACTCCTGAAAACCGAAAATACCACAAAGCTAGATCTACAAGAATTTAACCACGAAAATGAAAAATGCTAAGTACTAAAGTGGGTTAGAAACACACGAGGAAGACAGTGGAACAATAAAAAAGAGGATTCCTCCATGAAGCAAGATGTACTTGTCTACAACTTCTCTCTCTCAGGTTGGTGGAGAAGTAATGGTGGAGAAGAAGAAGAATAAATGAGGAGAGAGAAAAGAGTAAAGGGATATAAATGAGGGTGGTGGTGCTAGGTGGGGTGGGTTCACAACAAAACCGAACCAAGCCCAAACAATCCGAACCGAACCGAGATAAACCAATCAATGAAATACCAAAACAAATCAAGCAGGGAGGCATGCAATACGAGTCAAAACACGTACACGTATACCGAAATACGTAATACGAACCACGACATTACAACTCTATCCACCTTAAAAGAATTCCGTCCTCGAAATTTAATCAAGAGGCTAGAGAAGCAATCAATCAAACAATCAATCATGCAAGCAAGGAATTTGAAGGCATGAGGAAGAGGGAAGACATCCTGCTAGAAACCTCTCTGCCGGTTCTGAATCTGAGCTTGGACCAGGGCATACTGCTGGGATCTCTGCTGCTGGAATACTTGTGCCTGAGGCGGCAATGGCCTCGGAGGCTGGTACTGCTGCTGCACTGGTGCTGGTGCTGGTCCCCTTACCGAGGGACTAGTCTGGGCCGATGATGAACTGGCCCTATTCGGACAGGATCCTATCTTGTGATCCGGTGCCCCATAAGCCAAACACAATCCATGTGCTCTGCGACACTCTGAAACAACGTGTCCTGGCTTCCCACAATGAGTGCAGCCCATTGCGGAAGACTGCTTCTGTTTCTGTTGCTGAGGGGACGTCGGAGTCGAATGCTGAACCGACGTAACCGAATCCGTCCTACGGAGAACTCCAATAGTCAAAGCCCTAGCTGCCAGGGCTGGTGCTGAAGACTGGGTCATCTAGCCGTAAGATCGCTTCCGACCTCCGGTCCTGTCCACAATCCTCTGGGAGGTATACTCATGCCTCATAGCTGCCCTCAATACTGCATCAAAAGTCTGATGCTCAAGTTGCTCCACCACCAGCAAAATCTCTAAGTGGAGTCCCTGCTGAAACCGCTGGGCTCTGTCAAACTCGGTCGCAACCAAGGTGGGAGCAAACCGACTAAGCCTGGAAAACTCGATCGTATATCCATCGACCGTCCTGTCCATCTACTTCAAATTGGTAAACTTGGTCTGTAGATCGTACCGAGCTACCGCATCGAAGTGCTTGGTCTGGAATCTCTCTCTGAATACTGCCCAAGCAATGGGTGCCAATATTCCAACGGCCTGCACCGTCCACCAGCTGCGGGCAAGATCCAATAACTGCAGGCACACTACGGCCACCTTCTCGTCTTCTGGGGTCCTGGCTGCTTCTAGAATGACCTCAGTATCCTGAAGCCACGTATCAGCAGCGATAGCATCTTCGCTGCCATCGAAGAATGGAGGGTTCAGGCGCTTGAAGTTGTTGGCCGTACTGTTCCCTGGATGACCTCCTCTGGTTAAAGCATCTGCCACTGCCTGGTGCAAGATATCTCCTCGACGATCCTGGAAAGCTAATAATGACCTGATGAGACCCACCAAAGTGCCATCATCAGGCTCTGCAGGCTAGACTGGCTGGACTGGTGGCTCTTGACCCCCAGTAGGCATGACTCTGGAGGCTACTCCTAAGTGCTGGACCTGATCTTCTGGTTACTGCTGTTCTACGGGAGGTGCTCCGCCTTGCTGATCGGCAGGTCCAGGAACAATGTCGCTGAAGAAGATGACATAGGGAACAATAAGGAAGGACCAAGACAGATCAAGGATACAAGTATGTGATCAGGTCGAGAATATCAGAGATGAGAAGATACGGGCAGAGATCAAGGACGAGTGCTGATTGAGACATCTATTCGGTAAACCCTCACATATCTTGATTTACAAGACCTGCATGGGCCACCACTTAAGCCATGTCACGCCCCAGAACCAGAATACTGGAGAGCGAGGGTGCACATAGCCAGCTACGTATAATGAAATGGAATCCACCTCACTATACGGTCACGGCTGTCTAGATATATGAGGGTTTAACTACAAGCCATCAGTCTCCTATGGTCATGAACAAGCCTAGTATCTCAATCATAAGCAAGCAAGTAAAGTTACAAGATGTAAATCACCAAATATACAATAGTAAGGCATCCCAAACATTACATATTCAGCTGATCATGAAGCTAGTCGTTACAAAATGTGAGGACTAGCAAGAGTTTTAGTCATACATGATCAACCCTAGGATGTGTCAATCATGTTACAGCCCGTAGGCAGACAGTAAATAAAGGTACAATACGAGCTAACACGTGCTCGCTGGTTGAATGCCTCAAAAGAATATTTTTACAATAGAGTGGGAGAGCCAAAATAAACCCACTCATTTCTCTGGTTACGCCTGGTGGTCACCATCGGACTGGGAAGTCGGTAGATCCTCTGGAGCTGCTCCGAAATCTGGCCATACAAAACTAGCTGGGTCAGATCCCAGAAAGAACACGTGCCACAAAGGAGGCTTCACTTAGGAACTAAAACCAGCAATTAGCACAAGAGTATAATTACATAATAAAAGACAGTAATTAATAAAAAAGCATGACAGGTGATGTACGATGAGATAACCATGGGACTATTCAGACAGTCAGGTTACAACCGTAAACCAAACAAGGACCGGAGTTGTAACCCTTCGTCTGAACAGAACTTAGTTTCTCCCACCATTTATCGGCAAGATAAAATAAGAAATCAGGTCAGGTAACAATCTTGTACAGGATCAAGACAAGACTAGACAGATTATGCCTCATCCAACAATCACGGCCAAGCAATAAATACGGCTTGATACTTTAACTAACTAGGGTTATCACAGGCCTAGTTACTAACAAGATGCAATGAGATTGTTCCACAGCCACAAGTCCTGCAGACCATCCAGGTTACCCAAGTCGAATATTAGTACAATAAGGGTGCAACACATGACAGTGTGCTGGAAATGAGCCCTACTCGACGGCAGGCTACAGATCCCAAGTGGGGCGCCCAGATAACGGGATTGCCTGTAGCTGGAAAATCTTTTCATGACTACTGGATTATACTAGTTATTAGCCTTAGTCAATTCAGTAGGTACCCCTGACTGTGGTACTCAGGGATCCCTGTCCTAGACATGATGCAAGACAAGACGGGTTCATTTGTACAAGCACAATCGTCTACGGTGTCCAGGTTATTCAATCTTGTCATGTCAAGCTAGCCGTCGCAATAGCCTTCAAAATGTATATTATGTCATGTTTACCATGTCAATTTTATCATGTCAAGTTTATCTGTCAGGAGTGCACCACGGCGGGTCACTGTCATGTCATATCATTTGTCAAAAGTGTACCATAATGGTTCACCATCGTGTCAGGGAACAATTAATATGACACAAGCATACATGTGGTAATTAAATATTAGCAGGAGCAAGGGCCGTGGAGGACTTATGCGGCTCAGGAAAAATTTGCCGCATAAAATTGCCATGCGGCCAGCCAATAAATGTTCATACGGCCATGCAAGTTACGTGTAAATAAATGCAAACAATTTAATTTAAATAGCCATACGGCTCAAAACAGGTTGCATGCAATTATTTAATACTAATGCCTAAGGCCGTTGTTTCACTTAACAAAATACCTAAAAATTAGCTTTTGAAAGAAAACTAGAAAAAGTACAAAAAAGTACAAATATTGTGGGAAGTATTGCTATGGAAGTTTGATCTGAGAACGATCACTTTGTTCCTTGGACCATACGATGATGATGAAGAAACTGCTTGAAGAAGACGAACAATCGAAAGAACTAAGTCACCGGAAAGGTATCGAGTAATGGCACTGATGGCACAGTCGAATGCTTTCTTGCTTTGCTTCACCCTGTTCTTGAGAAAAAGTTGAAGAAATATTTCTGGGAATATCACTCTGAAAATATGAGTTTTCTCAGAATCTCCTCTCATGTATCTCTATTGATCTCTTGATGATATCTATGTGAAAAATAAGTCTATTTATAGACTTGACCCTTTGTGCGTAAAAAGTAACCAAATCGGGTCTCTACGCGAGTAACTGTCACCCACGATGTAAATCATCCTCTACGCATGTTGACACGTGTCCCATTACTTCAACAAAATGGGGAGAGCACGTACACACGTTCCTCGATAAGTGTGGCATGAAAGCCATGTAAGCAAACCACGTTCTCATGTAATTAGGAAAGTTCGGGCGTAAAAATGACCCAAAACATACTCCCTGCGTAAAGTAGCAGACTGGGCGTAAAAATAGCCCAAAATAAACTTCCAGCGTAAAGTGGCTAAAAATAGCCTTGAGCGTAAAATTAGCTCAAATAAACTTTACGCACACAATAGCCTTGAGCGTAAAAGCTCGAAATAGCTATCGTGCGTAAAAGAAGCAGTTTATTGAGCGTAAAGTAGCCCATCTGCACACTAAACGACAAGCATTGGATTTAGTATAAATCAAATCCTCTCGGCTTCTGTGCATTGTTCTTGTCAGAAAATCTTGCTGTCAGATCAAAAATCACGCTCAATAAATGCAGCCTGACTGCCTGTCCCCGACATAAAGTTGGAGGATAACTCTCGCGTAAAAAGTTTCTCGCGTAGAGAATAGCTCGCGTAGAGAGTAGCTCGCGTAAAGTAGGTTGCGTAGAGTAGCTCGCTTAAAGTCTGATTTTGACTTAGTTTGAATTGCTTAAAATTCTCAACTTCTTTGACTTGGTCCATGAAGCACTTTTTACGCTCCTACAAGACCCCCTTCAAAGTTTTTAAATTATTTTCAAAATTTGAAATACTTTGAACAGAAGCGTAAAATTCAAGATTTTAACAGTCAGCGTAGAATTTGGGATATCCAACGGTCATCCGCGTAAAAATCGGGATATCCAACAGTCAGCGTAGAATTTGAGAATTTGAACCGATTCAAAATTTCTCTATAAATAGAGCTCTTCGAATAGAGAAAAAACTTTACTTGTCTTTCGTAATCCCGATCTCTCTTTACTCTTCTTATTTCATACTCTTGCTTCGATCCGATGGCCCCCAAGAAGACCGCCGCTGGCAGCAAGGGCAAGAAGCCCGTCGTCGATTCATCATCGGCCGGCCGCACGAAAACCCACGTCCCATCATCAACAACGCCCCAACAGAGCAACCCCGCCGTGGCTCCAGCAATGAAGGGTAAAGCACTGAACTTCGGCCGTGAGTTCGTCGGAGAAGAAGACCCGAGCTTTTCACTTCACGCCCACGTTATGCGTGTCAGCGTAGAAACTGAGATAATTAAATACGCCCACGTTATACGTGTCAGCGTAAAATATACGCCCACGTTATACGTGTCAGCATAAAATTAAGAACATACGCCCACGTTTATACGTGCCAGCGTAAATTAAGAAAATACGCCCACGTCTATACGTGCCAGCGTAAATTTCAAAATACGCTCATGTCAACACATGCCAGCGTAAAAATTAGAATACGCTCACATCAACATGTGCCAGCGTAAAAATTAGAATACGCTCACGTCAACACGTGCTAGCGTAAAAATTAAAATATGCTCATGTCAACACATGCCAGCGTAAAAATTAGAATACGCTCACGTCAACACTTGTCAGCATAAAAATTAAAATACGCTCATTTCAACACATGCCAGCGTAAAATTCACAATACGCTCACATCAACATGTGCCAGCATAAAAATTAAAATACGCTCACGTCAATACGTGCTAGCGTAAAATTAAGATACGCTCATGTCAACACATGCCAGCGTAAAGTTCTCAATACGCTCACATCAATATGTGCCAGCGTAAAATTCATAAGTGAAAAGACTTTGTGTAAAACAAAAAACTTTTACACTTTTAAAAGTTTTTATCAACTTTAATAAGCGTAAAATTTGCATAGTCAGAGTCTTTTATCTTTATGCGTAAAACTCAGACCAAATTATCTGTAAAAAATTTCAAATTAGATTTTCACTAACTTGATTTTTTTTTCTTTTGGCAGTGGATTTATAAATTCACCCACTTGCAGAAATATTTAGCTCATCGGCTGATATGGTGGGCTCAAATTATTTGGAGAACCTGTCCCACGTGGAATTTTTCCAGTACTTGTCACGACCCGCACCCTAGAGTTAGGGCACGAGAACGTAACAACGCCCAGCCTACGCCGCAGTGTCGGCGGTAGAACGCTGTCCTAGGTCTCATGCATCTAACAGTATAAGGCTAAGCAGTTTATACTCCCCGAATGGGGGTGACATAGCAGAATGTAAACTCAATCACATCTAAGGTAGAGCATAATGGAAGATAGATAAAACATGAAATCCAAAAGAGATATAGGAGATAGAAGTCTAAGTGTCTAAGATACATAAATCCAGAAGTACATCTCAAAACTCAAATACAGTAATCCACAAAGTAAATACAACTCCCGACAAAATGAAATAACTATCTAAACAACCTCTACTGTGTCTCCTCTAGGCTAGCAGGCAATCCCAGGCCATCTGTAAAATTTATCAACAGGTCTAGTCAGGACAGGAGCGAGCACAATACATCTCATGCAGTTCATATCATGTCAGGAAATATAAAGCAGGCAATAGAATAAGATACATGAAATGCTGTAAGAAGATGTACATGAAAACATGAGAGATATTTGATAACTGGAAATATATATACATGATAAGTAAGAACTGTAAGTGACTAGTGATTTAGAGTACGAGATGGCATGTAATTGGCTTAGGTTGTACATGATGAACATGAAAAGTAACAGAGTGTACATGATGGGTAAATCACATGACCATTTATACTCACCCCTACCCACAATCAATACACAAGGATCTATTCAAGTTACGTTACGGACATGATGTTTTGGTTATACAAGAAACACATGAGGAAACATGAGCGTACATAAAAGAACATAAGAGTACATGAACGTACATGTAAGAACATGAGAGAACATGAGTGTACATGAATAACGCAGAAGCAAGGAATATATGATGTACATGAAACACATGTCATAAAGTATCCGATGCGCCCGCTAAGGGGGTAACATCCCAAGAAGAGATCCATATAGTACCAATCCGTGATGATAACGTGACAGCATCAAGTAAAAGTAATCTAGAGCGAGAATATAATTCGTGACAAGTATGAAACGATCAGAGAATATACTCGCCTGATATCTGAATGTCCAAGGTAAAGATACTGTCCGAGGAGAGGTGTCTGGCTCCTAATTAGAACAGCACAAGTCACAACATGTCCAGAAGGGTAATATAAAGCACTACAATACATTCTACATGAATCTAGGTCAAACTAGGCCAAAGTTAACCCTTGGTCAACTCTGGTCAACTGTACTAGTCAAACTAGGTCAAACTAGGTCATGTCCTAACCCAGCAAGTCTTACTAGGCCTAACCAAGACTATCCTAGCAAGCACACATCAATACAAGGCTATACAAGCCAACATACACCCAACTCTATATATCATGTAATTATTTAATACTCAAATAGGCAAGAATTCACATTGGATATACACTAGGTAATCTATTACTTTAAGCTATATATATGTCTACACATATATATACATGCATATATTGGTATTCAACATTAGGTCTATAATCATCGTATTTCAAATGGTTATATAAACTTATATATTACAACACAATATGCTAACATATATATAATATACATACATAGCTAAGTTAACTATATTCATAAATACTTATTTAAGAGGCTATGTGTGTGTATGTGAACATGGCAAAGGGGCAAGTGAGAGTTAAATGGGCATACATAGTGTATACATATCAAAGAGTGTCAAAGTATAAGTGAACAATGTGTCAAGTATGATAGTGTCAGCATAGTGTAAGGGGGTACATGAGGTAATATAGGATTTGTGTTAACATAGAACATTATATCTCATTAACTTGTATATTGCATACATTACATCTATTATTACATTACATTCATGCTTGCATTCATTCATCATTCATTATTCTCTTGCACCACTATATGCACCATACATTACATACTATGGAACCTACATATTCATTACAAGCCATACTTATACATGCTTACATTAGATAGGATACTTACACCTCATACATCATTTATTTAACCGTTTACTCATGCTTGTATTCTCTATTTAATTACATAATGTATATACATTAACATGGGTTAAAATCAAATAGAACATTATATTACACACAAGAGTGCACAAAATACATATGCCGAATAGTAACTCATACTAATAATCAATACTGTACCATCTCAATATGAATTAAAATTTAGGATTAAAGTATGTTATAGATCTATGTGTTAGCTTTTCGAAACTTTAAACGGATCGCGTTTTCGTTTCCGGAAACTCCCAGAATCGCAAAAACACCGAGAACGCGTTTGTCTTTCGTACAGCTGACACTCAAATAATTATCCAGAAAGTTACAGAAAGAATTAGGCCTATTAATACGTGTTTTTGGAAAGCTAACTTCAATACGCTTCTTTTAAAAAAATGGGAGATTAAACCGAGCTTTGAGCTAGAAGTTATGACATTTCTAAGTTAGGGCTGAAATTAAAAACGTGGATAAAAATCATGACGGATTTAGATAGTTTGAGCCAAAAGAATACACAATATATATCCTAATTATCCACAACAATAATAGCAATAATAATATGAGGAACCACACTCACAAACTTGATTATATAATCATCATGAACCATTTATTACATATATAAATATAGATACACTCTCATTACAATATATATATATATAAATCTATATATGTAACATGAACACATCCACAACACAAAGGACACTCCTATGACCTCCAAATGGACACAAAATGGACACAAATGGAGATACAACCATGGGGGTCATTCCTATGGGTTCAAAATAGACCTATATGCATGAGAAAATAAAAAGGAGAAGGGATTTATACCTCCTGGTAGATCGAATCGAAGAAAAACCTTTCCGGAGCGACACCGACACGTAGAGATTCCAAAAGGACACGAACGAGCTCCGAATCCTCCCAAACTTGGGTAGCTTCTTCCTTGGCTAGAATGGAGAAGGAAAGAAGAAGATTTGGTGGTGAAATGGAAGGATTTGGTGGAGAAATTGCTAGGGATTGCTCTCTAGGAATTTGGGGAAGAACAAGAGAGAGAAAAATAGATGGATAATGACAAATGGGAGGCTCAACCCTATCCTTATTGTGGCTGGCCATAAAGGTGGTTTTGTCCTATTAGAAAAAGTCCAAAAGCCTCTACTAACCTATTCTATGAGTATTAGGAAATGGCTAATTGGTTGGGGCTAAATTAGTCATTCTAAAGTCTCTAATCACACTAACCTTATCCATAATAATTAGTCTAACCTCTAACTAAAATATTTCTATCATGTGGACTAAAATTAATATCATGTGGGCCATGCTTAACTAGTGTGTGGGTCCCACTAGAGTCAAACTACCCCCGGGTCCCCGTTTCAAGTCGGATTTAGTTGAAATTCGAACCCGACTCAAATAACCCCAAAACAATATCATAAATAATAAAATAATATCAAAATAATTCAAGGAGGTCAAATGCAAAAATATTCTTAGGCCAAAAATGATATTAAAATATCATAATCACATGGTTAGGCTCTAGGTCAAACAGTCTCTAGGATTTCACTAGCAAAACGTCAAAACCACAAGTCATTGATTTAAATAATTTTAAAATGATTTAAAATCACCAAAAATCATATCATGAATTAAATATCATTATTAAAATAATTATAACCACGAAATTTCAAAATTACCCTCATTTGGGAAACAGGGTGCTACAGTACTCGAATCCGGAGTATCCTGCAGAGAGAGCACAACTAATAACTGCTCAAGGGGACAGGATGTTGATGTCCATGATAAATGGAGAAGTGTTGACATCGCTGGATGGCCAACAATTTGCAAAGCCAGCTTTCTTATTCGGGGATGCGATAGACTTCAAATCACAAACACACCCCAAGAAGGAGTCTTGGGTGTTGAAGTTTGGAGATAGAGCAATGTACCTCCCTGACATGGATATAGATTATCCCTTGTCTGCTTTCATCCATGCCATCCATCCCCGAAAGACGCTATGGAACCTGACTCCCAGCAGTCATGGTAGGCCAGGAAGGATCATTTTCAAGAGAGAGAGAGCAAATGACATGGGCTACTACACCAGTACTCCCAGTGGTGGTGTTGTTCCCTTCTCCGGTTTCTTACCAGGATTCACTCCGAGTGAGGATTCCTCTCTGATTCAGCCAGTGTAGATCCAAATGTTCATTAATAAGTTTATAAGAGCTGCAGTATTATATCCTCAGGCCAACCCCAGGCTACCAGGATGGTTAACTCCATTTAACCAGAACTGGATTTAGATCAGTGTTTGGATTATGAAAAACTTTCAGACAGAGCTAAAAGACATCGGCCTGTATGAAGCAGTGGCCTCCACCAGTCAGGGTATACCACCGAACAGTAATTTGTTCATGGCTCTGATGGAGATATATATCAGTTCCACAGGAACTTTTGTGACCCCAAAAGGTGAAATGGGTCTCGCACTCCACGAGATGCAATTCATCTCCAAACTGCCAATGGGGGAAGCCCCATATAAAGAATATGTTCCCTCCAACCGGGAACTAGTAGAGATAAGGGAGAAAAATCCTCAATTGGTTGAGGTATATGAAGAGTTGATGTGCCATTACATGATTTGCACTACTATGCATGAGAGTGGATCTCATTTGGCGTACATCAACAAGTGGACAACATATCTCTTTTACCACAAGGATAAGATATCCAAAGATGATAAAGAAAGATTTCAGGAGAACAAAGCTCCATCCATCAATACTGGTTCAACAATCCCTGCTGATAAAGTACGAGATATGATGATTGGCTACAAATTCCCGAACAAATATTTGTCCACCAAGACTGGGGAGTTCTCTGCAGGAACTGAAGCCTTGAGTTTCCTCAGATATGGCAGCCATAAGATCTCCAAGAAAGCCTTACTGGCAGGCTTTCTTTCTTTGTGGTTGAGAAGATGGATTGTACCGGGGACCGGTACAGTTGATAGAATCTACCGAAACGTGCTATGGCTAGCAGTACGTTTGGTGTTTAAAGCCAAAATCAACCTGTTGTCGGCAATGGTGTGCCGCATCAACGCAGGTTCGAGAACTTTTGGTGAGGAATTAATTAACAATGCTCCTCACCGGAACGTATTCCCTAGGGTAGAAATGTCCTACACTTACTTAATGGGCTGGCTATTGCATCACAATTGCAATTTGTTGCCACCAGGCCCTGGAGATGATACAGAGGTCTTCCTCCAGAAGTTCAGCAAAGCCACATGGACTGCCACGACAGTAGCAAATACCAGAGCAGTATTGAACTATTCTTATGGTTGGAACTTTTTCTGTACCCAGCCACCAGTTCCAGCTGACTGTTTCGGCATTCAATTTAAAGATGAAGTTGAAGGAAGGACTTTATTGTCAGCTCCAGTTTTTAGATGGCTACAGTGTATCAAACCTTCCCATCTGATGTACAGAAATGAAGACGGCTGCGCATTTGAACCGTATCTACCAAGCCGGTTCTCTCGCCAGTTCGGATATGACCAACTTCATGTTGGCAATTCTTCCGCCAGTTTCCGTCATTATGGGAAACTGATTGATGGTGCAAGAGGTTGGAGATATTTTAGCACTGTCTGTACCGGTGCCAAATTTCGAATATCGACCTCTACAAGCACCACTGAGCTACGTATACTTCATACGTATGCTCGCTTTTATGCTTCTATCCGCTCCTTTGCCTATGGCTATAACCTGAGAGGTAGTCTAAGATGGCCCAAGGAAGGGAATCTTGAAGAGCCAGTCAGGGTACCATCAGACGTACCTGATGAAGCTGATGTTCCAGATACATATCTGGAAGTAATCCCAATGGGAATAGAGAAAAAGCTGCAGAGCCTATCATTATTGGTAAGACCCGTAAACGAAAACAAGGTGCAGCTGCAACTCTTCTAGAGAAGACCCCAGAAAAGAAGAAGAAGGTTACCACCAAAGGGCCTTCTAGACCAAGAGCCGTTACCCCAGAGATTGATATTCCAGTCGAGGAGCCACAACATGTTGCGTCTTCTTCCGCTCATCCTAGAGAAGGGTCCTCGGCTTCCCAACTAGCAGCGTCAATGGAAGCGGTGACGGTCCTATCTCCGGGACGTCTCAGCTCAGCACTTCATTTGACTTTGCCGTAAAAGGCACAAGTTGTTGAGGATGTCGCTCCAGTACATACTGTTGATCGAGAGCCCATCCCATCTGATGAACCAGCTATTAATTTTGACGATGATGACTGGGATGGGGACTATGACGCGTACTTGGTACGTCCGACACCTACTCCAGGTAAATATAACTTATACAAAATCTATACAAAATGATGATTTTTGTATATTAACTTGTTTTATTTAATTTTGTAGGTGTTATCGTCACATCAAAGCTTGTGACTCCTCCTCCTCCTCAAGAAGACATTTATGAGGAAAATGCAGAATCTGAGGAAGAGGAGTCTTCTTCTTCAGAAGAAGATGCTCAAGAAGAACACCCTCAATCTATGGAGGTACAGCAAGAGTCAGAGGTGCAAGCTCAGCCAGAATTATCTTTTCCTGTTGAGGGCGGAGATAAAGAGCCAACTACAGCAGAACCTACTGTAGATGATGAAGTGGCTGCTGAGGAAGAGTTAGACTTCAACGAAGAATCAGTTGTAGAAGGACTCGCTACAACTGAGATACTTGAAAATCCTGCAAAGCCGATAGCCGAAGAAGGTGATAAAGACATCGTCGAATCATCAACTGAAGCTGGGGAAGTTGTAATAGCATCCTCTGCTATTGCTACTGCTTCATAAAAAGTTCTTAAAGAGACAATGCCCGAACCAGAGTCAGCTGCCATAACTACCATTCCACCCACACCAATCACCGCCACCGAAACTCACGTAGTTTCGACTCCAAAATCGGCTGGAGTAACAAATGCTGAAGATACTGTCCCTGAAGCTCCTGGGGATCAGTTGGCCATAGTAGCAATGATAACAATGGCCTCATCTCAATCTGCTACTAAGGCAACAACATCTGTGCCTAGTCTTCATAGAAGAGATCTGGTAGACATCGCCGCAACACCGAGCTCAAGTGCAGAAATAAATCTCTTAGTTGAGATTCATACTGATACTTTTTACAAGACTCTGGCGGCTCTAATAAAAATGGTCCTGAATAAGGGCCTCAGTTATGAAAGTCTGAAGGCGGCAATTGCTCTTACTATCAGAAATATTGCCATGTTTAATGATGCAGCGAGAGCAACAGCATTGGAGAAAGTCGTGGAGGGACTTGAACAGCCGATCAAAGAATATTTAAAGCTGTCAAGTGAAACTACTGAAAGTCTCATACAAGAGGAGTATGACGCTTTATCAGCTGAGTACCTCGCTCAGGAGAGGACTTTCAATGAAGCCCTCTATGATTACAGCATCAAGGTGGCCAAAGAAAAGGCTTTTTTGACTGAAGCAAAGCCCCAACTGAAGATTCAGAGAGAGGCCTATGAAGCTTCGAATATAAGAATTCATCAACAGACTGATTGAATTCGCGAAGTCGAGGCTGAGCTGGCTCGCTTAAAGGCGGAGAGGGAGCAGATGATCACAGCTCGGAACCAGCAGCTAATTCAGAGCTCAATTTTGAAGAAACAAGTCTTCGGAGCTGAGGCTATCAAAACCCTTGACGAAGCCAAAGACAAGATGATAGTCACTTTTGCTGGTCTTTCTCACATCTGTACTCCCGAAGCTCGACGTTCCGTAGCTATTAATAATATATTGAGCTCTCGTGAAAAACGTCTAGCGGAGCTACAAAAGCTTCTTGAAGATGTCTCTGCTCCGCCTTAGGCGAATAAAGAATTTTTTGTAACCTTCTATCTTTTTTCATTCTGTAATGTTTACAAAAATGAATAAAATATTTGTTTTGTGATCCTATCGTTTATTTTGTAATTAAACAATAGGTATGAGATAGAAAACACTTATCAGAGGTAATATGGACATGACAAGTTTTCTAAACTCAATAAATTATCTCTATCTAGAGGTAATGTGGACATGATAGATAATGAATCTCGTTTTCTGTTTAGAGTATACGATACTATCAGAGGTAATATGAACATGACAGATCGTAACAACTCAAAGATAAATATATTAATACCTATTCAGAGGCCAAATGGACATGATAGATAAAAGAAGAAATAGACTTAATATTTATTCAGAGGTCATAAGAACATGATAAATAATAAATCTCTTTTTTTAATTAACTGGTAAGACAGAAGATCAAAAATTCTCTTTTAGGAGACAAGTAATCAGCTTAACCAAACATTGGTAGCTGGGGAATAAAGAAGAAATTCAAACATAATATTTCTTCAAGAATTTGCCATTGATCGGCATCATAAGCAAATCTCTATTAGGTTTAGACAACCTATAGGCACCATTGGAGAAGACTGTCTCGACTACATAAGGACCTTCCCATCACTACAACAAATAGGACATACAATAGCAGTTTATCTATAGCGTTCAAGCATCCCTGCTATAGAATGTCATCATCAATAGCGTTCCTTCCGCAGTGCTATTAAAATAGAATATAATAGCAGTTTATCTATAGCGTTCGAGTCTTCCTGCTATTATAATATAATCATCCATAGCGTTCATATTGAAGTGCTATTAAACGTTCATACAATAGCAGTTTATCTATAGCGTTGAAGCCTCCCTGCTATTAGAATGTCATTATCAATAGCGTTCATTATGCAGTACTGTTAACAGAACTTTATATAACATATTATGAACGCTGTTACATGTATAGTTTTTTTTCTGAACGTTGCTATGCCTGTATGTCTAGGGGTGAGCATTATTCGGTTTTTGGACCGAAATCCGAACCGAACCTAACCGAATAAGAGATTCGGTTCGGTTTGAAAAAAAAATTCGGTTCGGTTTCGGTTTCGAAAATACTAAAATTTCTTATTCGGTTTCGGTTTCGATTTCGATTTTTGGATTCGGTTTCGGTTAAATCCCACTAACCTTTCAGAAATTTTATCTAAAATTTCTCTCCCTGGTAAACCGAATAAGAAACGCTACACCAAAAGAGGAATTTTCTAACACAATTTTTTTTAGCTTGCTAACGGTTTTTTATCGTTACTAATTACTAAGGGTGTGTTTGATTGCAAGGTGGAAAATACGTAGAAAAGAAATTAATTCCATGGAATTGTTTTTCTAGGAAAAAAATTCCATGGAATTTTAAAATTTTCCATGGAAAATTTAATTTGGTTGTTTGATTGTCATTATTTTCCACGGAAAATAGTTATTTTCCGTAGAAAATGATATTTTCCTATGGGTTAGACAAGTTTCATTTCCACCATTTTAGAAGAAAATATAGAAAATGATAGTTTTTTGGAAAATAATTCCATGGAAAATATAAGCTATCAAACACTACAATTGGTGGAAAATTTGTGGTGAAAATATTTTCCATGGAAAAAAAAGCCCAATCAAACACAGCCTAACAGTAAAAAATGTTGGTAATGCAAAAAACCTTGGTATAAATACGAAAAACTAAAATTTAATATAAATAACACATCTTATTAATGTTACAACACTTCAAAATCGTTAGGAAAGAAAATAAAAATTGAATATAAAAACAAACCCCCTAACCGTGTGCCTTTCACGTGGAATAAAAAGTGTTGGGGGGAAACAATTTTTTCGTTCCCTCCATTTTTTTCCCGTAGGAAGCCCTAAGGCCTCTTTTCCTTAGAGATAGTGAATCCTCTCTCACTCCAGAGACCTCTTCTCCTATAGGTGGTGTCACGACCCGCTTCCGAATAATCGGACACGAGTCGGACATGCCCAACCTTCGTCGTTAGACACGACGAAGTAAGCTATACCAAGCTTGTGAAAACTAACCAGATAAACATGAAAATATAGAATCACAGCATCTATAACGTATCCCAGAAAGATCACCATAATCCACAAATCCAGATATCATAATGTACCAGAATCAACAGGAATGAAAAGTGCTATGAACTCTAAAGTCAATATCTCAAAGTAAAGCTAAGCAATCTAAACCTGAAGCCTCAAGCTAAGCCTTATCCTGCTCAGCTAAAATCCTGGGCTCTGGTCCATAGAGTAGAACAATGTCCTGCAAGCATACCTGCAACATATCCTATTCAGGAGCGGAGCAAGTACAATTCTAGGTAATGAACAAGACCTCATGATATGAAAGTACGAGGAAACATGGAAAGTACAGGAAAGAACAGGTGTATAAGTACATGAAAGAAACAGTGTGTAAAGTACATGAAAGAATATGGTATGTAAGAACATGAAAGAACATGATATGTAAGCACCTGAAAGAACATGATATCGTGAAATCACAGGAAATAAGTACAAGGTATATCTCCTGAACATGTGTGTACTATATTTGAAATATAACTAAATATGTGACCGGCTAGGGTAAGCACATGAAAGCACATGAATGGTACGGCTTAGGACCCGCGTGCACGATGCGGGGTCTAAGCTAAACACACCTGAGTTTGTTTCTTGGGTTTGGTCACATAAATAGTATATTTCCCCACCCCAGGTACAAGTAATAAGAACATGGAACATGAGCACCAGAAAGTACATGACGTGTTGCAATGTGTCAATCAAGAAAGCACAGGATATAATGAAATACACAAGACCATAGAATGTACTTGCCTTGCTCCGGGAAGGTACGGGTAGGCAATAGAGCTGTATGTCCTCCTGAGTAATATTGATTACAAGTTGGTTAAGTTCTAAACTATCAGTTGCTATACTATTGCTATTTATTCTACTGACTAATGAAACTAATGTCTAAATGAATCTAACTGGTAACTACAGGAAGTATTTTTATTAGCTATCAAAGTTTAACTAGTTTTAAGAAAATAATTCCAGCTTTTCAAAAGTTAATCTGCTTAATCAAAAGGGCTGTCTTTCTTTGGAAAGACAGTTTTTGTTTATGAATTATCACCAGAATTTAGTAAGACCTTTTTAAAATATAAGAACTCAACTTCTGAAATCTGTTTGCAAAAATTAACTGAAAGTAAAACAAAAGAAAATTTATTAAGAATGAAAATATACTGCTACAGTCCAACCAGTCCACTGGCCCAAGTTCTGGCCCAACCAACCCAACTCGGTCCAAAAAAAACACTATAGTTCCAACTACCATAAGTCCAGCACAGAACCAACCCAAACTGGCCCAACACTAAATCCCTATGGCCAGCCCACACACACAAAACATATACAAAATATTACAGCCCAGTGGGCTGATCCAGCCCACTCCATAATTACAATAAAACAATAGATTATGAATAATAACTTGAATATTCAGCTAGCCCAACTAAGCCCAATGCAAGCCCAAACTCAAGGTTCAGCCCATCAACAGTCCAACAGCAGGTTTGACACAATCACAAGGTCGTCTTCCTCATATCCGACACGAACATCGGACACAACAGCAGGTACGACACGGTCAGGGTACAACAGCAGGTACAACATCAAGTCCAAAAGCAGGTTCACGCCAAGCGATGATCACAGAATACTCCAATCATCCAATCCGGACACGACACGGTCAAACCGACACGAACACCCAGAGTAGCTCGAACAGAAAGAAAAATAAGAGTTACAAAAGAGTAAACAACTTCCATCACAGAAGAACGAATATAATCATGCATGCAGTGTCCGACACATGAGTGTCAGGACACAAGATCTCAGTCTTCAGAAATGAACCCAAATTCTCAGATCTACAAGTTCTGTGAAGAACTTGTCCCGATTTCCAGATCTAAGTCTAAAACTCATAGATCTAATCGATTCTGCACACATAATAACAGATCTCTAATGATCTTCAAAGAAAAATGCTCAGATCTACTGATCTATCACAGATCTGTTAGGAAGCAGAACAATACTTCGAGATCCAGACAAAATTATTAGATCCAGCATAGATCTTCAATAACAGAGATCAAACTACAGAACCCAAAGTAGATCTACAGATCCCCACACACATACACCATTAACAGAACCGATCTATAAGATCTAGTTTAAAATTAGGAAGAACATCATAGATCTAATAGCATGCAACAATCTACAAAGATTTCATCACAGATCTTAAAAGATCTCAAAAATCTTTTCAAGATCAACACAGAGTCAAAATGATTCTCAAACTTTAGTCAAGTTCATCATAGATCCGTGGATCTCAGAGATCTCCTTGAGATCTCATCATAGATCTTTGCAAAGAGGAAAGGCAACGGTCAGATCTAGAGATCTGACATAGATCTACAACATAAGGCTAGGGTTTACCCTCAAGAAGTCGAAGCCTCGAAAGATCGCCGGAGAAGAAGAGAAGGGTCGGATCTGAAGCTCTATTGAAGCAGCGCCTAGGCGTCGAGGAAAGCTCTCCTAGACCCAGCCATCGTCTTCATCGCCATCGCCAGCACCATCAGAGTCGAAGTTGCCGTCAAAAGTCGCCTCGTCGGGATGGGTCGCCGCTCTGCTCAAGTCGACACCACCACCAAGGTCGCCGTCGCCACCGCCATCATAGTCGCCGTCGCCATCAAGTCACCATCAAAAGTTGCCGGCGGGACTGGGAACCCAAGGGTCGGTGCTCTGCTCGAGATCAGAAGACTCGAGAACAGCGGAGGAAACGAGGAGTCAGAGAGGAATGAGTGGTGCTCTCTCTCTCTCCTCTCGAACCGTCAGTTTTAACACAAAAATTATGGAACATTTGCAAATAACCCCCCTCCCCCCCCGCTCTCGATAATTAAGCAAAGTCACCCCGCCCCTTTTCAGTATTTAACCCGCACCATTTATTAATAGAAATTTTTTCAAATAAACCCTCTTCCTTTTCAAAATGTCATAATATATTTAAAAACAATTTTTTTAAAATAAGGAAAATAATATAAAAGTTGTTACAACAACTTCCAATTTTGAAAAATTGCCCAGAATTAATCCTTCCAAAATATTTCCAAAAATATAACTGAAACTAACTTAATATTGAAACTAATAATAACAAGAACACAATTTATAGAAATTAAATTATTTATTATTTTTAGAAAAAACTGGGAGGTGGAGTTACAGGTGGTGAAGCCTCTCTCCCTCCGAGGGCCTCTCTCTCGCTCCGAGGGCCTCTTCCTCTGAAGAAGATAAATCTCCGCAGAATTCACCCCTCCTCTCATCTCCTCTACTCTTTGCCTCATGCGCCGTCTCTCCTCCTCTCTCATTGGATCCACTCCTACCACCGCCAGATCCCAAAACCCTAACCCTAAGTTTCCTTCCTCCTCTATCTTCGTCTCCGTCTCAGCTAGACCCCCCCCCACCGAGGGGAGGTCAACTTGGCCAGCCATATATTGTAGGGCTCTTCTATGGTCGCCACCCCGAGGTCCCTTTTTTCTAGGACGTTGCTGCTGATGAGGAATGAGAGTCGGGGAGAGGCCCGGACTTGGTTACGTTCATCTCCGCAGAATTTCTTATTCTTTCTTTGATTCCCTTTTCTATCAATTTTTTGCTCTAGTTCATCTCCGTTGGGACCTTCACCATTCGCGTCAAGTCTGGAGTCAAATAGGTACATAACTCTCTCCCTTTCTCTCCCATTTTCATGAACTTAAGTTTAGGGTTTTACTGATCTTGACTCGATCTGGTATGATCTGGTGTTGTTTTGCTTTTTTTTTGTATCACTTGTTTGAATAAATGTATGCTTCAAAAATGTCAGATTCATCCATGGCTGAGGGACAAAACCCACCGCCGGGAGGTGTGGAGGCGTATGTGGTCTACAAGCCCGGCCCTTTCTCCATACCAACCTCGTCCAAGAAGTCCTCCATCTTAACCCAATTTTCGTTGGTTTCAAGGTAAAACCAATTTCTTGAGACCTAGAATGTTTATTTTCTATTTTTTCCCCTCTCCTTGTACAATTTCTGCTGGTTTGTCCCTGAATTGTACAATTTTTTTAGTAATTTTGTTGTATATTTTTGGATGTCTAATTATTGTCTCAATCCCGTATTATGTACGTAGCATGGCAATGGATTAGAATTTTATCACCAATAAGTGCTGTTTCACACATAACCTTATTTCAAAATTCAAGATGTATACTCTTATCCCCAATTTGATAAACTTAATTTAAGTTTTATCATTTGATTCATAACTTATTCGTTGAACCTAATTCATTAGTTCAGTAGAAAGTCGGTCGTTAGAACTTGGCCGAATGCCTAACGGTAGATTCAATTTGCATAAAGCAATAATATTGCAATATTCAAATTTTGATCAATAAGGAACAGCTTAGTCGTTAATGCTAACTAATGCTTTGCATCATTTGAATGTGCCATATACTAATAGCATTTTTTTTGAAATATCCGACTTATACTTTTGGAATTTGTACTATACATGTTGCATTACATGCCTATCGGACTCACTGGCTCCAACTTTCAACATTTATTAAATGTAAAGTATAATACATTCCCATCCAGGTTCGAACTCGAGTAGAGTTGAGGAAGCTAAAAATATTTCCAAGTTCTGTAACGTTTGTTCTACATGTTTAATATGCAGTTATATACATTTCTACAAAATGTAGAGTTATATATAAAAAAATGGCTTTTCCAAGTCCCTGTTGGCTCATAGGCTCATAGCTATAACGGTAGCATGCATGACACATAGGTTTGACTAGGGAAAATAATTAGACAAGTCTATAGTATACAGAGTGCATTTTGATATTATGATGAAGTATTTTTGGAGACAAATTTAGTGGAGGCGGAGACAAATATATACGAAGTCTCTGACCGTCGCTCCTGTGGGTACCAACTTTCGCAGCTCATGCGGCGACTAGTATCCTCAGCGCCTGCCTCAGCCTTCCTCCTCAGTGCTCGGTCATCATTTTGCCTGACCCTTGGTCTCTCACCAAGGCAATCAAATGAGCAGTCCTACTGTACTTGGCTATCCTTTCTTTCATGTCCCTTCTTGACATATGAGCACTAATGCATCTAACAAAAACTAGCAGCACAAATGATGCATTAGCATGAGAAATCATAGACAAATAAATATTTTCCATGCAAAATATTGTATCAAGTTAATGTTCAATTTGAATCTTTAATATAGGCTATATAGCTAAAAATGGATTGTTGATATTTGAATCGGTAATTAAAAACATAATATATATTACACAAGACTCATGTGTGCCCTCCTTTAACGTTTGTTGGCTTTAGGTGGTGGAGAAAGAAGATACCACAAGGAAGAACTATGACAACGATGGATACCAACCTAATCCACCTGAGGGTTAGTCTAAGGAAGCAATTCCAAGGGATATGGTGGCAATAAACACATCTTTTACAGGTCTTTATAGATACCTAGCCATGTGCCATGAGTACTTGCGTACTATTCTGAATCTAACAAGCAAGAACCTAGTAGACTTGTTATGTTTGTTATAACATAGTAGACTTGTTATGTCTGTTATAACTGGCACATGTCTAAATAGGTAGAGCCATAATGTGTGGATGTGCTTAACTAGCTGCTTTTACACCTACTGATTAGCAGTAAGGATGAATGAAGGAGCATATGATATTATGTATTATTTTAAATTATGAACAAACAATATTGTCTTTTATGCACAAACAATGTGAACTGATCCCTGTTTGTTATACCATAAAAAGCTATGCATTTATACTCTTGCTATGTTCCCTCGATTATTTTGTCTTTGCTGGACAATCAGAACAATATTGTCCATCAGAACATTTTTATCCAAATCATGTCATCACTTATAGAGGAGCATCAATCCATGTCTTCTCCTTCAATATCAGTTCGCCAGGTCTCAGTCCAAGTCTTTTTTTTTCCACCAAACCATGTCTTCTCCTTCAAAATCAATTATATAATTCTTTTTTTTATCAATCTATTGTATAATTTAGTATCTTTACATGTTTTGTTTAGATAACCTTTAATTTATAAATGTACTAACTTTTGCTCTTCTTTTACCTTCTTACTCTAGACCATCTCTGCTACTATCACCAAGATATGAGATTTCTTGTTTACATGTTAGTTACAATTTTGTTAAATTCTTTTATTAACGGTTGTTTCATAAACTACTTCACTATATAGATGTTTTGTTCAAAAATTAGGAAGAATGATTTGCTTCTAGTGGCAAGGAGCTATGCAATTGAGGAAACACAGTACCACGGCTTGGCCAACGGACCACATTATGCCGTTTGAAGACTAGGTACGTCTTTAGTGCAGTACCTCTCTCTTTAACTAATAAGTTTTTGTTCATTGGAGGTTTAAGCAAAAATGTAGGAATTACCTCTATCATGTCTATCTATCTTATGATCAGTTTGCTGATCTAGTGTCCTCCATTGCTGTATCTTAGAGAGACAGACCCTTTATGAACATCAAGTCCACTGTCCATCCTACTAAGACCCACGGGCTGCCTATTGGGCAATATCTGTTCTGTTGCACTCATAACTGTTTGGAATCTCTAGGCATGTCGTAGGTCTGAAAGCAGGCACACTCTGATAAGGTTTATCACTCCCAACCACAGGGAACTGATCATTATCATATACCTCCTTAATTGTCCCCAATTTGAGGTACACCATAAAGTAAGCTGCTCATAAAGGCTTATCTTGTTGTGCATATATGTCGTATATCGTATCCTAGTTTCATAGAAAAATGTTTGTCGTTGTGACCGTCTGTACAACATAGATTGATGCCTATTAAACTGTTTTATTTACTGTTTAATGTGATACACTGTTTAATCAACTAGTTTCAATATTGTTCCATCTTCATTTTTTGAGAGATTTAGTGGACTGAACCTGTCTTATATTTGTGTAGGTTGGATGAAGTAAAAGAATGCTTTTTGAGGAGCTTTGGTTGTGGATAGGCTCGAAGAGTTCGAGCTAAATTTTGTTTATGCAACATTTTAGGTATATGTATGAAAACAATTAAGCGCTGACTACGTACGCTGTTAATGTTTAATTTTTGGATATATGTTTGGTACTACTTCATTGTTCTACATGGCATATATGTATGGAAATAATTTGTACTATATGTTTGGACATATGTTTGAAACAATTTTTGGACATGTTTGGATATATTTTTGGATATATGTTTGGTACTACTTCGTGTATATATGTAATAGATATCTGTGGCATTTTGTATATCTGCAATGCTATTCTGATGTGCTGATACTAATGTACTGCAATACTAATGTGCTACATTCTGCAAATTATTTCTTTATAGCATTCTGCTAGCATTCTGACAAGCTATTATTGGTGGACATATAATAGCGCGAAAGAAACGCTATAAAAATGAGATATATACATATATCAACAACGTTCACGACGCCATAAATAACTTATAACGTTGTTGATAAACTATAGCGCTCGTACATGCTATGTAAATACTATAGCGTACATGTACGCTATAACACCTCAATAGCGTTCATGTATGCTATTACATTCCTATAGCGTTCGTAAATGCTATAACCTATGTATAGCGTTCCTCCATGCTATAAAGGTCCTATAGCGTTTCTGAAAGCTATAAACAGACTGTAGCGTCGTAGAACGCTATAAACAATCAATAGCTTTTATGAACACTATAACTTTATAGTGTTCCTGTACATGGGGCAATTATAGCAGGGGTATTTATAGCGGACAGATTTCGCTATAATAGGTATTCGACAGCGTTTTGCTTGGAATTTTCCTTTGCTCTTATGAGTCATCACCATCGGTCTTCGAACAGCTAGAACTAGCTCACCGACTTTAAATACCCTCTCTTTAACTTTACGATTGAAAGTTCGAGATATACAGACTTGATATAACTCAATGTGCTGTTGCGCTTGAAGACGCTTTTCGTCTAATCCTTCAAGTTCTTGAAGTCTCAACCGATCATTATTCTCTATAGTTAGCTCATTAGCAATGACTATTCTAAGAGATGGAATCTGGATTTCCAGCGAAAGTACAGCCTCACATCCGTAAACCAGTAAAAATGGTGTAAAACCAGTAGGAGTTCGGACTGTTGTTCGGTAAGCCCATAAATATTCTCTAAATTTCTCATTCCAATCACGTTTATTAGAAGAGACAAACTTTTTGAGAAGTTTAATGATTGTCTTATTGAAAGCTTCGGCCAAACCATTAGCAGCTGGATTATAGGCCGTAGAAGCCAGATTTTGGATCCGATTCTTGTCACAGAATCGATAAAATACCTGACTAGCAAATTGTGGTCTATTGTCATAAATTATCCTTCGGAGAATCCCAAAACGATAAATAATATGGTGTTTAATGAAGCTAACCACATTAGATGTTTTCACTTCAACAAGAGGAACCGCTTTCGCCTATTTAGAAAAGTAATCGATTATAGCCAATATAAACCGATGTCCCTTGACAGAAGGAGGGTTAATCGGACCAATAATATTCATGCCCCAAGCTTCGAAGGACCAGGAAGCTTCTGTAGGATATAAAAATTCAGATGGTTGGTGAATAAAATTAGCATAAATCTGACACGCTTTACACCGTCTGGCATAATCCACAACATCCGCTATCATGGAAGGCCAATAATACCCCATTCTTCGAATGCGATCCTGTAATTTCAGACCTGGTTGATGAGCACCACAAACACCATCATGAGCTTCACGGAGTGTTTGTTTAGCTTCACTCACAGAGAGACAACGTAGTAAAAGTCCGTCATAAGAACGACGATACAACATATGTAAGGAAGAATCATAGTAGAATCGAAATGATCGTCTCTTGATTGATGCAGCTTCTTTTGGATCTTCAGGTAAAATCCCATGAACCGCATAATCAATGAATGGACTTCTCCAATCCCTTTGTTGAGAACTTGATTCTGTAGTATAACTATGCTCAATATGCAAGTTAATCTTTATACAGAATAAGTCCCTATCCAATAAAGTGATGGTATTTTATCTTCTAATTGGAACAGCTAAATCTGCGGCTAAGCTAGCAAGAGCATCAGCTTTCAAATTTTGAGAACGTGGTACGAACTCGATAAAGAATCCTTTAAATAAAAGGACCAATTCGATTACCACTTGATGATAAGGGATGAGGTCAGGATTCCTAACTTCATATGTCCCTCTGACCTGATTAACAATCAGTTGAGAATCTCCATAAGCTTCCAGGAACTCGATGTCCAATTGTTTTGCTACTTGGAGACCAATTAGCAGCGCATTATATTCTGCCACATTGTTGGAGCATGGCTCATTAAGAGAATAAGCACGGTATATGACCATTTTGTCGGAAGAGACCAGGATGATGCCTACTCCGGAGACAATATTTCCTTTAGGTCCAACCCGCGATGCTCCATCAAAATATAGTTGCCAAATGTCATCCTTCAAAGTCATGTTGCAATCCACAACTTCATCTGAAATGTCCTCATATAGCTTAGATGTTTCAGGTATAGGGTGAGCTGCTAAGAAATTAGCTAATGCTTGACCCTTTAATGATTTTTGAGGTACATAGACCATGTCATAAGGAGTGAGCAACATCGCCCAGGTGGCTAATCTGGAGTTAAGAATGCTCGATTTTCTTAATAATATCCGAATAGGATTTATTCTGGAGATGACATGAATAGTCTGTCCTGACACATAATGTCGTGTCTTTTGAACAGCAAAAACTAAGGCCAGACATTCTTTTTCTACAGGAGTATACCTGTGTTCAGCTCCGACCATCATTCGGCTAAGATAATAAATTGCCTGTTCATGACCTTTGTCACTTTTTTGTGCAAGAACAACACCAAGTGAATGATCCAAGGCTCGAACATATAGCAAAAATGGTCTTCCTACCATTGGAGGTACCAAAACAGGTAGATTTGTAAGATATTATTTGATGTCATTGAAGGCTTTCTGACATGCTTCATCCCAGATAAATGATACACCTTTCTTTAATAGACGGGAGAAAGGTTGACATCTTCCAGAAAGATTGGATATAAATCTCCTGATATAAGCAATGCGACCTTGGAAACCACGAAGTTCTTTTAGATTACGTGGAGGACGCATTTCAAGAATTGCTTTGATTTTGTCAGGATCAACATGAATACCCTGAGAAGTGATAACAAATCCCAAAAACTTGCCACTGGAAACCCCTAAGAAAGACTTAGTGGGATTCATCTTCAGTTGATGTTGGCACATCAACTCAAATACCGTCTTTAAGTCTTGAATATGATCATCTTTTGATCGACTTTTGACAACAATATCATCTACATAACATTCAACTATTTTCCGTAGATGTTCTTGAAAGATGCTGCTCATGGCCCGTTGATACGTAGCACCGGCATTTTTCAGTCCAAACGGCATAACCGTATAGCAGTAGACTCCAAGGGGTGTACGAAAAGTCTTCTGGATGCATCTTAATTTGATTGTATCCCGAAAATTCGTCCATGAAAGACATGCGCTCAAAACCACATGTATTGTCTATCATGACATCGGTAATCGGAAGTGGAAATTCGTCCTTTGGACAGGCTGTATTAAGATCCTGAAAATTATGCAAACTCTGACTTTTCCATTCTTCTTCATAACAGGAACAATGTTGGCCACCCAATCTGGGTGTTGTTCTTCACGAATAAAGCCACATGTGATCAGCTTTTTGACTTTTACTTCAATTGTGTCCATCATATCTGGTCAAAAATGCCGCTGCTGTTGTTTCACAGGCTTGGCATTAGGAAGAATATTGAGTTTATGAGTAACTACTTTAGGATCTAGACCCGGAATATCCTCATAACTCTATGCAAAGATATCAATATATTCTTTAATCAGTTGTATCAACTCTTCCTTTTCATCTTCGGAGAGGTTTTTACTGATGAATATTGGCTTGAACGTAGTTCCGTCTCCAACAATCTGGACAATTTCATCCTCTGTAGGTGGCTGTCGTTGTTCAAAACGAAGCTCCCATTGAGTGTCCATTTATTATGCCCAAGGGTCATTCTCAAATGGTTCTGATTCACCATCAGTTTGAACCATGTTAACTGAGAATATATACTCAGATTCATCATAATAGTTTCCCTCAGAATATGAGGATTGTAAAAAACTGGAAGAACATTCTTCATCCATATCTTCCTTGCATGTGTGGGATATATCTGATTCGATAAATTGGATTTCTTCCGAATCTGAGGATTGTGAAGAACTAGAAGAAAATTCTTCTTGTATATCCTCGTTAAACATGTGGGATGGATCGTATCCCAACCCATGACGAGTTTTCTGGTAAAACGGATCACCACATAATGGTAACCGTCTACCCTTGCCTTGATTGAGACCTTGCATAGTCTTCAAATCATACCCCATGTTCTGGATAATCTTAAGAGATTGTTGACTATATTTGTCAATTCGGATTCTTCCTTTATCTTTATCTCTAAGATCATCTGTCTGAATAACAGGGATATTTTTAGCCAGACCAAACACAATTTGGCGCTTGTTTTTCTTATCAAACGGAATCACGAAATAAGATTCTTCGTGACGTCTATAAGTTACACAAGCTTGTGATGGAGCGGCTACAGGAAGAAAATAGGGAGAAGATGTTAGAAACCTTTGAGCATAAGGTCCAACATCGACATGAGGAGGAAAAGAATTTTCCTAATAGTCAATGTATAAGGTTTCCTCTGTATTTATATCATTTTTATGATGACTTTGATCATCAGAAGATAAAGTCATTCTTTCAATGAATTTGACAGCCATATACTCCAAAAGGAAATCTTCATTGATATTAGAAAGTACAGAATGATCAATATTTATATCATTTACAAGTTGACTACTACGCTTCGGATTGATCATTAACGGACCGTCATCCGTCTTCTGCGTAGACTTGCCAAGGTTGATGATCAGTGGTGGTTCTGGATCATTCGTACGAAAAATACGTTCTTTGACCTTGATCATAAGAGGTTGAACTTGGCTCTTGACTGGAATCTTCACAGCTTCCTCAGATGAAGCCCGAGTTCTTCCTTTAACCTTGATCACCAAAGGTTGATCATTGACAGGTTGGGGTTGGATTCGGCCTTTGACTTTAATCCTCAAAGGTTACTCTTCCAGAGGATCTTCATTGACAGATTGATCTTCGGCAAATGATCGATCTTCGACCATTTTCGATATCTCCTTCACATGCTCCTGCTTATAGAGTATTGAATCAGAGAAATATGCTTCAACACCCTTAAAAGGATTGATATCTACAAATTGAGTCTTCACAACCCCTTGAGAATCTACGTACTTGAAGCATTGGTGGAGAGTTGAAGGCACAATGTTATGCTCATGTATCCACGGTCTTCCAAGGAGGATGTTGTAAGATACATCTGAGTTGATAACATAAAAAATTGCCATAGTTCGAAGATCACCAATTTGAATCTTCAGACGAATCTTCCCCAGTGGTTTACTCTTTTCAGAGTTGAAACCAACTATTGTGGTACTAGTGTAAATCAAATCACTAGTAGGGATCCTCAAGGGTCGTAGCATACTCTGAAGAATAATGCTAATAGAAGACCCATGATCGATATAAATTCTGTCAATTTCAGTGGATTCAATATATCATGTATAGCACAGAGGCCTGTCATGCTTATTATGCTTCAACAGCATATCTTCTTGTGTGAAGGTGATATTGGGAATTGCTTCCATCACACTGTGACACTGTGGGAATGATACTGGTATATTGTCAGGACTCTTGAGTTGAGCTAAGCATGAATCTGCTTGTAGCAAAGCTTCACTCAGAGTTTTGTGACTTTCTTTGGAAAGACGAAGTAGCTCGAAGATAGAGAGTCTAGCCGGAGTATTAGCTAACTGGGCTAGAATATTGAACTTGTAAGGTTTCATCACCACCCCTTGATTTGAAGCAGATTTCAACGGAACGTCAAAGCGTATTGCTTTCTGTTTCTCCTTCTCAACCACAGATGGTTTAGCAGGAACAGGAGATGGTTGAGCTGAAATTGTTTCAACAACGTCTTCTGCTTCTTTGGAAGATCCCTCATAATCTTTGTGGTACTCTTTCCCAGATCTCGTACCAGCAAAGGTTTCTTCTTCAGACTCAGGAGAATGAAGTACCATATTGCAGGATTTAGTCTTCTTTCCCTTAATCTTCTTCTTACGAGGATTTTTATGAGGAACCTCAAAACCCAATCCAACAGTGGATTTTTGACTTTGAAGTTGTAAAGGAAGTCGCATTCCTTTATCATAATTCAAGCCTTCCATCTTTTGAAAGTCGTAGCCCATCTTTTTTATGAGATGGACTGATTGTTGACTGTACAAGTGAATGGGTAGCGAACTTTCAATAGATGGTTTAACAGAGGAAAAAGGAGCAGAGATCTCTGTAACCACATGAGAAGAAAGAGGCATAGAAACTTCTGTAGAAGGAGGAATAGAAACCTCTGTAGCCACAAGAGAAGGAGGAATACTCGGGATAGAAGGAAAAATCCCTGTGGGAGCTTTCTCATAAGCAGCAAAGACCTATTGTGCCCTGTATAAGGGGACACTATTCATTGCTAACCATTGCCGATGAGTAAGCTTGAGTTTGGTAGGAGGAGCCAAACTTGGAGGGCATATATTCAAACCCCTCAGTCTATCCTCTAAAGGAATGCTACCCCACAAATGATCCAAATCATCATGGTCTGGAGTTAAAACATGAGAAATCATGTTGCAGGTTTTGACTTTTTTACCTTTCTTGGATTTCGAAGTTTTACCTTCATTCTCCATTTCAGGCACTAAATCAGGATGTACCCACATGATTTCATCATTTTTTAGTGTAAGAGACAAAAGTCCTTCATTTTGCTCTCTGGTAGGCGGGATATTCACAATCTTCATCGTCGCCTTTAGAATTGGGACAATTCCATCTGGGACTTACTGTGAAGGAAAACCTCTAAATTGAAGAGAGATCATATTGGTTGTGACCGTATGCTCATCGTTGGTTAAAGCGATGGCATTGGCATTTATCAACTCCTGGATTTTCTTCTTCAAGACATAGCAAGCCTTGGTAGAATGATTTATGTATCTGTGATAAATACAATACTTGGGATTATCGGTCAGATTCACCTCATTAGGCCTTTTCGGCTCTGGAATCTGGAGTTTGCCACTCTTTACCAGATATTGGAATATCCTTGGGATATCACTGTCACCGAAAGAATATTTTTCTTTTGGCTTGGAATACTCCTGATTATTCGACATCATTTTGGGTTTTGAAAGATTAACTACTAAGGTTTCTTTGCCTTTTCCATTATGATTGTCGAATTTATTACCTGAAGAGTTTTTCTTTCCTTTATCCTCTGAAGCGAAGATCATCCCGTGTTTACGAGCCAACCTTCCATTGGTCTCGGCTGAAACTGCTGCTATGATAAACGAGGCCCAATCTTTGAATTGGGATCCCGTAAAGACAGCAATAGATGGTCGTAGATTCATCTTGCACGTATCGATCAGTGCTGAATCTGGTATGTCTGGAAGCATTTTCAAGGTAGCCTGTCGAAAGCGTTCTATAAACATCCGAGTATTTTCTTTCTCCTTTTGCTTAATTTCTATTAGGGAGGACATATTCATATCCATTCTGTCCTTATAAAAACAGGAGAGAAACATTGCTTTAAATTCGTCAAAATACGAAATACAATTGTCGGGTAGACTACGATACCAGTCGTAAGCTGAACCCGTCAAACACCCGATGAAAACTCGGGTAAGAAGAGCGTCATTCTTCTGCAAATGTACAGTCATAATATCAAAGTAATTGATATATTGACTAGGAGATGCCTTTCCATCAAATAGTACCATGGATTGTGGCTTGAACTTTGGAGGAAAGGGTACATCATTCCAATGAGGAGGATAAGGTTGCTTAATCCCTAACCTCTGGAGTTGATCTTTGTGCTTCAGAACTTTAAAATGTGCTTTTAGCTCATGCACTGCTTGAATAGCTTCACTGGTTTGAGGAAGCACATTCGATTGAATAGTTGTTGGATGTACCGTGACCCCCACCGGAGGTGGTACATCTTCTGGAATAATAGGATCTGGAGATGCAGAATTTTGACTGATAACAGGCTCCTGACTAAGATTATTCAAGGGTATATCAACCCCTTGACTATCTTGAGTTTGTGCTGCTACCTGCACCGGAGTTATCACTGCTGGCTGAGCAATTTGCTGAGTCATTATTATTTGATGCATACTTTGCATCATAGCAAGTATGTCCTTCAGCGACTGCTCAACCGCAGAGAGACGTTGTTCTGTATTAGCAGTTGACGTCTCCGGTTCATCCCTGATAGCATAGGATTCAACCTCCCTTGAACATATAGAGGGATTAGTATAGAGGTATGAATCAACACTATCAGTTTAGACTCCAAAGACTGGGTACCCCCAGCCTCTGAATCAGAGGTTTGCAACTGTCTTTGACTTCTCAAACGGGTATTCTGATATACTCCTTCGAAATTATCAAGAAATCGATTGAACTGTTGTTGACCAGGAGTCTGGGACAAATTGCGTCTTGGACGTCGTCCTCTATTGGTATGAGATGCCATGTTAACTGATGCATATGACGACTCTTGTTTCTGGTCATCAACTGATTGCTGATGCACATTGTAGCCTAACCGATCAAAACTGACCGTTTAGAAGCTAAACAGCAACACTTGATTACAATCTGGTGACACTCGTAATGGTGATTTTCTTTGGAGAGTGTCACAGGAGATTTTCTGTCTTTACGCTTTTGTACAAGTAGCTCGCGTAAATCGGAAGGAGTGGAAGAAGTAGTCTTCTTTATTATATTTGGGACAGAAAATCGTTTATTCCCTTGTGTATAAAAAAGATTACTGGCTGCATTAGCAGAACCAAACTGAGCGTTTTTACGTGCCTGGAGTTGCGTGCGTAAATCCTGAGATTTTTGTGCACAGAGGACTCCATCAGCATTACGTGTAATTTGAAGGTTTGGAACTTTGCGTAAAGCAGTGTAAGAAGTTTGTTGGTGGAAAACCGAAGTTTTACCAACAATAGAATTCATATTTTTACGCTGTATGCATGTAGGTAAATTCATTTTAGATGCAGAGGCATCATTATAAATTTTATCTACTCTGTCACCGACAGGAGATTTACCTTTATGCATAGAGCGTAAAACATGAGTATCTGCCACGTCACAGACGGAAGATTTTCCTTTACGCATGGAGCGTAAAGCTTGTGTGTCTACCACATCACAGACGGGAGACTGATTTTTATGCATGGAGCGTAAAGTTTGAGTGTCTACCACGTCACAGACGGGAGACTGGTTTTTACGCACATAGCGTAAAGTTTGGGTGTCTACCACGTCACAGACGGGAGACTGGTTTTTACGCACAGAGCGTAAAGTTTGATTTTTACGCATAGAACGTAAAACCTGATTTTTACGCACAGAGCGTAAAACCTGATTTTTACGCGAATAGCGTAAAACTTGATAGTCTGCCACGTCACAGACGGGAGACTGATGTTTGCGCCCAGGGCGCATCACTGAAGTAGAGACGTCCTCGTCACCGACGGGAGTCTTCACAACAGGAGTAGGAAAGATTCCTTTGCCTTCAGAGACAACAGGGAGATCCGAGGATGGTTTGGACTTAGGAATCCAAACTTTTTGCGCCTTCCGCGATTTCTGAACATTGGAGCAGCGAGTACTACCCCCAGTTCGGAGCATTTCTTCGTAGTCAGTCTGGTCGAAGTGCACAACCAGAGTCTTCTTTGTCGATCCGACCGACACATCATCATATTGAGCAATTGCCTTCTCATCAAAGGAGAAGGTCGTCCCCAGCAGAGTCGCCATTTTGTTCCATTTAACAAAATGCCTAAAAATTAGATTTTGAAAGAAAACTAAAAAAAGTACAAAAAGTACAAATATTGTGGGAAGTATTGCTATGGAAGTCTGATCTGAGAACGATCACTTTGTTCCTTGGACCATACGATGATGATGAAGAAAACTACTTGAAGAAGACGAACAATCGGAAGAACTAAGTCACTAGAAAGGTAACGAGCAACGGTACTGATGGCACAGTCGAATGCTTTCTTGCTTTGCTTCACCCTGTTCTTGAGAAAAAGTTGAAGAAATGCTTCTGGGAATATCACTCTGAAAATATGAGTTTTCTCAGAATCTCCTCTCCTGTATCTCTATTGATCTCTTGATGATATCTATGTGAAAAATAAGTCTATTTATAGACTTGTCCCTTTGTGTGTAAAAAGCAACCAAATCGGGTCTCTACGCGAGTAACTGTCACCCACGATATAAATTATCCTCTACGCATGTTGACACGTGTCCCATTACTTCAACAAAATGGGGAGAGCACGTACACACGTTCCTCGATAAGTGTGGCATGAAAGCCACGTAAGCAAACCACGTTCTCGTGTAATCAGGAAAGTTCGGGCGTAAAAATGACCCAAAACATACTCCCTGCGTAAAGTAGCAGACTGGGCGTAAAAATAGCCCAAAATAAACTTCCAGCGTAAAGTGGCTAAAAATAGCCTTGAGCGTAAAATTAGCTCAAATAAACTTTACGCACACAATATCCTTGAGCGTAAAAGCTCGAAATAGCTATCGTGCGTAAAAGAAGCAGTTTATTGAGCGTAAAGTAGCCCATCTGCAAACTAAACGACAAGCGTTGGGTTTAGTGTAAATTAAATCCTCTCGGCTTCTGTGCACCGTTCTTGTCAGAAAATCCTGCTGTCAGATCAAAAATTATGCTCAATAAATGCAGCCTGACAGCCTGTCCCTGGCGTAAAGTTGGAGGATAACTCTCGCGTAAAAGGTTTCTCGCGTAGAGAATAGCTCGCATAGAGAGTAGCTCGCATAAAGTAGCTTGCGTAGAGTAGCTCGCTTAAAGTCTGATTTTGACTTAGTTTGAATTGCGTAAAGTTCTCAACTTCTTTGACTTGGTCCATGAAGCACTTTTTACGCTCCTACAGCCATGCGGCTCACTTGGCCATATGCGGCTGAGCAATTGTTTGAATGGCCAAAGCAATTATTAATGGAGAAATGTTCCATCCGGCCAAGTACTATTTTTATGCAAGCACTTGCTGTTGTAAGTACTTAATGTTGATGCATGCCAAATATGCTAATGCATTAAAATAAATATGGGCCATGCGTGTTCGTATGCTAGCAAATGCTTGCATATGCGGCTCAAGCACTGTTCCATGCAGCCAAGGCTGAGCTGATCCATGCGGCCAATAATATTCCATGGCTTGTGCGGCCAAGTTAATTCCTATGCGGCCAGCTGCTTTAGAATGGCCATATGCGGCCAACTGCTTTATCTAGTGGCCCATGCAGCCAATGCAAGTATAATAGCCTATGCGGCTCATGAAAGTGGTCTGCTGGCCTATGCGGCCAAGAAGTGGTATGCTAAATATTTAATGCAAATGACAATTATTTAATGCATGCAAATATTTAATGCTAATGGCCAAAGGCCATGCGGCTCACTTGGCAATATTTAATGCTAATGGCCAAAGGCCCATGCGGCCAAGAATAGCTAAGGCCATATGTGGCCAGTAATAACAAATGACCATACGGCCAAGAATGGCCTATACGGTTCAGGCAAGTTGCATGCAAATGCATGCAAGCTTGCAAGCAACTTAATTAATGCAAGCAAATATTTAAAAGGCCATGCAACTTAAATGGCCCTGGTCGCATAAACAAGAAAGGCCATGCGGTCAGAGCTAGGAAATGCTCATGCGGCTCAGAGTGCAATTAATGGCTCCCACAGAAAACATGTCCATAGAAAATACCATGGCCTCCATGCTCATCCAAACAACAATAGGAACCCAAATCCAAACTTCCGTAGGTCAAATTTGGGTTAAATGGAATTCTCTACATCATGGAACCATCAAATAGCAAAAATATGCAGGTTTGATAGATCAAAACTCCTGAAAATCAAAAATACCACAAAACTAGATCTACAAGAATTTAACCACGAAAATGAAAAATGCTAAGTACTAAAGTGGGTTAGAAACACATAAGGAAGACAGTGGAACAATAAAAAAGAGGATTCCTCCATGAAGCAAGATGTACTTGCCTACAACTTCTCTCTCTCAGGTTGGTGGAGAAGTAATGGTGGGGAAAAAAAAGAATAAATGAGGAGAGAGGAAATAGTGGGGGGATATAAATGAGGGTGGTGGTGGTAGGTGGTAGGTGGGTTCACAACAAAACCGAACCAAGCCCAAAAAATCTGAACCGAACCGAGATAAACCAATCAATGAAATGCCAAAACAAATCAAGCAGAAAGACATACAATACGAGTCAAAACATGTACACGTATACCGAAATACGTAATACGGACCACGGGCATTACATCATCACTCCTTGGGTGAGTCAACGTGGGAGCGTGAGGATGATATCCGATCGCGATATCCCGACCTGTTTGACTCGTGAGGTGTAATATCTTTCTTATGCCTCATGCATTTGATTCCTTGCTTGCATGAATAATTGCTTGATTGCTTGACTAGTATAGCTTGCCTGTGATTAGTATAGCTTGTCCTTGCATCTCTAGCCTCTTGATTAAATTCCGAGGACGAAATTTTTTTAAGGTGGGTAGAGTTGTAATGACCATGGTTCGTATTACGTATTTTGGTATACGTGTACATATTTTGACTCATATTGTATGTCTTCTCGCATGATTTATTTGGCATTTTATTGCTTGATTCGGTTCGGCTTGTTTGGCTTGGTTCGATTTGTGAACCAAACCCCTACCTACCACCACCATCATTATTTATTAATCCAACCCTCTTTTTCTCTCCTCATTCACTCTTTTTCTTCCTCACCATTACTCTCCACCTACCAGGAAGGTTTAGACAAGTACATCTTGCTTCATGGAGGAATTCTATTATATTGTTCCACTGACTTTTTTATGTGTTTCTAACCCACTTTAGTACTTAGCATTTTTCATTTTCGTGGTTAATTTCTTGTAAATCTAGCTTTGTGGTATTTTCGATTTTTATGAGTTTTGATCTATCAAACCTGCATATTTTTGTTATTTGATGGTTCCATGTTGTAAAGAATTCTATTTTACCCAAATTTGACCTATGGGAGTCTGGATTTGGGTTCCAATTGTTGTTTGGTGGAGCATGGAGGTCATGGTATTTTCTATGGATATGTTCTCTGTGGAAGCCATTAATTGTACTTTTGGCCGCATGCAACATTGTGTTGCTTAGCCGCAGTTGTATTTTGCTAGCTGTTACTTAGCAAATATATTTCTGGCCGCATGGCCGTTAATATATTGTTGGCCGCATACAAATGCTTATTTGCTGGCCACATACAAGTGTTTATTTACTTGGTCGCATGAGCATTTGCTTGTATGGCCGCATGGCCATTTGCTTGCTTGGCCGCATGAGCATTTGCTTGTATGGCCGCATGGCCCTTTGCTTGCATGGCCGCATGGCTATTTGCTTGCATGGCCGTATGGCCATTTGCTTGCATGCATTAGCTTTGGCCGCATGGCCATTTGCTTGTATTTGCTTTGGCCACATGGCCATTAGCTTTGGTCGCATGGCCATTTGCTTGCATGCATTTGCTTTGGCCGCATGGCCATTAGCTTTATTGTATTGTTTTAATTTGTGGCCGCATGCACATTTATATGGTTGGCCGTATATGCCCCTTCAATTATTTGTGTGGCCGCATTTACCTTATTACTTTTAACCGCGTGTGCAATTATTTAACTCTTGGCCGCATATTGTATAGTAACAACATTTATTGGCTGGCCGCATGGCAATTTCATGCGGCAAGTTTTTTATGAGCCGCATGAGTCCTAATTTCTTCTGCCGTATGCCCCGTCTCCTGAGCCGCATGATTCCTCCACAGCTCTTGCCCCTGCTAATATTTAATTACTACATGTATGCTTGTGCCATATTAATTTTAAATATGTTTTCGAACACGATGGTGACCCGTTGTGGTGCACTTTTGACAAATGATATGACATGATAGTGACCCGTCGTAGCGCCCTCCTGACAGTGAACATGACATGATATATATCCCGAAGGCTGTTGCGACGGCTAGCATGTCATGACAAGATTGAATGGCTTGGACACCGTGGATGATTGTGTTTGTACAATTGAACCGGTAATGTTTGCATCATGTCTAGGACAGAGATTCCTGAGTACCACGGTCAGGGGTACCTACTGTAAATGGCCAAGGCTAATAACTAGAATAATTCAGTACTCATGAGATATTTTTCCAGTTACAGGCGATTCCGTTATCCCGGTCGAGTAGGGCACAAGTCTAGATTCACTAATATATGGAAAAAAACGAGGCACTGCTTAATGAATCCAAGTCGCCTGGATAACCTGGATTAGCTGCAGGGCTTGTGGCTGGAGGAACATCTCACTGCATATTGCTAGTAACTAAGGCTGGTGATAACCCTAGTTAGCTAATGTAGAAAGCCGTAGTCACTGATTGGCCGGGAGCGATTGTATGGTGTAGTTTCAGTGCTCGATTATTGAAGGCTTGATCGCATAATTGTCACTTTTAACAATAAAGATTCAGAGGCTGAGTTCTGTTCAGGAGAAGGGTTACAACCCCGGTCCTTGTTTGGTTTAAGGGTTGTAACCTGGCTCCCGGAACAGTTCTGAGTCCTCTCTTCGTTTATTGTCTTATTGTACCCCACGTCACGCTTGTTATGTTTTAACTTACCAACAAGATTTAGAGACGGAGTTCTATTCAGGTGAAGGGTTACAACCCCGGTCCTTATTTGGTTTAAAGGTTGTGACCTGGCTACTTGAATGGTTCCCTCGTACTCTATTATGAATGTTGTTATTCTTTTATTATCAAGCTCTTTTGTAACTATTTTTAATATTTATCTCTGATATGCTGGTTTTAGTTCTTAAGTTAAGCCTCCTTTGTGGCACTTGCTCTTTCTGGGGTCTGACCCAGCTAGTTTTGTATGGCCAGATTTCGGAGCAGCTCCAGAGGATCTACCGACCTTCCAGCCCGATGGTGGCCACCAGACGTAACCACGGCAACGAGTGGGTTTATTTTTGGCTCTCCCACTCTATTGTAAAAATTTTATTTTGAGGCGTTTTGCCGGCGAGCACCTGTTAGCTCGTATTGCATACCTTATTACTGTCTGCCTACGGGCTGTAACATGATTGACAGATCCTAGGGTTGATCATGTATGACTAAACTCTTTCTAGTCATCACATTTTGTAACGACTAGCTTCATGATCAGCTAAATATGTAATATTTGGGACGCCTTACTATTGTATATTTGTTGATCTTACATCTTGTAACTTTACTTGCTTGCTTGAGATTGAGACATTTGGGCTTGTTATTGACCATATGAGACTGATGGATTGTAGGTAAACCCTCGTACATCTAGACAGCCGTGACCGTATCACTACAACAAAAATACATTTTAATGACGGCTAAAAAGCGTCATTAATTGCAAACTATGATGCTTTTTTTCTCAGTCCAAGCGTTATAAAATCGGGTGTTATAAATGTTTTTAAAAGCGTTACAGATAATTCATCTAAAACCGTCATTAATAGGTTGAATTTCTGCTACGTTTTATTTTCAAAGCATTATGGATAGTTATGAAAAACCGTTGTATATGGTCGTTGTATCACATTTATAACGCTCTATACTGCATGACATTCCAAACGCTGCTCAATTCAATTCGAAAACAGCCACTTTGAACCATATTCACAACAAAGCATTGAAATGTAATATAAAGTACCATTCTCCATTTTATTGTCTCAAAATAGAGTATTTTAGCTACCATTCTACATTTCTCCATTTCATTATATACATCTTCTCAAAATATATAGAGTATCCAATATAGAGTACACTTTAGCTACATCAAAACTATCGACATCAAAAATCTCACAGATACTGTAGCGAAGAAGCACACTTATAACGCTTCAACTTGGTCACATGAAGACTGTCCATAGAATATGTATGTATAGCAAAACCCTGAAAAGGAAAGCAAAACCCTCACTTTTAGAGTCTGTCAATTTTAGAGTCTGTGATTTAAATCGAAAAACCGAGAGTATCAGAGTACTTTAATAAAAACCGAAACCGACAAATAAAGTAAAACATCTAGGCATGGCATAGTGGACGTAGTCCCAAAATCAACGATGCAGGCATGCTAATGGAGATGTCATTTTCGAAATAGAAATCCTCCCAACTAATATATATTCGCATGTGATCTATATCGAAAAGCTCCCAACAAAAACACCCACAGTACCAAGTTAAACCTATCATGCATAATAGATACCCAACCAACAATTTTAATCCAAATAGCAAAACATCTCCTACAGCAAAGAAATCTTTCCCAACCCAACATGTACAATAGGGAAAACCTAAACCAATATCCCACAACAAGTATAGGAAGGAGAACCCAAGCAACAATTTATACAAGAAACCCAAACCAACAATACATGCATCACAAATAATTCCAACAGCAGCTAGGTAACCCGAAACCGAAAATGATCCAACAACAAGTAAAGAACCGAACATGATCTAAAGATCATTCGCGCTTCACAAACAAAGACAATCGTAGGATCGTCAAGCCAAAATCGAACCCAACACGTATCAGTCGATCGAAATCCTTTTTATGTAGGGATCGAAATCCAACAACATCATCGACAAACAAAATAAACCCAGAAACTGAAATCAATCAAGAGTTTAGAATTTATACCCCAGAATTTAGTGTCAGAATCCGAAGGGAGGCTTCAGACTCGGCTCGCAGGCACGCACAGCACCTCGCCGGGTCGCGGCTGTGACTGTGGAGAGGCTTCGGACTCGGCTCCCCAAATGCAATTACACTCCCTTGAACAAGAACAAACAGAAAAAAAATCAAAGAACACAAGCATTTGGTACTTACAATTATTTTATCAAACATGAAGCGAACATAGAAGAATTCCCAGTAAAATCTTTTTTTAGGGAAAAAATCTAAATCAAAATCACTCACTTAATCAAGAGAAGTCAACGATGATGTAGCACTTTTCAGATCATCGCCGACGTGGACGGAGACGTCGGAAAACCCTAAAAGAATCCTAATTTTGGAGAGATGGATGCATGTATGGTTGTCAAAAATTAGGAGATTTTACTAAAATCATGTCGAGGCAGAATTTAGGGCATAAAATAAGCAATGATCAAGATTTTAGGACAAACCGGTGGTGAAGGCTACGCCGGTGACAACCTTCCCTCTGCGGTGGAGTCTGTAACCGAGGAAGGCGAGTGTGACGCTCCAGAACCAGAATACTGGAGAGCGGGGCGTACATAGCCAGCTACGTATATTGAAATGGAATCCACCTCGCTATACGGTCACGGCTGTCTAGATATATGAGGGTTTAACTACAAGCCAACAGTCTCCTATGGTCATGAACAAGCCTATTGTCTCAATCTCAAGCAAGCAGTAATAGTTACAAGACGTCAGAGCACCAAATATATAATAGCAAGGCGTCCCATACATTACATATTGGATGATCAAGAAGCTAGTCGTACAAAATGTCAAGACTAGCAAGAGTTCAGTCATACATGATCAACCCTAGGATTTGTTAATCATGTTACAGTCCGTAGGCAGACAGTAAGTAAATATGCATCGAGCTAACAAGTGCTCGTCGGCTAAACGCCTCAAAAGAATAATTTTACAATATAGTGAGCGAATCAAAAAAGGAAAACCCACTCGTAGCTCGGATTCCGTCTAGTTGTCACCATTGGGCTGGAAGTTCGGTAGATCTTCGGGAGCTGCTCCAAAATCTGGCCACATAAAACCAGCTGGGTCAAACTCCAGAAAGAGCAAGTGCCACAAAGGAGGCCACAAAATAAGAACGAAAGCCAGCATATCAGATCATAAGGAAAATAGAAGAAAGTACCATTAATAACGAGTACAACAGGACAATAAATGACTAGGGACGTGGAACCATTCCGCGAGCCAGGTTACAATCCTTAACCAGACAAGGACCGGGGTTGTACCCTTCGCCTGAATAGCACCTTGTCTCTACCCATTTATTATTAAGATAAGTAAAACAAACATGCTCAGGAGAAACCAGGTACTGGGATTAGACGAAACTTAGACAGGGCTGGACACCATCCATTCACAAACGGCCAAACAAATACTATGGCTTACTACTTAACTAACTAGGGTTACCATATGTCTAATTACTAACAAGGTGCAAATGAGAAATTCCCAGTCCCAAGCCCTGCAGACTATCCAGTTATCCTTCCGCAGGTTGAGAGTATGGTTGGGTACATTGCCCGGAAGACAATGTACCCTTAGGAGACTTAGAGGGTACAACACATGACAGTGTGCTGGAAATGTGCCCTACTCGTCGGCAGGCTATAAGTCCATTTAAAGCACCCAGATAACGAGATCACCTGTGACTGGAAATTCTCCATGAACTATAGTTTGATCTAGTAATTAGCCTAATCCATATTCAGTACAAATCCCTGACCGTGGTAACCAGGGAGTCACGTCCTAGACATGATGCAAGATAAGACAAGACAAGTGGATTGTACGAAGCAGCAAGAATGAACACCCACGGTGTCAGAGTTGGTTATACGAGTCAAATTAGCCATCGCAACAGCATTAAGTCAAGTCAAGTTACAAGTCAGGAGTGCGCCGCCACGGGCCACTATCAAGTTATCCAGTTACAAGATTAATCATGAATCACAGTTTACAAGTTAAGAGCGCACCCCATCGGGTCACTACTAAGAAGATCAGAAATACTAGGATCATAATCACAGAATTCACGAAAATCGTACTAGTCATAAGCAAAACACCAAAACCGTGCCAGGTCGTGTTGGGTCAAGACAGTCGTGTTGTGTGAAACAAGATCTCAGAGCTCTAATCCACAAAAGAGATGCCAATCCTAAAGAAATAAAACCAAACCATCATGGGCCAATAGGTTGCGCTGGGGTTCCTGGTGTCGGGTTGCGCTAGGGTCTGATTGCGCTAGGGGAATGAACTGCGCAGGGAGAATGAACTGCGCTGAGGTCGGGTTGCGCTAGGGTTATGAACTGCGCAGGAGGAAATGAACTGTGCAGGGGGATAAACTGTGCAGGGGTATGAACTGCGCAGGGGGATGAACTGCGTTGGGATCAAGCTGCGCTGGAGTGAGCTGCACAGGGGATCGGGTTGCGCTGAGGAGTGAGCGCGGTTCGCCAAAGGGCGCCAAGCGCGGGTCAGCCCAGCGCTAAAGAGCGCTGGCCGAGGAAGGGTAGGCGCGGTTCAGCCCAGCGCTAAAGAGAGCTGGCCGAAGTCTTCTTCTCCAGCAGGCCGAGAGAGAAAACCCAAGAACACCAAAATTTCCAAACTTCATAACTTGGCCAAATCAAAACGAAATTTAGATTTTTAAAGTTCTATCTTGTGTAAAATTGAATTCTCTTCCACATGGAAGCCTCAAAACAAGCAAAAATCTAAGTTTAATAGATCAAAACCAAGAAAATCTGAAAATAGTTAAAACTTAGATCTAGAAAAATGGAGACTCCAAATCACAAAATGCCAAGTTCTAATGTGATTCACCATAGCCTAATCTAACTAATGGACAAATAAAATAGGGTTCCTATTTGGTGGCAAGGTGCACTTGCCTATGGAGGTTGGGTGTTGTGTGGAGGAAGGAAGAAGAAGATGGAGAAAATTAATGGAAGAGTAATGAGGAGAGAGAAAAGTTAGGTAGGGTTTTAATGGGGGATGGTGTTTTGTGTTGAGGGTGGAGGTTAACTAAGGTAGTCCAATGCAAACCAAACCAAACCAAATCCTCTCCACAAAGAATAAAACTACGCCAGGTCCAACAACTCAATTTACGAAAAAACCAAAATCCGCAAGTCGAGCCAAAATACAATTACAGGCCAAAATCCGAGAAAATAAAATACAGGTCTGAAATACATATAAGCCTAATCAAAATACGTATTCCGAAATACGGACGTTACAACTCTACCCACCTTAAAAGAATTTCGTCCTCGAAATTTAAATCAAGATGCTTAGAGATGTAAGAGCCAGCTATACTTATCCACAAATAAGCTACACTAAGCAAACAATCAAACAATCATACATGCAAGCAAGGGATGGAAAGCATAAGGCATCAGAAAGACATTATACCTTATGAGTCAAACAAGTCGGGATATCGCGATCGGATGTCGTCCTCACGCTCCCACGTTGACTCACCTAGAGAGTGATGACCCCAAGCAACACGGACTAAGCTAATAGTCTTGTTCTTGAGTATCTTTTCTCTCCGGTCCAATATAGACACGGGCATCTCCTCATACGAATGGTTGGTACCAACAACTAATTCCGAATGGTCCAGGATATGGCTCGGGTCTGGGATGTACCGTCGTAATTGGGACACATGGAATACATCATGCACCTCACTTAGCGACGACGGAAGGACGAGACGATAGGATACATCTCCTACTCGCTCCAAGATATCGAACGGTCCAATATACCTAGGACTAAGCTTTCCCTGTACGCCAAAGCGAATGACGCCGCGGTTAGGCGAGATCCTAAGGAATATATGATCGCCGATAGCAAACTCTAAGGGACGTCGATGAGCATCGGCCCAATGGCGCTGGCGATCTTGGGCCACTCGAAGTCGATCTCTGATTCCTCTGACCACTTCAACTGTCTGGACAATCATTTCTGGACCAAGCATCTGCCTCTCTCCAACATCATCCCAGGATAACGGAGATCTGTACTTTCTACCATACAGTACCTCGAACGGGGCCATCTGAATACTGGCCTGGAAACTATTGTTGTACGAAAATTCTACCAGGTGCAGGTGATCCTCCCATGAACCACCGAAGTCAAGGGTACAAGATCTCAACATATCTTCAAAAGTCTGGATTGTGCGTTCCGACTGGCCATCTGTCTGCGGATGATAAGCTGAGCTAAACTGAAGGTGAGTTTCCAAACTCTCTTGCAGGCTATGCCAAAAGTGTGATGTGAATCTTGAATCCCTGTCTGAGGTGATACTAACGGGCACATCGTGAAGCCTGACAATCTGCCTGAGGTACATTTCTGCCAACTGCGCCGTAGACTGCCCAACTCTGAATGGGAGAAAGTGAGCCACTTTCATGAGCCTGTAAACTATAACCCAAATAGCATCTCGACCAGCTGGGGATCTAGGCAATCCAGTCACAAAATCCATGGTCACATGCTCCCACTTCTATTCTGGAATCGGCAAGGGCTGAAGAAGTCCAGCGGGCCTCTGATGTTCCGCTTTAACCTGCTGGCAAACCAAACACCGAGAGACAAACCGGGCTATTTCCCTCTTCATGCCATTCCACCAGAAATGTTTGACGAATGTCTCTATACATCTTCGTGCCACCGGGATGAATAGAATACTGCGAACTGTGAGCTTCTGCCATGACCTCATGTCTGATATCTCCACTGGGTACACAAAGACGAGTGCCGTGTCGAAGTGTACCATCTTCATGAATACATAACTCTGGCCTTTTTCCTGCCTCACACTCTGCTCTGAGTCGCTGAAGCTTGAAATCTGTTGACTGCGCTCTCCGGATCCTCTCAACTATGCTGGACTGAACCTGTAGACTGGCCATCAATACCACGTTGGTAGGAAGAACCACTTCAATTCCCATATTCTGAAGATCTGCCAATAACTCTGGTTGTGCCATTAGGAAGTAAACTTCTGCTCTCCTGCTCAACGCATCTGCTACAACGTTGGCCTTCCCTGGATGATACTGCAAATCCATATTATAGTCCACCAGTAGCTCGAGCCATCTTTTCTGCCGTATGTTAAGATCCTTCTGGGTGAAAACATACTTCAGGCTCTTGTGATCAGTAAATATCTCCACTCTATCTCCGTACAAGTAGTGCCGCCAAAGCTTAAGCGCAAACACTACCGCCGCAAGTTCTAAGTCGTGGGTCGAGTAATTCTTCTCATGATCACGAAGTTGACGTGATACATAAGATATTACCTTCCCATGCTGTATCAAGACACACCCCAATCCTCTGCCTGAAGTGTCGCAATAAACTGTGAATCCTCCGGTCCCATCTGGAAGTATAAGAATGGGAGCCATTACCAAACCTCGCTTCAACTTCTCAAATGATTCCTGGCACTCTGCTGTTCATACGAACGGCACATCCTTGCGGTTCAACTGGGTCATCGGTGCTGAAATCCTTACAAAATCTGAAACAAATTGCCGGTAGTAGCCGGCTAATCCAAGGAAGCTGCGAACCTCTGCTACTGAGCTAGGTACTGGCCATGACTCGATAGCCACAATCTTCTGGGAATCCACTTCCACTCCTCCTCGGATAATGATGTGACCCAAGTACGAAATACGATCGAGCCAGAACTCGTATTTACTGAACTTGGCGTACAAATGATGCTCTCTAAGCGTCTGAAGGACGATTCTGAGATGCTGCTCGTGCTCTGCTTCGCTCTTGCTGTAGACCAGGATGTCATCTAGGAACACGATCACGAACTGATCCAAGTAAGGCATGAAAATGCGATTCATGAGGTCCATGAATATGGCTGGCGCATTGGTTGCTCCAAATGGCATAACAAGAAACTCCTAATGCCCATACCTTGATCTGAACGCTGTCTTTGGAATGTCCTGCTCTCTGACCCTGATCTGGTGGTATCCTGATCGCAAGTCTATCTTTGAGAACACTGAAGCCCCCTTGAGTTGATCAAACAAGTCATCTATCCTCGGGAGAGGGTATCTGTTCTTAATTGTCATCGAGTTCAAGGTACGATAATCTACACATAGCCTGGACGTAGCATCCTTCTTCTTCACAAGAAACATCGAGGCTCTCCAAGGCGATCCACTTGCACGAATGAACCCCTTGGTCCTCAGTTCTTCTATCATCTTGTACAAAATCTCCAACTCTGAAGGCGCCATCCTGTAGACTCACTCTGATACTGGTGCCGTCCCGGGGATCAAGTCTATAGTGAACTCAATCTCCCGCTCTGGCGACATCCCTGAAAGTTCTTCTGGGAAGACATCTGGAAACTCTTCAACTATCCGGGGTAGGTAACTATACTGCTGCTACTGCCATCCGCAATACTGGAGGAGGTGGCTCCACTGCGCCTTTGGAAAATAAAAACTCTGGCTTGCCTGGAATACTAAAGACAACCCTGCCAACATGGCAGTCTATCCTAGCATATTGGTTCCTCAACCAATCCATGCCTAAGACTACATCATAGTCTGACATAGGAAATTCTATAAATCTTGCGGGGAACTCTCTACCGCTAACTACGATCCGACACGAGGAAAACACTCGATCTACTCCCACAAGACCATTACCAGTAAGTATATTGATCCCCACTGATAATGACTCGGGCTCCAATCCTATCCGTGTTGCGAATCGTACAGACATAAATGAATGCGATGCACCAGAATCAAATAATACCGATGCTGGAGAGGAGTTGACGAGAATAGTACCTGCCACTACCTCACCTGGTGCAACCTCTTCTTCCATAGTCATCATCATTGCCTGACCTTGTCCTCTGGCTGCGGGTCCTCTCTGCTGGAAACCTCTCTGCCTACTCTGCACTTGAGCCTGGGTGTACTGCTGCTGGTTCTGCTGCTAAAATGCCTGGGCCTGAGGCAACAATGGCCTCGGGTACTGCTGTTGCTGCATAGGGGCTGGTCCCCTAATCGACGGACTGGTTAGGTTGGAAGAGGACGAACTATCCCTATTCGGGCAGGATCCTATCTTGTGATCTGCCACTCCACAAGCCAGGCACAATCCCTGTGCCCTACGATAATCTGCCACCACGGGCCCTGGCATCCCACAATGAGAATATCCTATCGCGGAAGTCTGCTTCTGCTTCTGCTGCTACGGGTACGTCGGGGTTGAATGTTGGACCGACGTCACTGAGGCCGCCCGCCTCGGAGTTCCAATGGTCAAACCCCTAGCTACCGGGGCTGGAGCTGATGATTGGTGCATCTGATGGTGGGACCGCTTCCTATCTCCGGTCCTATCCACGATCCTCTGGAAGGTGTACTCGTGCCTCCTAGCTGCCCTCAATACTGCATCGAACGTCTGGTGCTCGAACTGCTCAACTGCCAATAAGATCTCCAAATATAGCCCCTGCTGGAACCGCTGGGCCCTATCAAACTCGGTCGCCACCAAGGTGGGGACAAACCTACTGAGTCTAGAAAACTCAGATGCATAACCGTCGACCGTACTGCCTCCTTGCTTCAAGTTGGTAAATCTCGTCTGTAGGTCGTACCAAGCTACAGCATCAAAATACTTCGTCTGGAATCTTTCTCTAAACACCGCCCAAGTAACCGACGTCGCTAATCCCATGGCCTGCACCGCCCACCAACTGTGAGCTAAGTCCAGCAACTGTAGGCGTACCACCGCCACCTTCTCATTCTCAGGTGTCCTAGCTGCTTCCAGAACCACCTCGGTATCCTGAAGCCAAGCGTCCGCGGTAATCGTATCTTCGCTGCCGTCGAAGAATGAAGGGTTCAAGCGCTTGAAGCTGTTGGCCACGCTGTTCCCTGGATGACCGCCTCTGGTCAAGACATCTGCCACTGCCTGGTGCAAGGCATCTCCTCTACGATCCTGGAAAGCTATCAAGGTCCTGATGAGACCTACCAAGGTGCCATCATCAGGATCGGTAGGTCGAACGGGCTGAACTGGGGGCTCTCCTCCAGTAGGTACAACTCTGGAGGCTACTCCGGAATGCTGGACTTGATCTCCGGGTTGCTGCTGGTCCACGAGGAGTGCTCCACCTCGCTGACCGGTGGGGTCAGGTACAGTACCGCTGAAGAAGACGACATAGGGAACAATAAGGAAGGACCAGGACAGATCAACGATACAAGCACGTGGTCGGGGCAAGAATCTAGGGATTCAGAGGATATGAACAGAGATCAAGGACGAGTACTGATTGAGACATCTATCCGGTAAACCCTCACATATCTTGATTTACAAGACCTGCATGGGCCACCACTTAAACCATGTGACGCCCCAGAACCAGAATACTGGAGAGCGAGGGCGTACATAGCCAGCTACATATATTGAAATGGAATCTACCTTGCTATACGGTCACGGCTGTCTAGATATATGAGGGTTTAACTACAAGCCAACAGTCTCCTATGGTCATAAACAAGCCTATTGTCTCAATCTCAAGCAAGCAGTAATAGTTACAAGATGTCAGAGCACCAAATATATAATAGCAAGGCGTCCCATACATTACATATTGGATGATCAAGAAGCTAGTCATACAAAATGTTAAGACTAGCAAGAGTTCAGTCATACATGATCAACCCTAGGATTTGTTAATCATGTTACAGCCCGTAGGCAGACAGTAAGTAAATATGCATCGAGCTAACAAGTGCTTGTCGGCTAAACGCCTCAAAAGAATAATTTTACAATATAGTGAGCGAATCAAAAAAAAGGAAAACCCACTCGTAGCCCGGATTTTGTCTAGTTGTCACCATTGGACTGGAAGTTCGGTAGATCTTCGAAAGCTGCTCCAAAATCTGGCCACACAAAACCAGCTGAGTCAAACCCCAGAAAGAGCAAGTGCCACAAAGGAGGCCACAAAATAAGAACGAAAGCCAGCATATCAGATCATAAGGAAAATAGAAGAAAGTACCATTAATAACGAGTACAACAGGACAATAAATGACTAGGGACGTGGAACCATTCCGGAAGCCAGGTTACAACCCTTAACCAATCAAGGATCGGGGTTGTACCCTTCGCCTGAATAGCACCTTGTCTCTACCCATTTATTGTTAAGATAAGTAAAACAAACATGCTCAGAAGAAACCAGGTACTGGGACTAGACGAGACTTAGACAGGGCTGGACACCATCCATTTACAAACGGCCAAACAAATACTACGGCTTACTACTTAACTAACTAGGGTTACTATATGCCTAATTACTAACAAGGTGCAAATGAGAAATTTCCAGTCCCAAGCCCTGCAGACTATCCAGTTATTCTTCCGCGGGTTGAGAGTATGGTTGGGTACATTGCCCGGAAGACAATGTACCCTTAGGTGACTTAGAGGATGCAACACATGACAGTGTGCTGAAAATGTGCCCTACTCGTCGGCAGGCTATAAGTCCATTTAAAGCGCCCAGATAACGAGATCGCCTGTGACTGGAAATTCTCCATGAACTATAGTTTGATCTAGTAATTAGCCTAATCCATATTCAGTACGAATCCCTGACCGTGGTAACCAGGGAGTCACGTCCTAGACATGATGCAAGACAAGACAAGATAAGTGGATTGCACGAAGCAGCAAGAATGAACACCCACGGTGTCAGAGTTGGTTATACGAGTCAAATTAGCCATCGCAACAGCATTAAGTCAAGTCAAGTTACAAGTCAGAAGTGCGCCACCACGGGCCACTATCAAGTTATCCAGTTACAAGATTAATCATGTATCACAGTTTACAAGTTAAGAGCGCACCCCATCGGGTCACTACTAAGAAGATCAGAAATACTAGGATCATAATCACAGAATTCACGAAAACCGTACTAGTCATAAGCAAAACACCAAAACCGTGCCAGGTCGTGTTGGGTCAAGACAGTCGTGTTGTGCTAAACAAGATCTCAGAGCTCTAATCCACAAAAGAGATGCCAATCCCAAAGAAATAAAACCAAACCATCATGGGCCAATAGGTTGCGCTGGGGTTCCTGGTGTCGGGTTGCGCTAGGGTCTGATAGCGCTAGGGGAATGAACTGCGCTGAGGTCGGGTTGCACTAGGGTTATGAACTGCGCAGGGGGAAATAAATTGTGCAGGGGGATGAACTGCGCAGGGGGATGAACTGCGCTGGGATCAAGCTGCGCTGGAGTGAGCTACGCAGGGGATCGGGTTGCGCTGAGGAGTGAGCGCGGTTCGCCAAAGGGCGCCGAGCGCGGGTCAGCCCAGCGCTAAAGAGCGCTGGCCGAGGAAGGGTAGGCGCGGTTCAGCCCAGCGCTGACCGAAGTCTTCTTCTCCAGCAGGCCGGGAGAGAAAACCCAAGAACACCAAAATTTCCAAACTTCATAACTTGGCCAAATCAAAATAAAATTTAGATTTTCAAAGTTCTATCTTGTGTAAAATTGAATTCTCTTCCACATGGAAGCCTCAAAACAAGCAAAAATCTAAGTTTAATAGATCAAAACCAAGAAAATCCGAAAATGGTTAAAACTTAGATCTAAAAAAATGGAGACTCCAAATCACAAAATGCCAAGTTCTAATATGATTCACCATGGCCTAATCTAACTAATGGACAAATAAAATAGGGTTCCTATTTGGTGGCAAGGTGCACTTGCCTATGGAGGTTGGGTGTTGTGTAGAGGAAGGAAGAAGAAGATGGAGAAAATTAATGAAAGAGTAATGAGGAGAGAGAAAAGTTAGGTGGGATTTTAATGGGGGATGGTGTGTTGTGTTGAGGGTGGAGGTTAACTAAGGTAGTCCAATGCAAACCAAACCAAACCAAATTCTCTCCACAAAGAATAAAACCACGCCAGGTGCAACAACTCAATTTACGAGAAAACCAAAATCCGCAAGTCGAGCCAAAATACAATTACCGGCCAAAATCCGATAAAATAAAATACAGGTCTGAAATACATATAAGCCTAATCAAAATACGTATTCCGAAATACGGACGTTACAGCGAGGAACGGGCTGAGGGAAGTTGGAGAGCGGGCTGAGGGGAGTTGGAGAGCGGGGAGTAGGCTGAGGGGAGTTGGGGAGCGGAAGAAGAAGGAGAAAGAGAGAGGGTTTAGAATTTTTCTTAAGTGCTGGAGAATTGCGGGGGAGTCGAGGTTTCGACTTAAATTTTGTGCTTTTTTTATAACGCTCGTATCACTGGAGCACTATCAATAACGTTTTTAATGTAAACCGTCATAGATTCTAGTTTTGCTGAACTTTGATGACGCTTCCACATCAGCCGTCATGAAAACCACTTATCAAGCGTCATTAATAGGTCTTTTTGTTGTAGTGTATAGTGAGGTGGATTCCATTTTATTATACGTAGCTGGCTATGTATGCCCCCCCCTCCAACATTCTGGTTCTGGGGCGTTACAATTTCTGGCAGTCCTAGAAGTATTGAGGACTGTCAGGAATTATGGCAGTCCTAAAATGGACTTGTTGTATATCAGGACTGCCACAATTACTGACAATCCTAAAAGTATTGAGGACTGCCACAATTTCTTGCAGTCCTCAATACTTCTAGGACTGCCAAAAATTATGGCAGTCCCGAAATGGACTTGTTGTATATCAGGATTGCCACAATTTCTGGCAGTTCTAGAAGTATTAAGGTATATCAAAAATTGTGGCAGTCCTGAAATGGACTTACTGTACAATAAGTCCATTTCAGGACTACCACAATTCCTGGCAGTCCTAAAGTTAAAATTATCGAATAAAAAAATATATGTTAGAATTTATTTTCATCTTGATAATGGAGTAAAATATACATTTTAGGGTTTATTTCCATTCATTCTTTGTGAGGAAGAAAGTATTAGTATTTGTACAATGTTTGTGAGGAGCCTTTGGGTGCCATCGAAATTGGAAATGAGAAGAAAACTAGAATTTTGATGGAGATGGTGAGGATGAAAATGATGGAGAAGAAGAAGAAAAAGATGATGATGATGAGAAAAAAAAACTAGAATTTTGATGGAGATTGTGAGGATGAAAATGGTGGAGAAGAAGAAGAAGAATATGAGAGAAAAATTAGGATTTTGAAAGAAAGAGAATGAAATAATGAAATGAAGCTCACAATTTGGGTTTGGGGGTGTGGGGTTGGGACAGCTCAAAGAGTAAAAAAAATTAGACTGTCCTGAATAATTTTCTTTCAAATAGGGCTAGTCCCGATAAAGTTTGATTGTGCCCTAATAAATAGCCCTTGGTAAGCCCTATATCTCAATAATTAATATATATATATATATATATATATATATATATATATATATTTTAAGATAACAAACATCTTGTTATATATCTCAATAATTTTAAATAAAAAAATTGATCCTTCATTATGCTTTTATTGTTATCTTGATGGGACAATCAACCCATTAGCATTGCTGTCCTTGTGACCCTGTGTCATGAATGGTAATTCAAGTATGTTTGCTATTAGCATCATATCTCATTATTTCATCTGATGATTCTTTGTTGGTAACACATGTTCGTCTTTTTTGGACATATCACAGGTTGTTGTACATTTGTCCTTACCGAAGCCCTCCACATAATTACATACCTTCTTTCCAGGTCTGCACCTTTTATCATGGTCATTTTTGAGCTGTACAAATTGTACAATTGCACGTGACCCCCAAAACAAAACAAAAAATCAAAATTTACCTTCTGTATGTGTTAGTGATGTGAAGTCTCTCTTTTTAGATTTAGTCATCTATAGTTTTTTAAAAAGTGCATTAACATGACTTTTAGAATGTAGAAATGATCTTTTTTTCTAGAGTAGTTTTAATTTTTTTTTTTAATATTTATACATGGTCTTTAAAATATCATAAATAGACTTGCTCCCGCATTTCTTTGATAGATCTATAGGTGACATGTCTTCCTCTTTTACAATAGATCTTATCAAGTAAAATTAAGATATTTGCACCATGGAATAATTTATAAAATAATATATTTATATTGCTCTTGATAAGATATAGGGAATAATTGGAAGAACTAAAATTTTATAGAGAGATGTTTAGGCTTCCACGGTTCTATTTTGGCACTCAAATTTCATAAATTGTACCTTTGAAGAACATTTTGTTAATTTTTTATCCTTAATAGTTGTCTCTGTTGTTGGGCACCATTTGGATTTTTGCAATAAAATAAATAATAATATTGTTTTGTTCATCATAAACTCTTATTTGCAACTAAATTTGGACGAAATATACTTTAAAAGAACAATATATAAAATTGATGTGTCAAAATTGAACAGTAAAAAGTTAATGTACCACGAATATCCAAATGCTATAATTAGGGTACCACTAGTATAATTTACCTTAGAAACTACAAAGTACACAATAGACAGGGGCGGCCCTGGCCCAGGGCAGGCCGGGCGACGGCCCAGGGCCCCATGACGAAAGTGGGCACCAACATAAAACTATTTACATTAGAACTAGTATGTATCATGTATCTTTTTTTAACAAAAAATATTGTGGTGTAGTGGTTATAATGCTAAACTTATATTTAAGAGGTCCTTGGTTCAAATTTTGACTACAATAATTTTTTGTTTTATTTATACTTTTTTTTACATTATGTATGGGGGTCCATTTTAAAAGTTTTGTCTCGGACTCCTATCAGCCCAGGACCGGCCTGACAATAGACAAAGCGACATCTATGACATATCAGCTTCTTCTTTCTTTTTCTTCTTATTTTATATGTATTGGATTAGATGTACTGAATTGATAAATTAAATTACTTAGGGTTAGTGTTGGTGAACATAAAAAAGGATTATCTTCAATGTACCCCCTCTTTATTCTTACGTATATGATAGGCTTGAACATGAACTTTATAAATGAACAAAATATTCCTTTTTGGACTCAAAGGTGCTCCCCCAAAAATTTCAGTACCATATTAATGGTTGACCTAACACTAACTGTTGGTGCTTTCTTCACATAGAGAGAGCTTGCTCTCAACATGCCTTGTAAAATTTAGTCCCACGTCGGAAAAGCACTATGAGTTATCACAACATATATACTTGTATGTGTTGTTGTGATGTGCACATGTGGTGGTGACCCTAAGGAGGAAATCATGTGGGTGATTTTACTAGGAGGTAAGAATAAGGCTCCAAATTAAGCATTCATGCTTTTTCTCTTGGAAAATTAATTTCCATTGGGGCTAAGCCCCGTAGGGACTTAGCAACTCGGACTCGGGCTCGGGCTCATGGGCTCATGAGACGTAATGTGGCATTTTGTTGGCGCACTTAGCACGTCAGCTCGTCGCTAGGCTCATAGTGCGCTTAAGTTGTGCGAGCCACTTGCGCGGCCACGTTGCGCGTCCACGTTGCGCGTCCAGGTTGCGTCCAGGTTGCGCAGGGTGCGCGGGTGCGCTGGGTTGCACGGGGTGCGCGCCTGCGCGGTTGCGCTGGGTTGCGCCAGGTGCGCAAGTTAAGCCACCCAGGTTGCGCGCCCAGGTTGCGCAGGGTGCACTGGGTTGCGTGGGTGCGCTAGGTTGCGTAGGGTGTGCGGTTGCGCTGGGTTGCGCGAGGTGCGCAAGGTGCGCCAGTGCGCAAGTTGCGCCAGGTACACCGGTGCGCAAATTGTGCCAGATGCGCAAGTTGCGCCAGTGCACAAGTTGCGCCGCAGTGCGCGCAATACGGCTGTAGACGCGCGCATAACTCGTTCGTTGGCACAATGCGCACAGGTGGTGGCTGTCCACATTCAAACTGATCCGTAATGTACGATAACTGATCCTGAAATAGTGGATCTGACATTATTTCGTGGCGCACATTGCGGATCTGCGCAGTTATAGCAGTGGCTATATATTCAGGGCCTTTCTCTCTCGTAATAGACAGAGAATTATTCTTCTGAAAAATTCCAGAAAGAGAGAAGAGAGAGTTCCTCGAGCCACTGGAGTTCCAGCACCCCAAGCATTCTTTTTCTTCCTTGTCGTTCCGAGCAGCAGTCCATTGTAGAGCAGAATACCAGAGCATTCCAGAGTTCCTTTGAACTTGCTGGTTCCTGGAAGCTGACCGTGTGGCGGATCTAGTTTTGAGCTCTGGTGTTCTTAACACCCCAGCAGGCCACTTTCATCTATTGCATGTCATCGTTGCTGTTGCCTTTAGCAATTCGGCCGACATCTTCTTCTTAGAAGTGTCTTCGTCGTTTGCTACGTATACGAAATCTTTTTAAATTCTCGTATTCTAGAATCCTCCTAGGATCTCTGGTTGTGCACCTTCCTTGAAGTGTTGCATTGGAACACTGTTCTTACAATTGTTTCATTCCCATGTTTTTCCATCAAAAATTGTACCCAGGTCTATAACACTAACAGTCCCTAGCTAGAAACGAACCCAGAAGAAATTAAAGAAAAAAAGATAGGTTAGTTTCATTAACTTCTCTTCAATGAAAGTGCAAAAATTTTCCCAAGGTCCTTTCCAAAAAAAAGACTTAATTGTAACTTGATACCTTCAACTATACCAATTTTTTAACTTGATATCCTAAACTTTTTTTTTGTAACAACTTGCTACCCTGAAAAAAAATTGGACAAAAATACTCTTGTCTTCACCACAGCACCCCCCTCATCTCCCGCGACCCCTTTCCGCCACCTCCGCTGCCCCGGCCCACCCCCACCCCGTACCCCCTTCCAACCGCCGACTGCACCATCCACCCTCTCTCTCCACGGTGCCGCCTTCACCGGCTTTGCGCACACTGGAAGAGGGATGGCAGTGGTGCAATCGGCATGGATGGAGCGGGACGGGGATAGCGGGGTGGTGGAAGAAAATGAGGGGTGTCGGAGGGGGGTCGGAGGGCACGGGGGTGGTCGAAGGGGGGATGTCACGCCCCGCTTCCGTAGGAGCGATCGTCCTCGCTAAGGCATGATGCCGCACGAGCCTAGATTGCGCTCGTGCAAGACGGGTTCCATAACGGCCAATTTCAGCGGCTGCGACGGGGTCGTCGCACAGAAGTCCCAAGCAGAGACATTGAAACATGCAGCGGAAATTTATAACAAAACATAAGTCATTGCAAAACACTCTTTTATTGATATTGAAACAAAGGTTACAAAGGACACAACGCCAAGTTTACAAGTCACTCAAGCTCACTCTTCTCACATTACAAGTCACTCAGCTCCCTCTCATCTCTCAATACAAGTCTTGAACCAGCGGAAGCTTCGGAAGGCGACGTCCATACATTATGTCCCGTATAAGTCTTGACTCCATGCGGCCGCACTTCGAATCGCCAAGGAACTTCGTGCCTCGACGCATCCAAGCGAACCCCGCACCACGAGCTTCTACCTGTGCCTGTACATAAAAACTATGTGGGTGTCAGTACTCAACTGTACTGGTGGAATGAGCTCCTCGCCCACCCATACAAAACCAACACGTTTGATTTACTTCGTGCAACATAATTCCTTCTTATCAATTTTTTTTCTAGTCTTGCCTTAGGATTATTTTAGGACCGACGTCTTGGCCTACTTTGTGTCTCTAGACCATCTCGTGCTTGCGACGACAATGTTAACCCACACCTTGCCTCAAGACCCTTCTCGTGCCAACAACGTTAACCTATCAAGTCGTGCTTGCCTTTCGGCATAAAATCAGAGACTCAACTACGCGGTAGTACCCAATTCCTTGTGACCGTGCTACAAATCCATCATACCGTGTCTCGCAACTCAATGTGACTTCACCATTCGCCGCCTCGCGGCCCTTGCTACTTCGATCACCAACAGACCCAATCAAGACTTCTGGACTAAGTATCACTTGACCGACTTTGCCTTACGGTATTTCCTGACTTAAACTCAAGACAACTCAAAACCAACTTATGCAAGTTATATGCCGACAACTCAAGACTCGACGCCACATCTCGTACCGAAGCACGTCGCCTATGTTGTAGCCATTCTTAGGCCCAAACACTTGTGTTCCAACCATATACACATTCAACTAGACTAAATCCAAAGGCACACACGCGGATTGCCGCTCGTGCCGACCCATCTATATGAATTGGTCACTAACACCACAAGCTATCGTGGACTTATAGTCTTGTTATTCGGCGACCCTTTCAACGCAATTAGCTAGCCCCGAAGAAAGTTCCCGAATAACCCGAGCGGTTCGTCCAGCTACGGCTATATCGTGTTTCCCTCCGGAACGATGCGGTCCCTCGGCGCCCAGGGTTGCTGCTCGTGGAAACTTTTCCTCGTCGACAAGTTGTCCAATGACCATGCAAGACTCGACTCAAACTGACGTCTCACACAGTCATCCTTCTTTCAATGTTACCTTCTCTTTCAAAACCAATATCAAGACTTCCATCATTTGAGACCCCTCGACGACCCACGGTCGCGAGCATTTTTTCTATGTTACCATATCATTTCATTAACTCATGAATGCCTATTCGATAGTCCTTTCTCTAAAACTCATTAATCAATCGTGGTTCACGCCTTAAACACTAAGTCCGTGCATCGTACCTCAAACCGACTTCCGTTCTACGTGACGCTATCGTCCAAGTCGTACTTTATATGATAGGCCTTGAGACCGTAAGACTATGTGGTTATACCCAACCATAGAACTCGTAGGACCGTGCTTGCTACCACTCCGATAGCCTAACATAACTTGCCTGACTTAAACGCACAACGACTCGACGAGCAAGGGTTGCGTCAAGCCTCGTATTGCGGAAACGTGCCGCGCATGCGTTCGACTTCTGAACGACCAAGTCATTTGGGTGCCTAGACTTATATTATAAGCCGTGCAACGCAACTTAACTCATGGGACAAGCCAAGGCTATGCCAAGCCTTGGACGATAGGACCGTGCATGCTTTATGAAGCATTTATGCGAGCGATGCCTATGACTTAGGCTACGTTCATAACTTTGTCTACTAATCCAACTTTCCTTCTCCTAAGTCACGGGACGAAGGACCGAGTGTCATTTTCAAAGTACGCCGTGTACCAACTCTAAGCCGACCGTTGGACCTTTCCATATTCTAACTCAATTCGACCCGTCGGGATTATTCCCTTTAGCTATGTGGATTCGTCTCTTTTATTATCAAGCCTACTTGTGCAAGTTGAAAACATGCAATTTATTATGTGAAGGCTAAGATGAGGCAAGTTCACCTAAACTATCCCACCTGAGCGAGCGGTCACCTCGATCGAGCGATGTCTTTGAGCATCCGTTGCAAGGCTAAGTCCGAACGCCGTTGGCGTTTCGATTCCTCTGATTGACTGAGCGGAACGGGGCACTACATCATACACCACTCAGAAAAAGTTTCGCGCTCGATAGCACCCCTATCGATAGTCATCTCAATTTACTCAATCGAGTTCGACTCATTCTTGCTCGACATTATTCAATTTCCGCACTCGACTTTTCTAAGGTCGACGCAACTTTGGTGTATATGCCCAACCTGACTTAGCCAACTGTGCTTACGCAAACCATCTTTTTATTTTATCAAAAACTATTCTCCTACGTTTTGTAAAATAGATAGACTTATTGTATGGACATCCGTGGGACATTTGTGAGAGAGCGCACCAACAATATCAACTTACGGAAGCACAATTCAGAGTTTGCGAAAATAGCAGAGTTAAAGAATTCAATCGATAGTCCAAGGACGTAAAGCTGTGCTCTGATACCATTATGTCACACCCCGCTCCCGTAGGAGCGATCGTCCTCGCTAAGGCGTGATGCCCCACAAGCCTAGATTACGCTCGTGCAAGGCGGGTTCCATAACGGTCGATTTCAGCGACTGCGACGGGGTCGTCGCATAGAAGTCCCAAGCAGAGACTTTGAAACATGCAGCAGAAATTTATAATAAAACAAAGTCATTGCAAAACACTCTTTTATTGATATTGAAACAAAGGTTACCAAGGGCGCAAGGCCAAGATTACAAGTCACTCAAGCTCACTCTTCTCACATTATAAGTCACTCAGCTCTCTCCCATCTTTCAATACAAGTCTTGAACCAGCGGAAGCTTCAGAAGGCGACGTCCATACATTATGTCCCATATAAGTCTTGACTCCATGCGGCCGCACGCTTCGAATCGTCAAGGAACTTCGTTCCTCGACGCATCCAAGCGAGCCCCTCGTCACGAGCTTCTACCTGTACCAGCACATAAAAACTATGTGGGTGTCAGTACTCAACTGTACTGGTGGAATGAGCTTCTCACCCGCCCATACAAAACCAACATATTTGATTTACTTCGTGCAACATAATCCCTTCTTATCAATTGTCTTTCTAGTCTTGCCTTAGGATTATTTTAGGACCGACGCCTTGGCCTACTTTGTGTCTCTAGACCATCTCGTGCTTGCGACGATAATGTTAACCCACACCTTGCCTCAAGACCCTTCTCGTGCCAACAACGCTAATCTATCAAGTCGTGCTTGCCTTTCGGCATAAAATCATAGACTCAACTATGCGGTAGTACCCAATTCCTTGTGACCGTGCTACAAATCTATCATACCGTGCCTCGCAACTCAATGTGACTTCACCATTCGCCGCCTCGCGGCCCTTGCTACTTCGATCACCAACAGACCCAATCAAGACTTCTGGACTAAGTATCACTTGACCGACTTTGCCTTGCGGCATTTCCTGACTTAAACTCAAGACAACTCAAAACCAACTTATGCAACTTATATGCCGACAACTCAAGACTCGATACCACATCTCGTGCCGAAGCACGTCGCCTATGTTGTAGCCATTCTTAGGCCCAAACACTTGTTTTCCAGCCATATACACATTCAACTAGACTAAATCTAAAGGCACACACGCGGATTGCCGCTCGTACCGACCCATCTATATGAATTGGTCACTAACACCACAAGCTATCGTGGACTTATAGCCTTATTATTCGGCGACCCTTTCAATGCAAGTAGTTAGCCCCGAAGAAAGTTCCCGAATAACCCGAGCGGTTCGTCCAGCTACGGCTATATCGTGTTTCCCTCCAGAACGACGCGGTCCCTCGGCGCCCATGGTTGTCGCTCGTGGAAACTTTTTTTGTCGACAAGCTGTCTAATGACCATACAAGACTCGACTCAAACTGACGTCTCACACAGTCATCCTTCTTTCAATGTTACTTTTTCTTTCAAAACCAATATCAAGACTTCCATCATTTGAGACCCCTCGACGACCCACGGTTGCGAGCATTCTTTCCATGTTACTATATCATTTTATTCACTCATGAATGCCTATACGATAGTCCTTTCTCCAAAACTCATTAATCAACCGTGGTTCATGTCTTAAACACTAAGTCCGTGTATCGTGCCTCAAACTGACTTCCGTTCTACGCGACGCTATCGCCCAAGTCATACTTTATATAATGGGCCTTGAGACCGTAAGACTATGTGGTTATACCCAACCGTAGAACTCGTAGGACCGTGCTTGCTACCACTCCGATAGCCTAACATAACTTGCCTGACTTAAACGCACAACGACTCGACGAGCAAGGGCTGCGTCAAGCCTCGCATTGCGGAAACGTGCCGCACATACGTTCGACTTCTGAACGACCAAGTCATTTGGGTGCCTAGACTTATATCATAAGCCGTGCAACGCAACTTAACTCATGGGGCAAGCCAAGGCTATGCCAAGCCTTGGACGATAGGACCGTGCATGCTTTATGAAGCATTTATGTGGGCGACGCCTATGACTTAGGCTACGTTCATAAATTCGTCTACTAATCCAACTTTTCTTCTCCCAAGCCACGGAACGAAGGACTGAGTGTCATTTTCAAAGCACGCCGTGCACCAACTCTAAGCCGACCGTTGGACTTTTCCATATTCTAACTCAATTCGACCCGTCGGGATTATTCCCTTTAGCTATGTGGATTCGTCTCTTTTATTATCAAGCCTACTTGTGCAAGTTGAAAACATGCGATTTATTGTGTGAAGGCTAAGATGAGGCAAGTTCACCGAAACTACCCCACCTGAGCGAGCGGTCGTCTCGACCGAGCGATGTCTTCGAGCAGCCGTTGCAAGGCTAAGTCCGAACGCCGTTGGCATTTCGATTCCTTCGATTGACTGAGCAGGACGGGGCACTACAGGGGAGATGGGTGGGGGTGGCCGAAAAGGGGCCGGGGGTGGAGGGTTTGTCATTTTTAAAATTTTGGGTATCTAACTGAAAATATTAAATAGTTGATGGTATCAATTTATCGAGTAAAAAAGTTTAGGGTATCAAGTTGAAAAACTGAAATAATTAAAAATATCAAGTTGCAATTAAGCCAAAAGAAAATAAATTGAAGTATAGAATTAAGAGTTTCTTAGTATATTAGGGTGACTACTTGGGACTCCTTTAGTCGGAAGCAGAAAGAAAGGATTTCAATTGTTTGTTGTTTTTTGGTCTTTGGAAAATTGTAATACATATAAAAGAAAGGATTTCAATTGTTTGTTGTTTTTTGTCTTTGGAAAATTGTAATACATATAAAAATAATAATTGTTTAGAAAGGGCAGAAAAAATAAATTATTGTGGTGGAAAAGTAAATTCATGGAGTAGATGGGAAACCATTTTTTTTTTCTTTTTCTTTGAAATTTATTTTATAGGTTTCTTCATTTTCTTTAGCATCCAATATACAAAAAAAAAATATATATTTTTCCAAGACTATGATTTTATAAACTAAACACGGTAAAGAAAGAACCCATCTCTCAAGTGGTTTAGAATGAGTATGCACATAGCAACAAGAATTGAGTAGCGGACCTCATTGCACCTAAAAACTTTATTATTTCAGAATGGGTCTCAACTAGTGCAACCTACATTTTGGATTAAAGGTTTCCTAGTTCGTGTGGCAGATTTGAAAGTAAGACTAGTAATGCTGTCTCCATGTCTTGACTATTTTAAGATGATGCTTAATAATTCCCTTTCAAATGCTCGTCTCTCTCTTGTGAGAGATGGCCATGTAGAACTAGAACTAGGTAAACAATTGGATTTCTCAACCAAAATAATCATTAGTAGAACAAGGAAAAATGGATTTATTCAATGAATTTGAATTGTTTGCAAATAATTAACATCATATCATCCAAATTTTGGAGTTAGGGTCAGGGCATACCTTCGTCATGCAAGAGGAGGGGTATAATATGGTATAGATCAAAAGACTATAAAAGATTTGCTTGTCGTTTAATCAGAGAAGGGGCATAACGAAAAGGGGGACAAAACGTAAAGGGAGCTCTGGTGCCGCGAAGGGGGTCAGGCTCTACCGGAGACGGCTCGACCGCGATGGTGGTCGTGCGCCGAAGAGAGAAACGATAGGGGTCGAGGTGATCAGGAAGAGGGAGAGAGAGAGAGAGAGGCTAGAGGAGGGGCATAATATGCTATAGTTCGAATGACTATAAAAGATTTGCTTGTTGTTTAATCGGAGAAGGGACATAATGGAAAGGAGGACAGAACGCGAAGGGAGCTCTGGTACTGAAGAGGGGGCAGAACGCGGAGGGTTCAGGCTCCGCCGGAGAGGGCTCGACCACGGTGGTGGTCGAGCGCCAAAGATATAGACGATAGGGGTCAAGGTGATCAGGGAGGGAGGGACAGAGAGAGGGGGGCCTAGTGTCACACACCGACCCGGAATCACCTGAATCATCGTCCTCGCAGGGAGCATGATGCCGCATGAGCCTGGAGTTGCTGTAATATCTGTGGTTCGTATTGTGTATCTTGGTATACGTATACGTAATTTGACCCGTATTGCATGTCTTCCTGCTTAATTTATTCTAGCATTTCATTGATTGATTTATTCTTGGGTTGGTTCGGCTTGGTTTGGTTCATCATGAACCAATGTTGAACCCTCCTACCTACCACCACCCTTCTTATTTAATCCATTCTCCTCATTCTCTCTCTTCATTTACTTCTTCTTCTCCACCATTACTTTTTCAACCACCAGGAGAGTGAGAGAGAGAGAGCTTAGGCAAGTGCATCTTGCTTCATGGGTGAACTCAAGATTTATTGTTCTATTTTCTTCCTTGCAACATTCTAAGACTCTTTAGTGCTTGGCATTTTCAATTTCCATGGCTAAACTCTTCTAGATCTAAGTTTATTTTATTTTTGGATTTCTTGGATTTTGATCTACCTAGCTTTGTTATTCCTAAGTTTTGATGGTTCCATGTTGTAGAGCATTTCGTTCTGCCCCAATTCGACCTATGGAAGTTCGAATTTGGACTCCGGATGAAGGGTTTATGGAGCTTGGAAGTTTGGATTCATGGTGTTCTTCTTCTCGGATCAGTGAAGAAGAAGAACAGTACAGCCGTATAGCTGTCCTGGCCGCATGGAAATACTTGACCGCATGAGTCTTCATGCGGCAAGCATTTTCAGCCGCATAAGGCCATGGGCAACAACCCAGCCGCATGAGGCCTTGACTTGACTCAGTCGCTTGGCGCATTAATTCTCAGCCGCTTAAAGACAACTCATCTCAGCCGCATAAGGATTGACATTCTTCAGCCGCATAAGACTCCAATTGAAACTCTGCCGCATGGCTCTGCCTTTGATTCAGTCGCATGAGAGGGCTTGGCCCTTAGCCGCATAAGCACTTGCCTTTCCAGCCGCATAAAGCCGCATTAAGTCCCAGCCGCATAGGGCTCAGTCTTTTCGCTGCCGCATATGACTTGATCCCCACGAGCCGCATGTGGCCCGTTCTTTCAGCCGCATGCGCTAGCTCCTAACGACCGCATATGCCCTGCATCCTCCAGCCGCATATATCTATTGCTCCCCGCGAGCCGCATAAGCTTAAGTTCTTGCTGCCGCATGCGCCCCTTCCTTCCCCAGCCGCATGCACCTGCCCTTATTCCAGCCGCATGAGCGCACAGTCCCCAGCTGCATAAGCGTGCATGTCCTTTGTCGCATGGCTCCTTCTACAGTCTCGTTCACTTTATTATTATTATTAGTAGTAGTAGTAGTAGTATTAAAATGCCTCATATATGTCTATATCATGTAATTCTGGCATAATTCCTGAACACGATAGTGGCCCACAGTGGCGTACTCTCGACAAGCAAACTGATATGATATATCTTGACATACTGTTACGATAGCTAGCCTGACACGACAAGTATGAATGACTTGGATACCGTGGGCGATTGTGTTTGTACAAATAAATTAGTACTGTCTTGCATCATGTCTAGGGTGGGGATCCCTGAGTACCACGGTCAAGGATACCTACAGTAATTGACTAAGGCTAATAAACTAGAATAATTCAGTAGACATGAAGAGATTTCCAGCTACAGGCAATCCCGTTATCTGGGTGCATTCAGTGGACTTGTAGCCTACCGACGAGTAGGGCACATTTCCAGCACACAGTCATGTGGTGCACCCTTCATAAATGGACATTCGACCCGGATAACCTGATGGTCTGCAGGGCTTGTGGCTGTTGGGGATAATCTCATTGCATCTTGCTAGTAACTAGGCCTGTGATAACCATAGTTAGTTAAGAGTATCAAGCCGTACTTCTTGATTGGCCGTTGTCATGACCCGTACCCGCTTTTTGGATGCAAGCACGTGAGCAAGCCAGCTACGTATTGAGCAGACTCCAGCCCGACTCGAATACGTAAACGCTGTCACTGCTATGGCAATGGGCCTAATCAAGACAAGGCAAAACTATATCTCAATCCATAATAAGAATAATAAACAAGAATGAACAAGTATGGGTCGTGGTCTGTAGCCCACTAGCATGCATGTCCGATAAGACTCTAAAGAAAAATAACAAGAGTCTAAACTGAATCAAAAAACAAGATATCTCATGATAATGAAGAAAAGCACGAGCAGATAATAAACACAATAATGATACCTGAATCCCGTAAGCGTATCATCACGTCTGCCATCCAGAGCTGCTAACTAACTCCACGCAATAACTAACCTGAAGAGATCATCAGGTCCTCAGGGGACATAGCTAGATACATAAAAACATGCCTATCTAGCAGTTTATCATGCAATAAAGAAAATACAGGAAATAATGGAAAAAGACCAATCAGCACGAAAACACGACTATACACGACTGGAAGAACCACTACGCCTAAACGAACTGCTGGAGAAAACAAGAGAACACGATATCACGATATCAATGGACAACCAATCGAATACTCAAACCCTCGCCCCTAGTGTGGACTCGCAGGTTTGAACAACTACTAGCCCTCGTCCCTAGTGTAGACTCGCAAGCTAGTATCACCCTCGTCCCTAGTGTGGACTCGCAGGTGTGAACCATATACTACTAACCCTTGTCACGTCCCAGAACCAGAATACTGGAGAGCGGGGGAATGACTCAGCCAGCTACATATTACGGGTAGATGAATAACGTATAATACGATCAATGCTGTCTAACCAGACGAGGGGGTGCATACTACATGAAAGTCTTACTATGGTCACTTCACATCTATTGTCTCAATCATTCAAACAAGAAACAGAAATAGAGAACATGTAAGATAAAGCAGTAAGGCATCCCAAACGCTTAGTCAAAATGTTCTTGAGATCTGGCTTTACAAAACATAGCCAGATGGTATAGTAACATATACACAATTGTTATCAGCTGCAGTCTGACTTAATTACAATCATGTAAAAGTAAGTGCAAGACAATCCGACTAACATGTCGGTGCCAAACGGCTAAGTATGAAGTAAATAACAAAACGAGTGGTGAAGTAAGGAATCCACTCGAGTCCTCCTGCGATCATTCCTCTAGTATTGACCATCTTGGAGGTAGCAGTAAGCTGGATCCTCGGGGACCGGCTCTAAATCTGGCCATGCAAAACCAGAGAGGTTAGACCTCTAATAGCAAGTACCACAAGGGAGCACGATATGAAGGATTAAACCAGTAAGTAAGAGAATATAATAATAGAGCTCTACTTTCCACTAGGATTCACATAACATCATGACACTTCGAACCAACCTCCCAACCAAACAAGGACAGAAGTTGGCCCGTCATGTCTTGATATTCTGATCATCTCAGTTAGGCAACAGAGTAGGTACAGTACACAAACAATCATCTTGAACGGCCAATCAATTCCTACGGCTCGCTATTGTGAGTCCCAAGTTATCCTGGAATTATGCAAATAGGGATTCCTCAGTTCTTACTATGTGCGAGCAAGGCTAGTCTATCCAGTCAATCAATTAAGCCAATCATGTAATTAGACGAGTCCCAGCGGGACGCCCGCCGTTAATATAGCATGTACAATAATATAAGCAGATACCGTTCCCTGCCCGTGTGACAGATTTACAGTATTTGTGGGAACCAGCCGGCCCGTCGGGCACTACTAGTCCCAAGGGGGCTGCCATGTAAGAACTCGGGAATCCATTCTCTCCATGCAATTATTATTTTATTTAACTTAATAGTCTCTACGTTGAGTGAAGTCCCATGCCGTGGATCATGGTCATTCAAATGAGTACTTTCGTACGGGGTACGATATGCACAACTCTACAACGATACCCGTGCGGCTAGGTTGTAGGTCTTACATAGCGTGATGCAACAATCAAATCTAACCACGGAGTAATCATGCCTTGACCATAAAGTACACATGTTATTTTTGTAAGATAAATAAATAAATAAATAAATAATTTTGAAGCCTGCATATGCCTGTATGCCAATATTTGGGATCGGCTAATCGAGTACAATAGTTCATTACATGAACGTGTCTCATTCATTCAATTCAATAAGACGACTAGCCAGTCTCTTAGTTCCAAATAGGAACGCATGATCAATTATTAGTCAATGTCACAATCATTATCAATGGTGACAAGGCATGAAAATTAATTAGTATTACATGGGGTCGAGCCTATAACTCCTCAGAGTTAAGTTCTAGTCATACTGGGTATCCATAAACCAATCAAGACACAAGGCACATTCCACATAACAATCTATATTAATGATATTAACATATCATGATTTATCAAGTCTAGTAAAAACACCCAGGTTAGAAAGTCACGCCAACAAGTCTAGGCTAAGGCCAACAAGTCACGCCAAGTCTAGTAGGAGTGAGCGTGAAAAGTAACTCACGCAAGGGAAATTTACGCACGCACAGCGTGAGCGTGAAAAGTGAGCGTAGAAAATGGGCGTGAAAAGTAAGCGTGGAAAAGTGATAAGAAATTCACGCACGCATGCAAAGATGGTACGTAACTCAAAATTCACGCTGACATGTAGAGACGTGTGCGTGACTAAAAATACACGCAGACACGTAATAACGTGAGCGTGACTAAAATACACGCAAACACGTAGAGACGTGTGCGTGACTGAAAATACACGCAGATACGTAATAACGTGAGCGTGACTAAAATACACGCAAACACGTAGAGACGTGTGCGTGACTGAAAATATACGCAGACACGTAATAACGTGTGCGTGACTAAAATACACGCAAATACGTAGAGACGTTTGCGTGACTGAAAATACACGTAGATACATAATAACATGAGCGTGACTAAAATACACGCAAACACGTAGAGACGTGTGCGTGACTAAAAATACACGCAGACACGTAATAACGTGTGCGTGACTCAGGAACCTTCGTCCCAAGCCAGAAATGAAGTTCCCATGGTTCAGAACCCATGGACAACCGAGAATACACGCCAAGTTGGGAGATCAAAATCCATGAACAACCGAGAACACAAACACTTAGATCTGGAAGAAACAAGCCAACGAAAACAAAAATGCTAAGTAGTAAACTCTCTCAGGATCGTGAGAGGAAGAATAATGAACCATAAAAATGGTTCTCCAAGCAAGAAGCAAGATTGCACTTGCCTGCTGCTACTGCTGGTAGGTGGAGAAGTGATGAGAGGAAGAAGAAGAAGTAATGGTGAAGAATGAAAGTTATGAGGAGAGAGAATAAGATAGAAGCTTTAAATAGGGAAGGGTGGTAGGTGGGGTTATTGGGTCGGGTTTGATCGGGTCCATCCAAGGCCAACCCGAAACAAAGCAGAGAGGTTAGAAGCAGAAAATAAATGCAGGAAATAAAATACAGGAATAAAATTGCAGAAAATAAAATACAGAAAATTAATTAACATGAAATTATAGGAATTTAAATACAGGATAATACATGATAAATACTAAATAAATATACATGAGTTGTACATGCATGAAAATACGCATTCTGGGAACAGGGAGTGACATCTCTACCCACCTTAGAAAAAATTCCGTCCTCAGAATTTCAAATCCAAGCAGGTAGAAATATCGGAGCTAAACTAATACAAGCAGTTCTTGTGAGCAAGCAATCATTTTACCATATCAAAAGCAAGTACTATATATGTAAATTCATCATTCCATGATATCAAGTAGCTCTACCCATAAGGTGACAAGTATGAAGAATCAGGACAATCAAGGTATACAGAAAGAGATATACCTTGTGAGTCAAACAGGTGTGGATACCGTGATCGGATATCATCCTCACGTTCCCACATTGACTCTCCCAAGGAGTGATGACCCCAAGCAACACGAACAAGACTAATTGTTCGGTTCTTGAGTATCTTCTCTCTTCGGTCCAAAATGGACACAGGCTGTTCCTCGTAAGACAGGTTGGTACCAACAACCAGCTCTGAATGATCGAGGACATGGTTTGGGTCCGATACATACCTACGTAATTGAGATACATGAAATATGTCATGCACCTCTCGTAACGAAGGCGGGAGGGATAAACGATAAGCAACATCGCCTATCCGATCAAGGATAACAAATGGGCCCACGTACCGCGGACTCAATTTCTTGCGAACGCCAAATCTAATGACCCCACGAGTAGGTGAGATCCGCAAGAATACGTGGTCCCTAACAAAGAACTCTAATGGCCTACGATGCTGGTCCGCCCAATGATGATGCTGGTCCTGCGCAACTCGAAGTCGCTCTCTAATTCCCTTAATCACTGCAGCCGTCTGAATAATCATTTCTGGGCCTAACATCTTCCTCTCTCCGATATCATCCCATGCAAGCGGTGACCTGCACTTCTTACCATATAATGCTTCAAATGGCGCCATCTGGATACTGGCTTGATAACTATTGTTGTATGAGAACTCGACTAAGTGCAGGTGACTCTCCCAAGACCCTCCAAAATCTAGGGTGCAAGCTCATAACATATCTTCTAAAGTCTGAATTGTTCTTTCTGATTGCCCATCCGTCTGCGGATGGTAGGCCGTGCTAAATCTTAACTTGGTACCCAGACTATGATGTAAGCTCTTCCAGAAATGTGATGTAAAGCGGGTATCTCGATCCGACACAATACTGACAGGGACTCTATGCTGCCTGACTATCTGTTGCATATACAACTCTGCCAACTTTTCTGTAGATTGTTCTACTCTGAAAGGAAGAAAATGTGCTACCTTCATAAGTCGGTCCACTATCACCCAAATAGCGTCCTTACCACTTGGTGATCTCGGTAAACCGGTCACAAAGTCCATTGTAATATGCTCCCATTTCCATTCCGGAATAGGAAGCGGTTGTAATAACCCAGCTGGCCTATGCTGTTCTGCCTTCACTTGCTGACATACCAAGCAACGGGAAACAAATCTAGCTATCTCTCCCTTCATCTCGTTCCACCAGAAATGCTGCTTGATATCTTGGTACATCTTGGTCCCTCCAGGATGAATAGAATACTGAGAGCTGTGAGCTTCTGCCATAACCTCCTGTCTGATATCTCCACTAGGCACACATAGACGTGATCCAAACCTAAGTGTACCATCTTCATGAATTCCCATCTCCTTCCTGAGTCCTGACTCACATTCTGCCATAAGCTTCTGAATCCTTGGGTCTTGTGCCTGAGCTGCCTTGATCCTGTCTACCAAGTCGGATTGAACTTGCAGACTTGTTAGAACTCCTACATCACTAGGAAGTATAACTTCGATGCCCATCTCCTGAAGGTCTTCTAAGATATGCCTCTGCGTTGTCAACATAAATGCGCCGCCTCTCCTGCTGAGAGCGTCTGCTACTACATTCGCCTTGCCTGGATGATACTGAAGCTCCACGTCATAATCCTTGATTAACTCCAACCATCTTCTCTGCCTCATGTTCAGCTCCTTCTGAGTAAAGATGTACTTCAGACTTTTATGGTCCGTGTACATATCCACTCGATCACCATATAAGTAATGCCTCCATAGCTCCAAAGCAAATACTACTGCCGCTAACTCCAAATCATGAGTTGGGTAATTCTTCTCGTGGTCCCGAAGCTACCTAGATGCATATGCTATCACCTTTCCATGTTGCATAAGGACACATCCAAGTCCTTTACCTGACGTATCACAATATACTGTAAAACCTCCGGGTCCAACTGGCAATGTAAGAATAGGTGCTGATATCAATTTCTACTTCAAAGTCTCGAATGATGCCTGACATTCTGCCGAGCAAACGAATGGTACATCCTTTCGGGTCAAGCGGGTCATGGATGCTGAAAGCCTTGCAAAGTCTGACACAAACCTTCTGTAATATCCTGCCAATCCCAAGAAGCTCCGCACATCTGCTACGGTCTTGGGTACTGACCAACTTTCTACTGCTTCTATCTTCTTGGGATCTACTGCTACTCCAGCTCCTGATATGATATGACCCAAAAATGAAATGTGATCCGACCAAAATTCACACTTGCTGAGCTTGGCATACAACTGGTTCTCTCTCAGAACCTGCAACACTTTCCTGAGGTGGTCTTCATGCTCCTCTTCACTAGCAGAGTATACGAGAATGTCGTCAAGAAACACAACGACAAACTGGTCTAAGTATGGCATAAAGATATGATTCATCAAATCCATGAATATTGCTGGAGCATTGGTCAAACCAAACGGCATTACTAAGAACTCATAATGCCCATACTTCGACCTGAATGCTGTCTTGGGAATGTCCTCCTTCCGAACCCTCACCTGATGGTACCCTGACGAAGATCTATCTTGGAGAAAACTCTAGCTTTGCTCAACTGATCAAATAAGTCGTCGATCCTGGGTAATGGGTACTTGTTCTTCACTGTTGCCGTGTTAAGCTTTCTGTAGTCAATGCACAATCTGGATGACCCATCCTTCTTTCCCACAAGTACCACTGGTGCTGCCCATGGTGACACGCTAGCTTGGATGAACTTCTTCTCCTTCAGTTCCTCTATATGCTGGTATACCTTGGCCTGCTCTGAATCTGCCATTCTGTAAACTCGATCTGATATCGGTTTAGTTCCTGGTGCCAATTCTATACTGAACTCAATATCTCTAACCGGTGGTAGACCTGGGAGTTCTTCGGGAAATACGTCTAGAAACTCTTCAACTACCTTCGGAATCTGAACTTCTTCCATTGCCGTTACTACTCCATGTTCTTGCTGAGTTGCCACTGATCTGAATAAGGTGAACCGCTTCATACCTAAAATATCAAAAGATACACTCCCTCTACGATAATCTATTGTCGCATGACTGTCTTTCAGCCAGTCCATACCTAAGATAACGTCAAAATTTCCAACAGGAAATTCTATCAACCGGGCGGATAAGGAATGCCCGCAAACTACAACGCTACATGCTAAAATAACTCTACTAACTCCTACGAGCCCATTATCAGTGAGTATATTCAACCTCCCTGGCAATGCCTCGAACTTTATTCCTAGTCGTGTCGCAAATTGTGCAGATATAAATGAATGGGATGCTCCCGAATCAAACAATACTACTGCGGGATATGAGGCGACGAAAATGTTACCTGCCATAATATCTCCCGATGCCAATGCCTCATCCAAGGACAGAGTGAATGCTTCCCCTCGACCTCCTTGCTGGTTTCCATGCTGCAGCCTAGCCTGATGTTGTTACTGGCCCCTTTCTTGATGATGCTGGGGTGGTCTATGCTGGTGTTGCTGTATCGGCGGCCCCTGCTGCCGAAACATCTGAGCCTGCGGTATAAACGGACGCTGTGCCAACGGCCTTACTGCCACTGCCGGTCCTCGATACTGGCCTGCCCCTGGTACTGGCAGAGCAGGAAACTGCTGCCCTGGTCCTTCTGACCTCGAATTCATGGGACATGTGGTAACCCGATGGTCTGGATTTCCATATATCAGACACAGTCCATTCAATGTCCGACACACATCTCTAGTGTGTCCCATCTTCCCACAATAAGTGCAGCCCGCCGGGGGTTGCCGGTTCTTCCTCTGTTGCTGTTGCTGCTGCCTGGGTGGTGGTGCTGGTCCTCGTATCGCCACATCGTGGATACGAATACCAGTGGATGGTGCTGTTGTTCGGGGCGCTGCTCCCCCTCCTCCTTCAATCTGACTGTGGGATCTCTTCTGACCCCCAGTCCTTACCATAAGCCTCTGAATGGTGATCTCATGCCTTCGAGTCACCGTCAATACTTCGTCAAAAGTTTGGTAATTGTGCCCCTCTATCAATTGCAAGAGTTCAAGATGAAACCCTTGCTGAAACCTCATGGCCCTTTGGCGCTCTGTTGCTACCATCTCTGGGGCGAATTTACTCAATCTGCAGAACTCCGCTGCATAAGCATCTACAGTCTTGCCGGCCTGCCTGAGGTTGATAAACTTTTGTTGTAGCTCAAACTGCGCCACAACTCCATAGTACTTCGTCTTGAATCTGGCAGTAAAATCGTCCCAAGCCACAGGACGTCTGATGCCCACTTCCTCTGATTTCCACTAATCACGTGCGAGATCCTGAAGTAACAACTTCACTAGATCCACACGTTCTTCTGCCGGTACCTTAGCTGCTATCAGAATAGCCTCAATATCCTTAAGCCATGCATCTGCTGAGATGGCATCCTCCGTGCCCTCGAAACGACGGAGGTTGTACTTGCAAAACCTGGCTGATGCTCCTGAATCAGTCCTTACTCCTCTTTCCAAAGCCGTCTGCAGTCCTTGGTTGAGCAACACATTCTGCTCTTGTAGCTGAGTGTGCATGCGTTGCTGGGCCAACATCTGATGTTGCTGAGTAGCCATCATTCCTCTCATGATCTCCAGAAGGGCTGGTGTGTCCACTTGGGTAGGTGGAACTTTTGGTGGTGGTGGAACATCCGGATACTGCGATCCAGCTGCTGCTTCCACTATCACTTCTTCCTGGGTAGCCTCCTGAGGTAAGACTGGCCCTTGTTGCTGACCAACCTAGTCATGTTGCCCATGTTGCCCCTGTTGTTGTCCAGCTCTGACCGATGCGGACGAAGTGCCCCTAAGAAAAGGGACAAGAGAACAATCAAACAACCGGACATGAAGGATCAATGAAGTCAAAGGATACCGGAATGTCAAGCAAGGGTTGAGAATAACGAATCATGAGATCAAGGGGGGAACACGTGTGATTGAGACATCCTATAAATCAAAACACCCCACAAGTCTGAAATCAGACCTGCATGGGCCACCACTAAGACCTTGTCACACCCCAGAACCAGAATACTGGAGAGCAGAGGAATGACTCAGCCAGCTACGTATTACGGGTAGATGAATACCGTATAATACGATCAATGATGTCTAACCAGACGAGGGGGTGCATACTACATGAAAGTCTTACTATGGTCACTTCACATCTATTGTCTCAATCATTCAAACAAGAAACAAAAATAGAGAACATGTAAGATAAAGCAGTAAGGCGTCACAAATGCTTAGTCAAAATGTTCTTGAGATCTGGCTTTACAAAACATAGCCAGATGGTATAGTAACATATACACAATTGTTATCAGCTGCAGTCTGACTTAATTACAATCATGTAAAAGTAAGTACAAGACAATCCGACTAACATGTCGGTGCTAAACGGCTAAGTATGAAGTAAATAACAAAACGAGTGGTGAAGTAAGGAACCCACTCGAGTCCTCCTGCGATCATTCCTCTAGTATTGACCATCTTGGAGGTAGCAGTAAGCTGGATCCTCGGGGACCGGCTCTAAATCTGGCCATGCAAAACCAGAGAGGTTAGACCTCTAATAGCAAGTACCATAAGGGAGCACGATATAAAGGATTAAACCAGTAAGTAAGAGAATATAATAATAGAGCTCTGCTTTCCACTAGGATTCACATAACATCACGACACTTCGAACCAACCTCCCAACCAAACAAGGACAGAAGTTGGCTCGTCATGTCCTGACATTCTGATCATCTCAGTTAGGCAACAGAGTAGGTACAGTATACAAACAATCATCTTGAACGGCCAATCAATTCCTACGGCTCGCTATTGTGAGTCCCAAGTTATCCTGGAATTATGAAAATAGGGATTCCTCAGTTCTTACTATGTGCGAGCAAGGCTAGTCTATCCAGTCAATCAATTGCGCCAATCATGTAATTAGACGAGTCCCAGCGGGATGCCCACCATTAATATAGCATATACAATAATATAAGCAGATACCGCTCCCTGCCCGTGTGACAGATTTACAGTATCTGTGGGAACCAGCCGGCCCGTCGGGCACTACTAGTCCCAAGGGGGCTGCCATGTAAGAACTCGAGAATCCATTCTCTCCATACAATCATTATTTTATTTAACTTAATAGTCTCTACGTTGAGTGAAGTCCCATGCCGTGGATCATGGTCATTCAAATGAGTACTTTCGTACGGGGTACGATATGCGCAACTCTACAACGATACCCGTACGGCTAGGTTGTAGGTCTTACATAGCGTGATGCAACAATCAAATCTAACCACGGAGTAATCATGCCTTGACCATAAAGTACACATGCTATTTTTGTAAGATAAATAAATAACTAAATAAATAAATAAATAAATAATTTTGAAGCCTGCATGTGCCTGTATGCCAATATTCGGGATCGGCTAATCGAGTACAATAGTTCATTACATGAACGTGTCTTATTCATTCAATTCAATAAGATGACTAGCCAGTCTCTTAGTTCCAAATAGGAACGCATGATCAATTATTAGTCAATGTCACAATCATTATCAATGGTGACAAGGCATGAAAATCAATTAGTATTACATGGGGTCGAGCCTATAACTCCTCAGAGTTAAGTTCTAGTCATACTGGGTATCCATAAACCAATCAAGACACAAGGCGCATTCCACATAACAATCTGTATTAATGATATTAACATATCATGATTTATCAAGTTCAGGCCAAAAGGCGTAAGGATATAATAGAAGAATTATCATGCCATCATTAAATGAATAAGTTATAGAGCAAATAAAAACACCCAGGTTAGAAAGTCATGCCAACAAGTCTAGGCTAAGGCCAACAAGTCACGCCAAGTCTAGTAGGAGTGAGAGTGAAAAGTAACTCACGCAAGGGAAAGTCACGCACACACAGCGTGAGCGTGAAAAGTGAACGTGGAAAATGGGCGTGAAAAGTAAGTGTGGAAAAGTGATAAGAAATTCACGCTGACATGTAGAGACGTGTGCGTGACTGAAAATACACGCAGACACGTAATAACGTGAGCGTGACTAAAATACACGCAAACACGTAGAGTCGTGTGCGTGACTGAAAATACACGCAGACACGTAATAACGTGAGCGTGACTAAAATACACGCAAACACGTAGAGATGTGTGCGTGACTGAAAATACACGCAGACACGTAATAACGTGTGCGTGACTAAAATACACGCAAACACGTAGAGACGTGTGCGTGACTGAAAATACACGCAGACACGTAATAACGTGAGCGTGACTAAAATACACGCAAACACGTAGAGACGTGTGCGTGACTGAAAATACATGCAGACACGTAATAACGTGTGCGTGACTCAAGAACCTTCGTCCCAAGCCAGAAATGAAGTTCCCATGGTTCAGAACCCATGGACAACCGAGAATACATGCCAAGTTGGGAGATCAAAACCCGTGAACAACCGAGAACACAAACACTTAGATCTGGGAGAAACAAGCCAACGAAAACAAAAATGCTAAGTAGTAAACTGTCTCAGGATCGTGAAAGGAAGAATAATGAACCATAAAAATGGTTCTCCAAGCAAGAAGCAAGATTGCACTTGCCTGCTGCTACTGCTGGTAGGTGGAGAAGTGATGAGAGGAAGAAGAAGAAGTAATGGTGAAGAATGAAAGTTATGAGGAGAGAGAATGAGATGAAAGCTTTAAATAGGGAAGGGTGGTAGGTGGGGTTATTGGGTCGGGTTTGATCGGGTCCATCCAAGGCCAACCCGAAACAAAGTAGAGAGGTTAAAAGCAGAAAATAAATACAGGAAATAAAATGCAGGAATAAAATTACAGGAAATAAAATGCAGAAAATTAATTAACATGAAATTATAGAAATTTAAATACAGGATAATACATGATAAATACTAAATAAATATACATGAGTTGTATATGCATGAAAATACGCATTCTGGGAACGGGGAGTGACAACCCTCGTCCCTGGTGTGGACTCGCAGGCTAGCATCACCCTCGTCCCTAGTGTGGACTCGCAGGTGTGAACCATATACTACTAACTCTCGTCCCTGGTTTAGACTCGCAGATTAGCTTACTAACTCTCGCCCCTGGTGTGGGCTCGCAAGTTAGCTTAACTACTCACCCTCGCCCCTAATGTGGACTCGCAGATTAGCTTACTAACTCTCGCCCCTGGTGTAGGCTCGCAAGTTAGCTTAACTACTAACCCTCGCCCCTAATATGGACTCGCATGTTAGCTTCAAGAATTTTAAGGTACAGTAGTTCCGATATGACTTATTCATCCTATGACGCGATACGACTCAGTCCAAGTACAAGAGATGACACGACACGACCCAATCACGATACACGAGAAAACCAATCCAATATAAACTACAAAGCTAATTATAACAAGGCTATATATAAACTAGCAGGCATGATATACAAATCACATATAAATAATCAACTAGTAAAACTTTATAATAATATAAATATGCATGTAAATAAACTATAGAGAAAGGCAAGATATCTTGCCTGGAGGTTGCACGCAAATCCAATATCAATCTAGTCCACTGCTAAGCCATAAAGTCCAAATTATCACAAATGTCTCCGAAAGCTGAAACAAACAATGCCAACAGTCTCAGAATAGTCAAATTAGCAGGATTTCCTATCCTTAAGTCCAATTCTGGACACAGGGGCAAAATAGTAATTTCGGGCTAAAACGGTATCCGTCGTTGGACCCACTTTGCACCGAAAAATGTGCCAGAGTCAGTCGTCTCTAAAGTCGTCAAACTAAATATCTACGAATCCGATTTTCCGGTACGAACCCAACCGTATGTCCAGAGTTGGATTCCGGCGGACCGTGCACAAAATCACCCGTTGAGTCGGACCGTGGGGTCCGTTAAACGGCGATTTTATCAACTGTCTCAGAATTGGACCAAACCTGGCATACAGGACCAAAAAAATGATATGATCCTATTGGCATAAGTTTCGTCTCGATCTGACGAGCGTGTACAAAGTAATTGAGAAATTTGCAAAGTGACCGATACGGTGAATTTCGACGGATACGCATCAAATTTGTCGCACACACGCGACCAATTTGAATTTCGTCAAAGCCCACACGACCACGAAGCTGTTACGTACCTTTTGATGCTTTCAGTTTGCGACCACGTCGCCCGGATTGGCGGGACGCACGTCGTGTGGATGAATTTTTCTAGTTTCTAAAACAGATTTTCGGTGAACTTCGGGATTCGATTTCTCGACACGTAGTCGATGATTCCCAAATTCACAAAAAGGGTCGTGAAGTCCTATATGTTGTCTATAACTGTGTTTAATTAGTTTTGACAAAAGCTTACTGGACTGCTCGAGATTTGCTCCCAAACAGGGTTGTCTGGATGGCTATATGTCCTGTTTTCGGGACAGTTTTTCGCCGATCTTTTGATCGAATCTCGGGACTGACTGATCCATCATACTCGAATATATTTACTAGGATTACTAAAGGGTCATATAGGCTATACGTAGGATTTTACTGATCGAAGAATCGTTAGGCGATGAGGGAGAAATCTAATTCGAAATAATGTACATGTACGGTTGCTGCTGTGCTCTTGTCCGCGCGCGGTTCTCGCGGTCAGGCGACCCGGCCGGCCTCCGGTGGCCCACGCGGTTCTCCAGATAGGGTCGCCAGGTTGGAGGGTGTGGCGTGGGTTGGAATTAGGGTTTAGGTTTTTGATGAGTATCTCTTGCTCTCCCTATCGATCTCTCAATAATACCTTTATATGATCGAACGGGGTTTCGATTACTCGGCTGCTGTGGCCTGTGGGGGAATATAGGTTTGGGTCTGGGCATGGCCGGGGTGGGCCTGCTGGGGAAGTTGAGGCCTGGGGGGGGGAGTTGGGCTGGTTTGATTTAAATTGTTTTCTTTTTATTCTTTTTTTCTATTTCCTTTTTATTAGCCTAATATACATATATGTATATATATATATTCATATACATATACACATATAGGTATACATATACTATATTTATTTATATATACACACATATATATATATATATCCTATACACACACAAATACATATATATACTTATATATACATACTCTTACACACATATAATATATATATTTTACCTATATCAATATATTTAGAAAATAATTGCCAATTCCTAAAAATATATACGAAAATAATTGCATTTACCAAACATGTATACAAGGCCGTATTTGGATGCGATACATGCCTACATGGGCTTGGTTTTAACTTGGGCCCAATCTGGACATGTTCGGTACAACCGGGTTCTCGAAAACTCAATAATATAATTAAATAATAAATAAAATCTTCGGTACGAGTTGAGCCACAACTTGGCCTGGTTTTCCTAGTTAGGACACTCCTATAGCTTTGCATTCCCTTACCATGGCTAAACACTAGTCAAAGTACGCTACTCCACTATCCGTGCCATGATTCCTAGTTGTCTTGTATTTCAAAACTCAACTATGGGTAAGGTCATCTACCATAATAATTAACTAAATAATCATTTATACAATTCTAAAATCACTATTTAAATCAAAAAATATTTCGAGATAATTCTCCGGGAAGGGGAGCTACAGCCGTGATTGATTGAATGGAGTTTATTCCAACATAGTCTTATCTTAATCCTGTACAAGACTGTGATATGACACGATTGATTGTGCCTGTCTCAACAATAAATGATCAGAGGTCCAGTTCTGTTCAGGCGAAGGGTTACAACCCCGGTCCTTGTTTGGTTTAAGGGTTGTAACCTGGCTCCCGGAGCAGTTCTGTGTCCTCTCTTCGTTTATTGTCTTAGTGTACCCCATGCCATGCTCGTCATGTTTTACTTCACTTCAACAGTATGATTTATTACTTATGCTGGCCTTAACAATAAAGATCTGGGGTCCAGTTCTGTTCAGGCGAAGGGTTACAACCCCGGTGCTTGTTTGGTTTAAGGGTTGTAACCTGGCTCCCGGAGCAGTTCTGTGTCCTCGCTTCGTTTATTGTCTTTTCTGTACCAATAGTATTTAAGACAGGTTTTTATTCAGGTGAAGGGTTACAACCCCGGTCCTTGTTTGGTTTAAGGGTTGTGACCTGGCTACTTGAATAGTTTTCTTGTACTCAGTTTACTGTGGTTATCCCTATTATCATCAGTTCCTTATTTATTATCTTTTATATTCTATTATGTTATGCTGGTTTTAGTTCCTAAGTGAAGCCTCCTTTGTGGCACTTGCTCTTTCTGGGGTCTGACCCAGCTGGTTTTATATGGCCAGATATCAGAGCAGCTCCAGAGGATCTACCTACCTTCCAGCCAGATGGTGACCACCAGGCGTAACCCTGGCAACGAGTGGGTTTCTTTTTGTTCTTCCACTTTATTGTAAAAATTATTCTTTTGAGGCATTTAGCCGACGAGCACTTGTTAGCTCGATTGTACCTTTATTTACTGTCTGCCTACGGGCTGTGACATGATTAACAGATCCTATGGTTGATCATGTATGACTAAACTCTTGCTAGTCCTGACATTTTGTAACGACTAGCTTCATGATCAGCTGAATATATAATATTTGGGATGCCTTACTATTGTATATTTGGTGATCTTACATCTTATGACACTTACTTATTTGCTTGTGATTGAGACACTAGGCTTGTTCATGACCATAAGAGACTGTTGGCTTATAGTTAAACCCTCATGTATCTAGACAGCCGTGACCGTATAGCGAGGTGGGTTGCACTTCAATATACGTAGCTGGCTATGTCTGCCCCCGCTCTCCAGTATTCTGGTTCTGGGGCGTGACATGGTTTAGGTGGTGGCCCATGCAGGTATTGTATATCAAGATATGTGAGGGTTACCGAATAGATGTCTCAATCAGTACTCACCCTTGATCTCTGCTCATATCTTCAAATCCCTGAGAATCTTGACCTGATCACATGTTTGTATCGTTGATCTGTCCTGGTCCTTCCTTATTGTTCCCTAGGTCGTCTTCTTCAGCGGTATTGTTCCTGGACCTACCGATCAGCAAGACGGAGCACCTCCTACGGACCAACAGCAACCTGGAGATCAAGCCCAGCATTCAGGAGTAGCCTCCAGAGTCATGCCTACTAGAGGAGAGTCACCAGTTCAGCCCATCCAGCCTGCGGAGCCTGACGATGGCACTTTGGTGGGTCTCATCAGGTCCCTATTGGCCTCCGAGGATCGTCACGGAGATGCCTTACACCAGGCGGTGGTAGATGCTTTGACTAGAGGAGGTCATCAGGGTAATAGCATGGCCAACAGCTTCAAGCGATTGAACCCTTCCTTCTTCGACGGCAGTAAAGATACGATTGCTGCAGATGTATGGCTTCAGGACACGAAAGTGATTCTAGAAGCAGCCAGGACTCCAGAGAATGAGAAGGTGGCCGTGGTGCGCCTACATCTATTGGATCTCGCCCGCAGCTGGTGGGCGGCACAGGCCGATGGATTAGTGGCCCCTATTTCATGGGCAGTATTCAGGGAGAGATTCCAGACCAAGTATTTTGATGCTGTAACTCGGTACGATCTACAGACGAGGTTCAGCAATCTGAAGCAGATAGGCAGGACGGTCGATGGATATGCGGTCGAGTTCTCCAGGCTTAGTCGGTTTGCTCCCACCTTGGTGGCGACCGAGTTTGATAGAGCCCAGTGGTTCCAGCAGGGACTTCACCTAGACATTTTGTTGGCGGTAGAGCAGTTTGAGCATCAGACTTTTGATGCAGTACCGAGAGTAGCTAGGAGGCATGAGTATACCTCCCATAGGATTGTAGACAGGACCGAAGGTCGAAAGCGATCTCACGGCCAAATGAATCAGTCGTCAGCACCAGCCCCGACAGCTAGGGCTTTGACCATTGGAGCTCCGAGAAGGACAGCTTCAGTTATATCGGTTCAGCATTCAACCCCGACGCACCCTCAGCATTAGAAGCAGAAGCAGTTTTCCGTAGTGGGATGTTCACACTACGGGAAGCTAGGGTACGTGGTATCAGAGTGTCGCAGAGCACAGGGTTTGTGCTTGGTTTGTGGTGCCCCGGACCACAGGGTTGGGAACTGCCCGAACAGGGGGAGTTCGTCAGCCTTCTCTAGTCCTTCAGTTAGAGGACCAGCACCAGTCCAGCATCAGCAGTAGCAGCAGCTACAGTACCCGCTCTCGAGGCCATTGCCGATGCAGGCCCAGGCATTTCAGCAGCAGAGACCGCAGCAGTATGCCCAAGCCCAAGCCCTGATCCAGGGCAGGCAGAGGAATTTTCAGCAGAGAGGACCCGCACCCAGAGGACATGGTCAAGTGCTGGCTTTGACCATGGGAGAAGAAGGAATAGCACCAGGTGAGGTAGTGACAGGTACTATTCTCGTCAACACCTTTCCAGCTTCAGTATTATTTGATTCTGGTGCCTCGTATTCATTTATGTCTGTACGATTCGCGACACGGGTAGGATTGGAGCCCGAGTCATTATCAGTAAGGCTCAATATACTTACTAGTAACGGACTTGTGGGAGTAGATAGAGTATTTTCCTCGTGTCGGATCGTACTTAGCGGTAGAGAATTCCCTGCTAGATTGATAGAGTTCCCGATGGCCGATTATGATATGGTCTTAGGGATTGATTGGTTGAGGGACCAGTATGCTAGGATAGACTGCCACATTGGTAGGGTTATTTTTAGCATTCCAGGCGAGCCGGAGTTTTCTTTCTCCCGAGGCGAAGTTGAACCTTCTCCTCCAGTATTGCGGATGGCAGTAGCAGCAGTGCAGTTACCTCGTATAGTCGAAGAGTTTCCAGATGTTTTTCCATAAGAGCTTCCAAGGATGCCGCCAGAGCGAGAAATCGAGTTTACCATCGACTTGATTCCCGGAACAGCCCCAGTGTCAGAGAGAGTCTACAGGATGGCACCGTCAGAGCTAGAAATATTGTATAAGATGATTGAAGAACTCAGAACCAAGGGATTCATTCGTGCTAGTGGATCACCTTGGGGAGCCCCGATGCATCTTATGAAAAAGAAGGATGGTACATCCAGATTATGTGTAGATTATCGTACCTTGAACTCAGTGACAATCAAGAACAGATACCCTCTCCAGAGGATAGATGACTTGTTTGATCAACTCAAGGGGGCAGCAGTATTCTCGAAGATTGACTTTCGGTCAGGATACCATCAGATCAGAGTCAGAGAGCATGACATCCCGAAGACAGCTTTCTGATCTAGGTATGGGCATTGGGAGTTCCTTGTGATGCCATTTGGAGCAACCAATGCACCGACAGTATTCATGGACCTCATGAATCGTATCTTCATGCCTTATTTGGATCAGTTCGTGATTGTGTTCCTAGACGACATCCTGGTCTACAGCAAGAATAAAGCGAAGCATGAGCATCATCTCAGAGTTGTTCTCCAGATTCTCAAAGAGCACCAGCTATATGCCAAGTTCAGTAAATGCGAGTTCTGGCTCGATCGCATTTCGTACTTGGGTCATATCATCACCCGAGGAGGAGTTGAAGTGGATCCCCAGAAGATCGTGGCTATTGAGTCGTGGCCAGTGTCCAGCACAGTTGTAGAAGTTCGCAGTTTTCTTGGCTTAGCCGGCTACTACTGGCGATTTGTTTCAGACTTTGCTCAAATTTGAGCACCATTGACCTGGTTGACCCGCAAGGATATACAGTTTGCTTGGACAGCAGAGTGCCAGGATTCTTTTGAGAAGTTGAAGCGAGGCTTGATGACGGCTCCTATTCTCACGCTTCCAGATGGAATCGGAGGATTCTCAGTGTATTATGATGCTTCGGACAGAGGTTTAGGATGTGTTCTGATGCAGCATGGGAAGGTAATAGCTTATGCATCATGAAAACTTCGTGATCATGAGAGGAATTACCCAACCCATGACTTGGAGCTGGCAGCAGTAGTGTTTGTACTTAAGCTTTGGAGGCACTACTTGTATGGAGATAGGGTGGAGATTTTCACCGACCACAAGAGCCTGAAGTATGTGTTCACCCAGAAGGATCTTAACATGCGTCAGAGGAGATGGCTGAAGCTTCTTATGGATTATGATGTCAATTTGCAGTATCATCCAGGGAAGGCCAATATCGTAGCAGATGTATTGAGCAGAAGAGCCAGAGTTTATCTTCTAACAGCGCAGCCAGAGCTGTTAGTCGATCTTCAGAAGATGGGAATAGAAGTTGTTCTCCCTTCCAGTATGGTATTGATGGCCAGTATGCAAGTTCAGTCCACTACAGTCGAGAGGATCCGGATGGCGCAGTCAGCAGATTCTAAGCTTCAGCGGCTCAGAACAGAGTGTGAGGCAGGACGAAGACCAGAGTTATGCATTCATGAAGACGGTACACTTCGAAGCATCTTTGTGTACCCAGTGGAGATATCAGACAGGAGATCATGGCAGAGGCCCACAATTTGCAGTATTCCATTCATCCCGGTGGCACGAAGATGTACCGTGATATCCGCCAGCACTTTTGGTGGAATGGCATGAAGAGGGAGATAGCCCAGTTTGTCTCTCGTTGTTTAGTTTGTCAATAAGTTAAAGCCAAACACCAGAGGCCAGCTGGACTTCTTCAGCCCTTGCCGATTCCAGAATGGAAATAGGAGCATGTGACCATGGATTTTGTGACTGGATTGCCTAGATCCCCGGCAGGCAGAGACGCTATTTGGGTTATCATAGACAGGCTCACGAAGGTGGCTCACTTTCTCCCGTTCAGAGTTGGTCAGTCGACGGCTCAGCTCGCAGGAATGTATCTCCGACAGATTGTCATATTACACGGTGTGCCAGTCAGTATCACCTCAGACCGAGATTCAAGATTTATGTCGTACTTTTAGCGTAGCCTGTAAGAGAGTTTGGGAACTCGCCTCCAATTCAGCTCAGCATATCACCCGCAGACAGATGGTCAGTCAGAACGCATGATCCAGACTCTTGAAGACGTATTGAGATCTTGTACGCTCGACTTCGGTAGTTCGTGGGAAGATCACCTGCATCTGGTGGAGTTCTCGTACAATAATAGTTTTCAAGCTAGTATCCAGATGGCACCGTTCGAGGTACTGTATGGTAGGAAGTGCAGATCCCCGCTAGCTTGGGATGATGTTGGGGAGAGGCAGATGCTCGGTCCAGAAATGATTGCTCAGACCATTGAAGTGGTCGGGAGAGTCAGGGATCATCTTCGAGTTGCACAAGAACGCCAGCGCCATTGGGCCGATTCTCATCGGCGTCCTCTCGAGTTTTCTGTTGGCGACTATGTATTTCTGAGGATTTTGTCTAACCGTAGCGTCATTCGTTTCGGCGTACGGGGAAAGCTTAGTCCTAGGTATATAGGACCATTCGATATTCTGGAGCGAGTAGGTGATGTGTCCTATCGTCTCGCTCTTCCGTCGTCGTTGCGTGAGGTACATGACGTATTTCATGTATCCCAACTGTGATGGTATATTCCGAACCCGAGTCACGTCCTGGATCATTCAGAATTGGTTGTTGGTACCAACCTTTCGTATGAGGAGAGGCCCGTGTCTATATTGGACCGAAGGGAGAAGACACTCAAGAACAAGACTATCAAGTTAGTCCGAGTTGCTTGGGGTCATCACTCTTTGGGTGAGTCAACGTGGGAGCGTGAGGATGATATCCGATCACGATATCCCGACCTGTTTGATTCGTGAGGTATAATGTCCTTCTTATGCCTTATACCCTTAGTTCCTTGCTTAAATGATTGATTGCCTAGTTATAACTTGCTTGTGATTAGTACAGCTTGCTCTTGACCCTCTAGCCTCTTAATTAAATTCCGAAGACGAAATTCTTTTAAGGTGGGTAGAGTTGTAATGCCTGTGGTTCGTATTGCGTATCTTGGTATACGTATACGTAATTTGACCCGTATTGCATGTCTCCCTGCTTAATTTATTCTAGCATTTCATTGATTGATTTATTCTTGGGTTGGTTCGGCTTGGTTTGGTTCATCATGAACCAATGGTGAACCCTCCTACCTACCACCACCCTTCTTATTTAATCCATTCCCCTCATTCTTTCTCTTCATTTACTCCTTCTTCTCCACCATTACTTCTTCAATCACCAGGAGAGTGAGAGAGAGAGCTTAGGCAAGTGCATCTTGCTTCATGGAGGAACTCAAGATTTATTATTCTATTTTCTTCCTTGCAACATTCTAAGACTCTTTAGTGCTTGGCATTTTCAATTTCCATGGCTAAACTCTTCTAGATCTAAGTTTATTTTATTTTCGGATTTCTTGGGTTTTGATCCACCTAGCTTTGTTATTCCTAAGTTTTGATGGTTCCATGTTGTAGAGCATTTCATTCTGCCCCAATTCGACCTATAGAAGTTCGGATTTGGACTCCAGATGAAGGGTTTATGGAGCTTAGAAGTTTGGATTCATGGTGTTCTTCTTCTCGGATCAATGAAGAAGAAGAACAGTACAGCCGTATAGCTGTCCTGGCCGCATGGAAATACTTGACCGCATGAGTCTTCATGCGGCAAGCATTTTCAGCCGCATAAGGCCATGGGCAACAACCCAGCCGCAAGAGGCCTTGACTTGACTCAGTCGCTTGGCGCATTAATTCTCAGCCGCTTAAAGACAACTCATCTCAGCCGCATAAGGATTGACATTCTTCACCCGCATAAGACTCCAATTGAAACTCTGCCGCATGGCTCTGCCTTTGATTCAGTCGCATGAGAGGGCTTGGCCCTTAGCCACATAAGCACTTGTCTTTCCAGCCGCATAAAGCCGTATTAAGTCCCAGCCGCATAGGGCTCAGTCTTCCCGCTGTCGCATATGACTTGATCCCCGCGAGCCGCATGTGGCCCGTTTTTTCAGCCGCATGCGCTAGCTCCTAACGGCCGTATATGTCCTGCATCCTCCAGCCGCATATATCTATTGCTCCCCGCGAGCCGCATAAGCTTAAGTTCTCGCTGCCGCATGCGTCCCTTCCTTCCCCAGCCGCATGCACCTGTCCTTATTCCAGCCGCATGAGTGCACAGTCCCCAGCTGCATAAGCGTGCATGTCCTTTGCCGCATGGCTCCTTCTACAGTCTCGTTCACTTTATTATTATTATTATTATTAGTAGTAGTAGTAGTAGTAGTAGTAGTATTAAAATGCCTCATATATGTCTATGTCATATAATTTTGGCATAATTCCTGAACACGATAGTGGCCCGCAGTAGCGCACTCTCGACAAGCAAACTGACATGATATATTATGACATACTGTTACGACAGCTAGCCTGACACGACAAGTATGAATGACTTGGACACCGTGGGCGATTGTATTTATACAAATAAATCAGTACTGTCTTGCATCATATCTAGGATGGGGATCCCTTAGTACCACGGTCAGGGATACTACAGTAATTGACTAAGGCTAATAAACTAGAATAATTCAGTAGACATGAAGAGATTCCCAGATACAGGCAATTCCGTTATCTGGACGCATTCAGTGGACTTGTAGCCTACCGACGAGTAGGGCACATTTCCAGCACGCAGTCATGTGGTACACCCTTCATAAATAGACATTCGACCCGGATAACCGGATGGTCTGCAGGGCTTGTGGCTGTTGGGGATAATCTCATTACATCTTGCTAGTAACTAGGCCTGTGATAACCATAGTTAGTTAAGAGTATCAAGCCGTACTTCTTGATTGGCCGTGATTGATTGAATGAAGTTTATTCCAGCATAGTCTTATCTTGATCCTGTACAAGACTGTGACATGACACGATTAATTGTGCCTGTCTTAACAATAAATGATCAGAGGTCCAGTTCTGTTCAGGCGAAGGGTTACAACCCCGGTCCTTGTTTGGTTTAAGGGTTGTAACCTGGCTCCCGGAGCAGTTCTGTGTCCTCTCTTCGTTTATTGTCTTAGTGTACCCCATGCCATGCTCGTCATGTTTTACTTCACTTCAACAGTATGATTTATTACTTATGCTGGCCTTAACAATAAAGATCAGGGGTCCAGTTCTGTTCAAGCGAAGGGTTACAACCCCGGTGCTTGTTTGGTTTAAGGGTTGTAACCTGGCTCCCGGAGCAGTTCCGTGTCCTCTTTTCGGTTATTGTCTTTTTTGTACCAATAGTATTTGAGACGGGTTTCTATTCAGGTGAAGGGTTACAACCCTGGTCCTTGTTTGGTTTAAGGGTTGTGACCTGGCTACTTGAATGGTTTTCTCATACTCAGTTTACTGTGGTTATCCCTATTATCATCAGTTCCTTATTTATTATCTTTTATATTCTATTATGTTATGCTGGTTTTAGTTCCTAAGTGAAGCCTCCTTTATGGCACTTGCTCTTTCTGGGGTCTGACCCAGCTGGTTTTGTATGGCCAGATATCGGAGCAGCTCCAGAGGATCTACCTACCTTCCAGCCAGATGGTGACCACCAGGCGTAACCCTGGCAACGAGTGGGTTTCTTTTTATTCTCCCACTTTATTGTAAAAATTATTCTTTTGAGGCGTTTAGCCGACGAGCACTTGTTAGCTCGGTTGTACCTTTATTTACTGTCTGCCTACGGGCTGTGACATGATTAACAGATCCTAGGGTTGATCATGTATGACTAAACTCTTGCTAGTCCTGACATTTTGTAACGACTAGCTTCATGATCAGCTGAATATGTAATGTTTGGGATGCCTTACTATTGTATATTTGGTGATCTTACATCTTGTAACACTTACTTATTTGCTTGTGATTGAGACACTAGGCTTGTTCATGACCATATGAGACTGTTGGCTTGTAGTTAAACCCTCATGTATCTAGACAGCCATGACCGTATAGCAAGGTGGGTTGCACTTCAATATACGTAGCTGGCTATGTCTGCCCCCGCTCTCCAGTATTCTGGTTCTGGGGCGTGACAGTTGCGCTCGTGCAAGACAAGATGACAAGTTCTCAAAATGGTTATTTTTGATTTGATATTAGCAAACGAAAAAAACAGAGTATACGAAACAATTATCTTTATTGATAATGAACTGAGATTACAGAGGCTTTCAATAGCCCAACTGAATTTGCCAGGTTGGCTACAACACTCAAGTTCTCTCTTGCCCATAAAGGATTTTACCGTTCCATACATCATGCCTTCTATATCTCGGCTGTCATGCCCCGATTCATAGAGTCAATTATTCACATATTTATATCTTAGAATCGATCGTCCTCGCTTGGGCGTGATGCCATACAAGTCTGGTATTGCACTTGTACAAGACGAAGATGGTATAAAATTGATAATCTTTAAATAGGAGCACATCGCGGCAGATACACATAAATTAAAGTTAATGAGGACAATCTTTCTTATTGAATAGAACTACATCACTTCCTTATAGCAGCGGAGATAAAAGGATAACTTGGAGTCGCACAGAAAATATATGAACTGAATTCTCTTTATTGATAATTGAAGAAGAGTACAAAACTTGTATTGAAATACAATGCTTACAACACCTCTCTCTTTACAATGATAGCCAACTGAACAAATGTTGTAAAGCTTAAGACAACATTTACACATCTCTTTACACATCTCTCTTTACAGAATATCTCAAACACGAGTACCTGCCCACGAAAAATGTGGGTCAGCACATCATCTATGTACTGGCGAGCAGAATCCAACCCACTCACCTAAGACAACATTTAAGTAACCATTTTAAGCAAGCATTTATCAGAATGATCTTTCTATTTGGGACCTAGCATCAGTTTACAGTTCATGGGCAATAATCATAGTGAAGCATGTAAATATATTTTTAGCAATATTCATGTGGACATATCATTATAGCATTCTTGGTGTTATCATGCAAAGGCATCATTGAGGCATCGTTAGCATTAACATCTTAAACATGTTATGAAAATTCTCACTTCAAGCATCACTTAGCATGTATGTTATGATTGGGCAATGTTTATAGCAAGGCTTCTTTCTAGCATACTAAATTTAACATGTTGAGCAGGTTCTCATATTAAAAGACTACACACATCATCATTTACTTGGCACGTTAAGTACGCAAGTTAAACCAACACATATATTGAGTATATCACATTTAAGTAATTTCTTACCAATAGCCAACTCACTCGTACCTGCATTAAATACAGGTTAACTGTTATACTTACTCTGCCTGCACAAAACATTCATTAGCGTGCATCCTTACAACATGATCATTGGTGTTTGTGCACCATTTTCAGACGTTGCCATATAGGACTCCGAAAGGTAATCGGCACGCCATTCCACCAGGTTGCGAGCCCGAATGGAATGTTCCGATACCACGTACCCTTAAAGTAAGTTTACACTTCCTCCATGGTCGGATCGGTCCCCTAACGTCCCGGGGTAACGTCCGAGGAAGCAGTCACCCCCTTGTATACAAGTTGTCGCTGACCATGCGAATGCGTGTCCGACTCGATCGTGATCATAAAACACATGGTGAAATATTGAAATAACTAAAGGCAATAGTGCATCATTCAACTCATCCATGTCGTTTTCAACGACTCATCATTTTCAATATTCTTATCGTTCCACTTGGTGATCTCGACGATCCCAAGCCTCACCATTTCTCATTTATTGCTTCATTGCAACATTTCTCATTACGTTCCTTCTAAGGAGGAACAACATCATTCATTCATTTTGAAGGGACCTGTAGCATTTAATTCATTTCATAGGGATAATGGCATATTCAATTCATTTCTCATGTATCATTCACGCAACATCTCATTATTCAAGTGATTCATTCATTTTATCAACATTAAGCATAAGGGACATTATCAATTCATTCTCAGGCATCACGTTACATTAGCAGTTCGAGTGTTATTCGTTCAGCAGTTCAATATTCATGTCTTATTCATTCCACGATTTTCAGCATATGCATCTCTATTGATTTAGCAACTAAAGTATCGCATCACAATTATTCAACATTCAAGATAAGAGACATTAGGGACATATTCATAGCATCACGTTATTTCATTTATTAAGCATACAGGAATAATAAAGAAGGAGGACAGTTCCACTTGCCTTGTATAACGGTCTTCCTGTTCCGATCACACTTATCTTTCCATGGACATAGCTCCACCGACGAGCCATGTTCTGACACTCAATCCATCTAGCCAACTAAGAGACTTCATTAGTCTTAATTATCTTGAATCCTAACATAAGTCACGGTCCAACAGTCTGATAGCATCCAATAAGCCGACCAAATGCCTCGTGCGGAGCGGGACATTACATAATATACCACTCAGAAAATGTTGACCTCTAATAAGATTTGTTGTACGGCTAAATCTTTTGACTTATCCATTCAAGCACTTTTTGTATTATTGAACTAGTCGATCGATTCCGGCCTACCGTGTCCAAGTCCCAGCCCGTTGCGAGGCGGTGATTTAGGTTTTACAGACCCGTTGCGAATGAGGCAAAATGTCGACCTCTCATATTTCAACGTAAATGGATAGCCTACACATGAAACCAACTAAAATTAATACTTTCATCGATTCAGACTTGCGTCTTGGGTAGATTCGATTTCTTAGAATCTTCGAGCCGACTCAACGTACTTATCCTTCGGGGCAATACAGCGCTTCACATCGATTCAACTCGATGTATTTCTTTGGGACAATGCAACTCTTCGCATCGACTTAGTTTGATGCATTTCTCAGGACAATGTAACTCTCGTATCGATTTGCATCAATATATTTCATTCGGTCAACGCGACTCTTTGAGTCGACGTCTCAGCGTAGTTCGTCGTGCGGAGTTGGACATTACACCTAGTGTCAGACTAAACTTCTGTCGTTGGCGACGAACAAAGCGACACAAAGTCCGTGGCTAACCAAAATTAAAGTCATGATCGTTTCGTCAAGATTCATCATCAAGTTCCCTGGGACTATTCGACCTACTTATTGATGGAAGTTGCGACTACTAGACGACGAACATGTCACATTCGAGGTCCATCGAGGTCCATCGCTTGCCAATCACCGTAACAAATTAATAATTATATTTTATTAGTTTTCTCGTTGATACATATGATGTGTAATGCTTATAATTTCTTTGTTGATTTATTTTAAATAGTAACCGGTTTAAATTACTTGCCAACTTAGATTTGGACCCAATTCGGTCCAACCCGAAAAACTTACGTCATAAATTAATAATTATATTTTATTAGTTTACTTGTTGATGCATATGATGTAGCATGCTCATAATTTATTTGTTGATTTTTTACTAAATAATAACCGGTTTTACCTACGGGCCAACATGGACTCGAATCCAATCCGGTTTAGCTCGAATCGGTTATATCGGAGTGTGGGTCAATGTTGGTGTTGGATACTTTGGTCAAAGCTCGGTCATGTCCGGATCAAACCCAATGAAAATTGATTTTGGTCGACCCTGACCTAGCCCATCGAACACCTTGAGGTTTTAATGACAAACTTTCTCACCGAAGGTTTTAATGACAAAGTTTGTAGAATAAATGGGACATGATTTAACTAATAATTTTTCAAAAATTCTAGAGTAACTCATGAGTAACTAATTTTTGAAACTCGTTAATGAAAAATCGTTGGATTAAATACATTTTATTCCCTGATTTTTTTTATATCTAAACAAAAGAATTAAAAACTTAAAGGAAAAATTTATGAAATGCCCAA
>JANAVB010015800.1:6187683-6202683 GCA_029216955.1 Iris pallida
TTTTAAACATTACATATACATCTGTCTCTATGACATATGTGTCCTTGCCATGATAGATTATGATGTACCATGATTCCAGTTTATTACATTCCTGTTCATTTCTTGTTTCGTATATTTAGTTTGCTAGAATCAGTACTTGCTCCCGTCCTGACAGGATAACATTGTAGGTATACTTACTGAGGAGGAGTTGCTTTGTGATTCCTATTATGGAGTTGCTGCCGAGGACCAGGCTTTATCTTACGAGGATGTACCTACGGGAAAACTCGTCTAGTTTGCATAGTTACTCGGGGTTCCGAGAGTAGTCATATTGTTAGACTATGTATTTTGTGACTGGACCTGTATCCAGCTTTACATTATGGACTTGTACATGGAACTTACTTACATACGAGATGACTTTTGTGTTTGGAACTTTTCTGACTCTTTATTACATATAGAACTGTTAGCACATTTTAGTCTTATCTTGTTATCTTTAGAACAGCTTACTACGCTTTATCTCAAGCGTAGGCTGGACATGACTCGGCCGGCCCCACAATTTGGGTAGCGGATCGTGACATATTTTTAGTGGTGGCCCATGCAGATCGTGACTAAATTGTTTGGTTACGTCATTGTACCAAGCTTGCCTACAATTAGGAACTTAAGGTAACTAGACAACATTAGGAATAACGCTTAGAACACCTAGAGGAATACTAGGATTGCAACATAGGAAACACATCGCATCATATGCTCGTTATTTCAAAAATTAGACTTTCTTGTTGTTATGATTAATTACTTAAAAGAGTCCTTATAAGTCTTTTTATTTATTTAGATGGTGCTCACCCGCTCATCCCAGTATGCCACACCTGAGAATGGCACACTCCCTATCCAGTCGGTTGACCAGTTGACCGATACACCTCCACCTACCATACTCCCCCACTCCATAAATCTACCAACCAAGATGCCTCCACCACCTTTCACATCACAGACCCAGCAGGACCCGATACTCCTACGACCACCTATCATTATACCTGCCCAGGCTTCCGTCACACTCGACGGGAACCAACTGCTCACTCTGATCCAGGGGTTCCTAACGACCCATCAGGAGCAGACCACCATACTCCGCCAGAGCATGGAGCATTCTGAGGAACGTACCGTGGTCCCACCACCTGTAGAGCCACGGCAGAGAGCGGAGACAATCAAGGACTTCATGGGTCTGAACCCCAAGGAGTTCTTAGGGACTGAGGGCATTGTAGTAGCAGATGACTGGCTAGACTCAGTAGAGAGGAAGCTCCTTAGAGCTAGGTTGCCGGGTGACCTCCAGGTCGAGGCAGCAAGATTTTTGCTGATAGACTTGGCAGGAGTTTGGTTCAGGAATGAGCCGATATTCGCGAGAGTAAAGGCCACTTGGGATCAGTTCAAGACCCAGTTCAAGAAGAAATTCTTCTCGACCACCGCTAGGGTAGCCACGGGACTACGATTCCAGAACATCAAGCAGGAGAATCGTTCTGTTGACGAGTATGCGACAGAGTTTAGTCGCCTGAGCCGTTTCGCTCCTAGTCTGGTTGCAAACCCAGAGGAGATGACGCGTAGGTTTTGCCATGGCCTAGTAGAGGTGAGTTCTTGACCCATACCTTATCCTATCTTGATGATTACTGTACCCTACCATATTATTTGTATATTTGATACCATATGACTACTTTGATCTAGTATGACATAGTGGCTAGATGAGACCCCAGACAGACTACCTACCATAATCATGTATGATATCTTTCCAACTGCATGATTTAGATAAGCTTTCTTCAGACCATGATTGTTAGGGTGTAACCTAGAAGGAGTAGGATCATCTTAATTTCGAGGACAAAATTATTTTAAGGAGGGTAGATTTGTCACACTCACTTTCAAATTCAAGAGTATTTTAGTAATTGTGATTTATTTGAATTTTTATGATTTTTTTGAATTTTTTATGTATTTATTAATTAGATTGATTTCAGTGTGATTTGATTGGTTGTAGACTGGTGACTTGGTAGTAAAGTAGTTTGACCTTAGTCAACCTTCACTAGAAGCCTAATAATGTAATTAAAATTCACATTTTTAGTTTTAAAAATTATTTAGATTTAAATCTCTATTTTTGGAGTGGTTTAAATAATTTTAGTATTTTGAGCCATTTGGCCTTTTGTGATTTTCTAGATATGTTGACTTGTGTTGTGCTAGCAACTGGTCTAACCTTAGTGGACATGTATAGGGGCCTAACCATGCCTTAGAATTGTTATTTTTTTTTTAGAATTTATTTTAGGTATTAGATTATTTTTAAGGCTTTAATTGATTTATTTTAGCCTTTTTCATGCAAGCCTTTAAGCCTTTTTGACTTGGGCCCATTTCTACTTGAGGATGAGTTGGCCCAAGTGTAACCCTAATCCTAAGAGACCCCCTTGGCCACCCAACAGCAGTAACCCCTCCCCCTTTTCTTTTTTGTGGAATTGTAGCCTCCACAAGGAAACCCTAATAGATCCCTCTCTCCAAACTTTTTTTCCTTCATCCGGAGTCCGTTTCTTCTCAAACGAACTCCGTTGCACTCGTCGAGGAGAGGAGGATCTGCTGGTGCATTTCTAGCAAGGAGGGAGGCTTTTGCTTGACGAAAATTGGCCGACACGACAATCGAGGGGCTCCATTCATTGAATTTTTGACACTCAATAGGTAAACCCTAATCTACCATAGTAAATCTGGAATTTCTTTCATTTTTGCATCCATATAGATGGGAGCAATCCGACTGAGTCTTGAAAACTCGGTCGCATATCCGTCGATCGTCCTACCCATCTGCTTCAGATTGGTGAACCTCGTCTGTAGATCATACCGAGCTACAGCATTAAAATACTTGGTCTGGAATCTTTTCCTAAATACTGCCCAGGCAATAGGGGCCACTAATCCAACGGCCTGCACCGCCCACCAGTTGCGGGCAAGATCTAGTAACTGCAGGCGCACTACGGCCACCTTCTCGTTCTCTGGAGTTCTGGCTGCTTCTAGAATCACCTCGTGTCCAGAAGCCATGCATCTGCAGCAATTGCATCTTCACTGTCGTCGAAGAAGGGAGGGTTCAAGCGCTTGAAGTTGTTGGCCGCGCTATTACCCTGATGACCTCCTCTGGTCAACGCATCAGCCACCGCCTGGTGCAAGACATCTTCTCGACGATCCTGGGAGGCTAATAGTGACCTGATGAGACCCACCAAAGTGCCATCATCAGGCTCTGCAGGCTAGACGGGCTGAACTGGTGGTTCTCCTCCGGTAGGCATGACTCTGGAGGCTACTCCTGAATGCTGGGCTTGATCTCCAGGTTGCTGCTGATCCGCGGGAGGTGCTCCGCCTTGCTGATCGGTAGGTCTAGGAACAATACCGCTGAAGAAGACGACATAGGGAACAATAAGGAAGGACCAGGACAGATCAACGATAAAAGCATGTGATCAGGTCAAGATTACAGGGGATTTAGAAGATACGAGCAGAGATCAAGGACGAGTACTGATTGAGACATCTATTCGGTAAACCCTCACATATCTTGATTTACAAGACCTGCATGGGCCACCACTAAAACCATGTCACGCCCCAGAACCAGAATACTGGAGAGCGGGGGCAGACATAGCCAGCTACGTATATTGAAGTGCAACCCCCTCGCTATACGGCCACGGCTGTCTAGATACATGAGGGTTTAACTACAAGCCAGCAGTCTCCTATGGTCAAGAACAAGCCTATTGTCTCAATCACAAGCAAGTAAGTAAATGTTACAAGATATAAGACCACCAAATATACAATAATAAGGCGTCCCAATATTACATATTAGCTGATCATGAAGCTAGTCGTTATAAAATATCAGGACTAGCAAGAGTTTAGTCATACATGATCAATCCTAGGATCTGTCAATCATGTTACAGTCCGTAGGCAGACAGTAAATAAAGGTGCAATACGAGCTAATACGTGCTCGCCGGCTAAACGCCTCAAAAGAATAATTTTTACAATAAGTGGGAGGACAAAAGAAACCCACTCGTTGCCAGGATTACGTCTGGTGGTCACCATCTGGCTGGAAGACAGGTAGATACTCTGGTGCTGCTCCGATATCTGGCCATACAAAACCAGCTGGGTCAGACCCCAGAAAGAGCAATGCCACAAAGGAGACTTGACTTAGGAACTAAAACCAGCATATCACAATAGAATATTAAAGATAAATAATAAATAAAGAACTGATAATAATAGAGATAACAACAGTAAACTGAGTACGAGGAAACCATTCAAGTAGCCAGGCCACAACCCTTAAACCAAACAAGGACCCAGGTTGCAGCCCTTCACCTGAATAGAAACCCGTCTCAAATACTATTGGTAAGGTAACAAGACAATAAATGAAGAGAGGACACAGAACTGCCCCGGAAGCCAGGTTACAACCCTAAACCAAACAAGGATCGGAGTTGTAACCCTTTACCTGAACAGAACTGGACCCCTGATCTTTATTGTTAAGGCCAGTATGAATAATTAATCATACTGCTAAAGTGAAGTAAAACATGACAAGCATGGCATGGGGTGCAATAAGACAATAAACGAAGAGAGGACACAGAACTGCTCTGGGAGCCAAGTTACAACCCTTAAACCAAACAAGGACCGGGGTTGTAACCCTTCGCCTGAACAGAACTAGACCACTGATCTTTATTGTGAGGGCCAGGCATAGTAAGCAGATGATATATGATAATATAACCATGGAACTATTCAGATAGCCAAGTTACAACCCTTAAACCAAGCAAGGACCGGGGTTGTAACCCTTCATCTGAACAGAACCTGGTATCCCATCTTTTATCGATACAAAATCATGTCATGATACAATCTTGTACAAGATCATGACAACTAGACTGGGCTGGACTCCATCCAATCAATCACGGCCAAACAATAAGTACGGCTTGATACTTTAACTAACTAGGGTTATCACAGGCCTAGTTACTAGCAAGATGCAATGAGATTATCCCAAGTCACAAGCCCTGCAGACCATCCGGTTATCCGGGTCGAATGTCCATTTATGAAGGGTGCACCATATGACTGTGTGCTGAAAATGTGCCCTACTCGTCGGTAGGCTACAAGTCCACTTAATGTGCCCAGATAATGGGATTGCCTGTAGCTGGAAATCTCTTCATATCTACTGAATTATTCTAGTTTATTAGCCTTAGTCAATTGTAGTATCCCTGTTCGTGGTACTCAGGGATCCCCATCCTAGACATAATGCAAGACATTACTGATTTATTTGTACAAACACAATCGTCCACGGTGTCCAGGTCTTTCCTACTTGTCATGTCAGGCTAGCTGTCGTAACAGCATGTCATGATATATCATCTCAGTTTACTTGTCGAGAGTGCGCCACAGCGGGCCATGGTCGTGTTCGGGGAATATGTACAAATCTATATAGTACCAGCCTTCTATCAAGAAACCCGAGTTATATAAGCAAAATGTAATATCCCAATATATAAACAGAATAATAATAATAATAATAAAATAAGAGGACCACAGCTACGGAAGGCCAAGCAGCCAGGAAGGAACTAGGTATATGCGACTAGTGAGAATCGGGCTCATGCGGCTCAGGCCAGCCCGAGTCACGCGGCTAAAAAAGATAAGCATATGCGGCTCTGGGGGAAGACTGGACATATGCGGCTAGAGATGAAGGGTCTCATGCGGCTGCGCTGGCAAAAGCCATGCGGCCGGGAAGAGGGGAGCATATGCGGCTAGTAAAGGACCAGTGCCATGCGGCCAGAGAGAAATGTGGACTCATGCGGCACAGGATTCAGCAAGGGTATGCGGCTGCGGGAGGACGCAGTCTATGCGGTTGTGCCTATGCGGCTGGGTCAAGTAGAAACTTATGCGGCTGCGCTAAGGTCTCGTTTGGTTACCGAAATTTGAGCTTGGGAAAGGAAAGTGATTCCTTTCCTATGTTTGGGAGCCAAAGGAAAGTTGTTGGAAAGGGAAAATGATTCCCAAGAGGTAGAAAAATAGGGAAAAAGTGGTTCCTCCCATTATCTAAGGAATCACTTTCCCTCCAACTTTTCTGCATTTATTACAAAAAGTTTTGACCAAAATATCTATGTTCATAATATTATTTACCATTTTTATCCATAATATCTTTTAGACAAAAATATTTCTAAGTAATAATTATTTTTATTAGCACGAGGGTATTTTTAGAAAATTGACTCGATTTTGTTTCTTTTCCTTACAAACACCAAACACTATATGGAAATTAAAGATATATTCCGGCTATAATTCCAATCTTTCCAAACACCGAAAGGAAACTTTATAGGAATTATAATTTCCTAAAGGAAAGGAAATACCAAGGAATCAGTTTCCTTTCCTTTCCATTCCGCGAACCAAACGAGGCCTAAGGGCAGGTCCATGCGGCAGGGGATTTTTCGAGCCTTATGCGGCTGCAGGGAGTTATGCGCCATGCGGCCCAGGGCGTTCGGGTCTCATGCGGCCAGAAGAAGGGAGGCCTTATGCGGCTGCGGGATTAAGGTCCATGCGGCTGACAGAAACTTGCCGCATAAATGTTCATGCGGTCAAGTACTTGTCATGCGGTCAAGAACTGATCATCTTCTCCATTATTTCGAGAAGGATAACCATGAAGTCCATGGCTTCCAAGTTCCGTAATTCCATCATCCAGAGCCCAAATCCGAACTTCCATAGGTTAAAATGGGGCAGAACGAAATTCTCTACAATATGGAACCATCAAAACTTGGAAATACTAATGCTAAGTAGATCAAAACCCAAGAAATCCAAAAATGAAATAAACTTAGATCTACGCAAATTGAACCATGAAAATTAGAAATGCCAAATATTAAAGTGTGTTAGAATTTCGAGAGGAAGAGAATGGAACAATAAAAACGAAGTTCCTCCATGAAGCAAACTACACTTGCCTAAGCTCTCTCTTACTCTCCTGGTGGTTAAAGAAGTAATAGTGGAGAAGAAGAAGTAATGGAAGGAATAATAAGAAGAGAGAAGGGAGTGGGTTAATAAATGGTGAGGAGGTGGTAGGTGGGGGTTCACCTTTGGTTTATGATGAACCAAGCAAACCAAGCCAGCCGAACCAATCCAAGAATAAACCAGCTAATGAAATGCTAGAATAAATCAAGCAGGAGGGACATGCAATACGGGTCAAATTACGTATACGTATACCAAGATACGCAATACAAACCACAGGCATTACAATTTTGTTTTTCAGCCTTTTAGCTTATAAATTCTGAGTTTTTAATATGTGTATGAGGTTTCGGATATGTGGGATCCAACTTTTGGTTTTGTTTCATAAATTTCCATCATTTATGAGTATATATGCTTTCTATATAGCTATATATTACATTAACTATATATATATAGATATATATATATATATATATATATATATATATAACCCCGTTGAAACCTATTGCTAACACATACATGTTGAGAATGGGTCGAGGGGGATTTAATTCCAGATTTTAGACTCTTTAAATTATCTCGCACCATTGCGAATCTTTCCATTTAAGAGTTTGTGTGTGTGTGTGTGTGTATATATATATATATATATATATATATATTATATATATAATATAATTATATATATATATATATATTTATATATATTATATATATATATATATATATATATATATATAGTTTTCTTACTTTGTATATATATGTAGATATAGTATATTAATTTATGGTATACCGTGGTTTTGTTTTCTATTTTATTCTCAGATTTACCTCATTTCAGTAAGCTCCAGGACACACACACACACACACATCATCATTTGTTAGAATTAAGGTTTGATTTGTATTGTATATACACATGTGTGTATATACCTATATGTATATAGATATTTTATGCTTGGAAACCCTCTTAGAATAGATTATAGTTGTGAATATAATTATAGGAGTTCTAGGACAGATTTGGTTTGTCATCTTGAGCCTAGTTTAGTCGAATTGGCCGACAAGTTGACCAAATTGACAAAAGTCACTTTGGGTCAAACTTGATCCAATTCAACTCAAACGAACTCCAAATGACCTAGAATTTTGTGTATGACCTAGAAATTAGTAGACGGACTAGTTGACCCAGGTTTGACCAGGTTTGACCAGCGTTGACCAGGTTTGACCAGAGTTGACCGAGGGTTGACTTTGACCGAAATGGACCTAGAAGCATATAGTCTTGCATTGTAGCTATTTCTTTTGATATTGTGGACTTGGTTGTGACATGGGTATACTTTAAAAAGGTTCACATTGCCCAGTTTAGCTACACTTCATCATCAGCAGTTCAGTTTGCCAGACGAGTACATTATCTGATCTTTTCATACTTCTTTGGATATGTTCTCTTGTTATAGACTAGTATACTTGATGCTGACACGACGTTCACACGGATTAGTACCCTATGGATCTTTTTATGCGATGTTATCCCCTCGGATACATCGAGTATGTCATATTTATGTACTTTATCATGGCCATCATGTACTCCATGTATTCATATTATCTATGTGCACTCATATATTATTCATGTACACTCATGACCATATGAGCTCCATGTATACAGTAGTTGTTATCCATGTGCAATAACATAACATGTATTGATCCTTGTGTATTGATTGGGGGCAGGAAGAGTGTACTTGGTTATGTGATCATTATCCCTAGTAGGTATCCATGTGCACTCCATAGCTGTATCCATGTGCAACCCAGACCGTTTACATAACCAATTCATGCTCTAAATTATGTAGATGGTTACATTTCTCTATTTATCATATTATATCTCATTTTATATCTCTCTCTTGTTGATTTTCTTTACAAATTTATGTATAGTTTTCTATAGCTTGCTTTATATGTCCAATCCTGATATGAACTGTTGTGAGAGATATGTGCTCATTCCGTCCTGACTGGACATGTTGAAAATTTTACAGGTATTGATGAGGAGTACTGCCCTACTTATTATGGCATTGGCTTAGATGACACTGGCGACGTGGACCCTCAGGAGGATCCAGCAGTCGCTGAGGACTTGCCTATAGTCTAGCTGAGACTTAGTTTTTTATTGTCTTTCCACTTGAGACTTATGAGTTGTACTTGAGACTTATTCTGGTGGTTTACACCTAGACTTCTATTTATGTTGAGACTTTCTTGTGATTTCTATTCTATTACATCTTAGTATTGTGATTGAGTTACTTATTACTTTACTCTCCATTCGGAGCTTATTCTAGACTGTGTTAGATACTGTGACTTAGGACAGCGTTCTACCGTCGATACTGCGGCATAGGCTGGACGTATTCACTTCTCGTGCCTTTTACTGGGTGCAGGTCGTGACAACTATACCTGCCCAGGCTTCCGTCACACTCGACGGAACCAACTGCTCACTCTGATCCAGGGGTTCCTAACAACCCATCAGAAGCAGACCACCTTACTCCGCCAGAGCATGGAGCATTCTGAGGAACGTACCGTGGTCCCACCACCTGTAGAGCCACGGCAGAGAGGGGACAATCAAGGACTTCATGGGTCTGAACCCCAAGGAGTTCTTAGGGACTGAGGGCATTGTAGTAGCAGATGACTGGCTAGACTCAGTAGAGAGGAAGCTCCTTGGAGCTAGGTTGCCGGGTGACCTCCAGGTTGAGGCAGCAGGATTTCTGCTGATAGACTTGGCAGGAGTTTGGTTCAGGAATGAGCCGCTATTCGCGAGAGGAAAGGCCACTTGGGATCAGTTCAAGATGAAATTCTTCTCGACCACCGCTAGGGTAGCCATAGGGCTACGATTCCAGAACATTCAGCAGGGAAATCGTTCTGTTGACGAGTATGCGGAAGAATTTAGTCGCCTGAGCCATTTCGCTCCTAGTCTGGTTGCAGACCCAGAGGAGATGACGCGTAGGTTTTGCCATGGTCTAGTTCCAGACATTGGCATTCTTATAGTGGCAAACGGTACTACTGACTACTACCAGAGCCTAGAGTTGGCTCGGAGCATAGAGGAGCGTCTTCAGTCTTACAAGAGGCCGGCTTCTGTACACCTCGAGGGACCCTCCAAGCGTCAGGCTTTCCAGCCGAGAGCACCGACGCCGCACCAGCAGACTTACCGCCCCCCTACACCACATCACCCAACCCCACCAGTTAGAGCCCCGGGACCTCAGTCGCAGAAGGGAGCTCTGTGTATATTTTGTCGAAGACCAGGGCATGATTACTCTGTCTGCAGAAAGAGGTTGAAGCAGTGCTTAGCTTGCGGATCTGCCACCTACCAGCTTCGGGAGTGCCCAGTAGCCAGAGTACCAGGTGTCGGACCACCGACTAGAGGACCGCCGCTTCCGACTCAGCAGCAGAGGTTTAGGCAACATCTGCAGCAGCAGAAGGGACCCCAGGGGAAGGCTTATAGTCTGGCTCTTGAGGCAGAGCCGGAGCAGGTTTCGGAGCCCGATTATTTGGCTGACATCATCACAGGTCATGTTTATTTGCATACTTTTCTAGCTCTATGCTTGTTTGATTTCGGTACATCACATAGCTTCCTGTCATTAGAGTTTTTGCATAAACACCACTTAGTAGCTACACCTACCGAGGAGATGAGTAGAGTAATGACGGGAGGCGGACCAGTGCCCATTAGAGCTATTTATAGATGCTCTATTACTATAGCTGGAAGAGAGTTTAGGGGACGATTCTTTGTGATGCCACTCCCCGGGTATGATATCATATTGGAGATGGACTGACTTAGCTATGCCCATGCAGCTATAGACTATCATGAGGGTAGTATTCTGTTCAGTCCCCCAGGCACGGCACCATTTAGTGTCAGGAGGACGGGTGGGTCGGAGATCAGCCTAGAGCCGAACTGTTGTACGACAGTTGGGGAGATAGCACCGCCATACCCTATCATTAGGGAGTTTATGGATGTATTCCCAGAGGATCTTCCAAAACTTTTGCCTGACAGAGATGTGGACTTCACTATAGATTTAGTACCGGGTTCATCACCAGTATCCCGGGCTTGCTATAGAGTGAACCCCAAGGAGGCCGTAGAGATGAAGGAGCAGATTGATGACCTGTTGAAAAAGGGTTTCATTCGATCTAGTGCTTCTCCATGGGGAGCGCCATTACTTTTTGTGCCAAAGAAGGATGGTACAATCCGGTTGTGCATTGACTACCGGGCATTGAATATCATCACCATTAAGAACAAATATTCTCTGCCCAGGATAGATGATTTTGTTCGACCAGTTGAGTGGGACGAAGGGGTTTTCCAGGATAGATTTGAGATTCGGGTACCACCAGGTGAAAGTCAGGGCTGCAGACATCCAGAAGACGGCGTTCAATACGAAGTACGGGAAGTACAAATTTTTGGTGATGCCATTTGGTCTCACAAATGCGCCAGCTGTCTTTATGAACTTGATGAATAAGATATTTCACCAATATCTGGATAAGTTCGTCGTAGTATTTATCGACGACATCCTGATATACTCGAAGATGCCGGAGGAGCACGCAGAGCACTTGCGGACAGTTTTGGGGATTCTGAGGCAGGAGAGGTTGTATGCCAAATTGTCGAAGTACGAGTTCTTTTTGGACCGAGTGGAGAGTTTCTCGATCATATAGTTACTGGAGAGGGGATCTCGGTAGATCCCAGGAAGATTGCTGCCGTTGAGACATGGAAGGCTCCGACGTCAGTTTCAGAGATCCGGAGCTTTCTGGGTTTAGCCGGCTATTATAGGAAGTTTGTCCAGGACTTTGCTAGAATAGCTGAACCCATGACGAACTGACACGGAAGGATGCAGAGTACATCTGGTCAGAGGACTGCCAGACAGCATTTAAGGAGCTAAAGAGGAGGCTGACGACCGCTCCAGTTCTGACATTACCTTCAGGATCTGGAGGTTTACCATATACAGCGATACTTCGGAAAAGGGGCTAGGATGTGTCCTACAATAGCATAGAAAAGTGATTGCTTATGCATCTAGACAATTACGGACTCATGAGCGGAACTATCCTACCCACGACCTAGAGTTAGCTGCGGTGATCTTTGCACTCAAGTTGTAGAAACACTACTTATACGGAGAGCGTGTGGAAATCTTTACTGACTACAAGAGCTTGAAGTATGTGTTCATGCAGAAAGAGCTGAACATGAGACAAAGACGATGGTTGGAGTTGATGAAGGACTTCGATATCGATTTACAGTATCACCCCGGAAAGCCAAATATGGTGGCGGATGCGCTGAACAGGCATCCGATGGCATGGTATCTGATGATAGATCGGTATTTGCGGGAAGATCTGGAGAAGCTCGGTATCGAGATAGTTCGGCCAGGATCAGTGATACAGATGATGGCGCTTGACATTTAGTCAGGTTTGATGGAGCAGATCAAGGAGGCACAGTCTACAGATGAGAGCCTTCGCAGACTTCGAGCCCAAGCTTTAGCTGGATTGCTGGATGACTTCACCGTAGCAGAGGATGGATCCTTGAGGCATGGCAGCCGGTTAAGCGTGCCGAAGGGAGAGCTGATAGAGGCTGTCTTGCAGGAGGCGCACCGATCTCGATATTCTATTCACCCTGGTACCAACAAGATGTACCGTGACTTGCGGGAACATCTTTGGTGGCACAAGAGGAAGAGGGATGTATCACATTTCATTTCGAGATGCCTAGTTTGCCAGCAGGTCAAGGCAGAGCGTCAGAGGCCAGCTGGTCTATTGCAGCCGTTACCTATTCTCGAGTGAAAGTGGGAACATATTACGATGGACTTCGTCTCAGGGCTTCCTCGTTCCCAAAGAGGGAAGGATGCCATTTGGGTCATCGTTGACAGGCTGACGAAGTGTGCGCACTTCATACCCTTCAGGTGGGGCTCTCCACCGAGAAGTTGGCAGAGCTATACATGCAGCAGATAGTTCGCTTGTACGGAGTACCAGTGAGCATCGTGTCAGACCGAGATAGCAGATTCACGTTCCACTACTGGAGGAGCTTGCAGGAGAAGTTGGGCAGTCGGCTCAAGTTCAGTACAACGTACCACCCGCAGACAGATGGACAGTCCGAGAGGACAATACAGACGCTAGAGGACATGCTGAGGACCTGTGTGCTGGACTTTGGCGGATCATAAGAGAGCCATCTGCACTTGGTAGAGTTTTCATACAACAACATCTACCAAGCCAGCATCGGTATGTCTCCTTTCGAGGTACTATATGGACGACGATGCCGTACACCGTTCTTTTGGGATGATGTTGGAGACAGAGTTATGCTTAGGCCAGAGATGATGACGGATGCAGCAGAGAAGGTTGGGATGATCAGAGACAGGCTCAGAGTCGCTCAAGACAGGCAGAAACACTGGGCCGATGCTAGTCGCAGACCGATGGAGTTCGCCGACGGAGATATGGTGCTAGTGAAGATATCACCTACTAGAGGGACGATCTGGTTCGGACGAGGAGGCAAGTTGAGCCCCAGATACATCGGTCCGTTCGAGATACTTGGCAGGATCGGAGAGGTAGCTTACAGGGTTGCACTTCCACCCAATCTAGCAGGAGTTCACGATGTCTTTCATGTGTCTCAGCTGAGAAGATATGTTCCGGACCCCAGCCATGTGCTAGACCATTCAGAGTTGGAGATCGGACCGAGCCTTGCAGTCACCGAGCAGCCAGTGGAGATATTGGACAGGAGGGAGAAGAGACTGAGGAACAAAGTCATACCCTTGGTACGAGTAGCTGGGAGCTGTCACTCTCCGGGTGAATCTACTTGGGAGAGGGAGTCGAACATGAGGGAGAGATATCCTTACTTGTTCGACCCAACAGCTGCGAGAAAACCACCCGTTCCCGCTTGATACCCTAGAGGTTAGTCTTAATAGTAGCCTTAGTCTTTTGTTTGCATTGTTTGTTATATTAGAATGTTTGTAGAGTCTTCTATCCTTGTGAATTTCGAGGACGAAATTTTTTAAGAAGAAAAGATTTGTAAGCCCCTATATTTTAAAATAGTATTAAATAGCAATTATATTTAAAATGAATTAATATAATTATTAGGAATTTTTCTAGAATTTTTAAATGATTTTTAAATAATTTTTAAAGCAAATATAATTTTGTAATTATTTGAATTGTTTTAATATCAATTTGAAATAGTTTTAATTATTTTAATATCATTTTGTAATATTCGAATTATCTATGCAAATAAATTTTGCACAGAACCACAGCGGGGTTTTATATGCAAATTAGATATTTACATTTCCTAAGGTGGTGGGCTTATGTATAATTTTCTATTCTTTGGGGGGGTTTCTGCAAAACCTAATCCTAACCCTAACCCGACGACCGCCGCGCTGTCGTTGTCTCCGACTAGCCCTCGTCGAAACCCTAACCCTAATCCTAATCTAAAATCCTAATTCGAACGACCTACAGCCCTATAAGACCACCCCGACCCCAAACCCTAACCCTAGACTTTCTCGACCACCCCAACGATCACCACAGCGCCGCCCAACCCCACTTTCTTCCTCGACGATCGCCGGAGATCACCTTTGCCCAGCCCGACGCCTACAGCCCACGTCGACGCCTCCAACCACCACCAATCGATACGCCTCGCCGAGAGGAACCCAGCGCCACCCTTCGCCGCCGACTACGATGACTCCTCCGCCGTATCGCACCCCCGACAGCAATCCTTCGGCGGACACGTATGTGTCTTCTCGTCTGCCGTGTCTCGTTGTGTCTCGTGTTCCCATCACTGGATTCGCCAGGACACGAGGAATCCAGTGGTGAGTTTGGACACGGCTAGTTCGAGTCGTGCGTGTCGTACACGACCCGGACACTTGGACTCGAACGTTCTTCGTGTCCTTAACTGTCAGGACACAAAGTTCACGTTATCGAGTTTAGTTTGGGCTATCGAGTTTAAAAACCCATTAACCTAAAAACCATAATATAACTAACCCTAACCTTTCCCTAACAACGACTCGAGTTGACCCCCTGGCTAGCCCGAGCGCGCTAAAACCCCTTCCCCCCTGGCCGAGTTCGAGCCCCCCTTTCTCCTTTCTTTTGTTTTGTGTTTTTGTTTTTATTTATTATTTATATGTATATATGTATATATAT